>BTHU01000001.1:170290511-170688011 GCA_036184795.1 Tokudaia tokunoshimensis | reverse complement strand
GAGTCCATTCCTTCAGTGGCACTGGAGCCAGGATTTCAGGATGCTTTAGGATTCCAGCATATACTGTAGCTCAGCTGACACATCTAGCTTCTTACATTGAGCAACTCCTGGATTCTTGGACCTTCCATTGGTAAACAATCATTATTGGAGTAACTGGATCATAGCCTGTAGGCTATGTAATAAATCTAATAAATCTTATCACTCTATAAGTTCTGTTCCTCTAGAGAACCCTGACTAATTACACCCAGAACACGAATGCCTGCATCAGTCCTCAGGTGTAGGATTGTTTGAGCCTACTCGAAGACTGTTCTCTATAGCTAGCTTCCAAAGCAACAAAATCCCATGCTTCTGTTATAGCTGGATCTGCTGTGTGTCCTATAGGTTCATGTTTTAAATAGTTTTTCCCTAGCTGATGTTGCTTCTTAGGAGTTTGTAGAATCTTTAGAAAGTGGGAAAGGACTGTCTAGAAGAAGTAGGCTTTTTAAAAACCTTCCACCCAAAATGTGTCCTGCCTACAAGATGTTCAGGGACAAAGATGGAGCAGAGATGGAGAGAATGGCCATCCAATGACCAACCCAAATTGAGATCCATCCCATAGGCAAGAAACAACCCCTAACACTATTACAGGATACTGTTATGCTTACATACAGATAGGATCCTAACATAACACTACTCCGAGAGGCTTCACCCAGCAGCCAATAGAAATAGATACAGAGACACACAGCCTAATATTGGATGGTGATCTGGGAGCCTTATGGAAGAGTTAGGGGAAGACATGAGAGACCAGAAAGGGGTAGAGACCAGGAAGACCAACAGAGTCAACTAACCTGGACCCTTGGTGGTTCTCAGCCACTGAACCACCATCCAAAGAGTGAGCATCCACTGGAACTAGCCCCCCACCTCTGCACATATATAGCAAATGTTCATCTTGGTCTTCATGCAGGTTCCCCAACAACTGGAGAGGGAGTTGTCCCTGAGTCTATTGCCTGCATGTGGATCCCATTCCCCTAACTTCGACTACCTTGTCTAGCCTTAGTGGGAGAGGGTGTGCCTATTCCTATAGTGACTTGATGTGTAAGGGTGGGGTGATACCAAGGGGGACCTCTCTTTCTCAGAGAAGGGGATGGGAGTGGAGGAAGAAGCTATGTGAAGGAACTGGGAGGAGGAGAACCTAGATTAGGATGTACAGAGAATAGATAAATAAATGAAGAAAAGACGGTTACCATGGTACCCCTGGTTCCATTTGCATTCTTTGTTTCTTGGTCTGCTGCCATGGGAACTGGTTCTAGCACATGCTCACATTGAGGTGGAGTGAGCTATTTCTAGCTATCAAGGATAGTTGTGGATCCTTTGAGACACCCTTCCCACTTGTGATAAATCCTCTGAAACAATGTGTCAAACAAACTTTTCCTCCTGTGAGTTGTTTCTGTCAACTATTTTAGTCAGAGCCACGCACAAAACCAAAAATACATGCATGTTTATTGAAAAAATTAAAAAGTGACTAATACAGTTTCACAGGAAACTGTGGCTATAAATCTCAACCCAGAAAATTAACTTGTTTTCCCATTACTTACATAAACTTGAGGAAAAAGTAAGTTCAGTTTTTTGGAATGCCAATTCTGTTTTCCTACAGATTGATAAAAACTTTAACTTATTATTGATATTTGAAAATATTCTGCTTATTAAAGGATTCTCTTCCTACTCCTTACTAATAAATAGTCAACAGAATAAAATGAGTTTATATTGAAGTTCATAAAAACTACTTTCATAAAAGATAAGTATACAGGTTTAGAGAGACAGATGTGCATTCTACTGACTCTTTAACGCATAGATGGTAGGTGATACAGATTGAAGAAGAATATTAGAAGAATATTAGGAGTAGGAAATAAGGGCTAGATATATATCTCAGCAATTAAGAACACTTGGAGTCTCACTTGGGGAAACAAATCACTCTTAAGGGTAGACCAGAAGGCCAGTAATAGATAGTCAACAGCAAATGAACTCACCGGCATCTTTAGAGGTTCCTTGTCTGATAAGGTGTCAGGAATTTTCTTCTTTTAATAAAAATATTATCTTATTTTTTCTTTTCTCTTTTTACCCTATAGTTCCTTTGCATATGTTTTATAGCTTCCAATTCAGGAAGTGATTCCTGAAAGTGCAAATGAGTGGCTCTCTGCATCTCCATCAAGTTCTTGTGCCTTTTCTTGAGCTCTCTTCTGTTTGTTTTTTCCTATTCTCCTATGTTAGTTTTTGTTTATCTTATTTGATTTTGTTATGATCATTCTTTAGAAGCCTGTTTGTTTTCTAATGAGAGGCATAAAGGATTTAGGAAGTGGGAAGGACCAAGGAGGAATAGAGGGAGAGGAAACCATAATAAGAACACACTATATGAGAAAAAAAATCTATTTTCAATAATAGGAAAGCTGTGCAGCACGCTTTAGAGCACATTCCATTTGTACCATGATAAAGGACAGTGTTCCATTTGCTGCTATGAAAGAGCATTTTAAGTTTGGTCATAATTACAGTAATTTTTTGCTAGCTTTTCTTTCTCCTAAACATTTTCCAAAGTCCTAGAGAAAGTCGAGATATTACAAGAAAGTTTTATATGAAATTTGAAAGAAAAAAAATCTTATTTTGGATATCCATGTGACTCATCATTAGACTTAAAAATATTGCCTTACTAATTATAATTCACAAAGCTACAAATCTTAAGCATTAAAAAGGAACATTTGCTTTACCCCTCGTGGGATGATATTTTCTAACTACATTTATTTCTAGTTATATCTGCGAATTTTATGATATCCTTGTTTTTCATATAATATTAGATTGTGTAAATGTACCACATTATCTTTATCTGTTTTTCATTTGAGGAACACCTACATTGTTTTCAGTGTCTGGCTATTATGAATAAAGCAGCTATGAACATAGTTGATTGAGGAAGTACCCTTGTATGGTGGATCATCTTTGGGTTATATAGGAGTGGTATAGCTGTGTCCTGAGATAGAATTATTCCTAATTTTCTGAGAAACCACCAAGATATTTTCCAAGTTTGCACTCCCACCAGAATTGGAGGAGTGTTCCACTTGCTTCCTGTCCTTATCAGCATGTGCTGTCACTTGAGTTTTTGTGTTTGGCTATTCTGATGTGTGTAAGGTAGAATCTCTGGCTCTTTTCAATTTGCATTTTCTTGATGACTAAGGATGTTGAGAATTTCCTTAAGTGCTTCTTGGCCATTAGTTATTTCTCTAAGAATTCTAATTTAGATCTGTGCCCCATTTTTAATAGGTTTGCTTGGTTCATTGGTCTCTAATTTCTTGAGCTCTTTATATATTTTGGATATCAGCCCTCTGTTAGATGTAGGGTCGGTGATGATCTTTTCTCATTTGGTAGGCTGCTGTTGTTTCCTACTCATGGTGTCTTTTGCCATATTATAGCTTTCCCCATTTACTAATTTATTTTAATCTTAGTGCCTGAGCTGTTAAGGAAGTTGTCTCCTGTGTCTATGCATTCAAGGCTATTCCCCATTTTTGCTTCTATCAGACTCAGTGTATCTGGCTTTCTACCTACCCACAAAACATTTGACAATTTGTCCTGTTTACAAGATGTGCAAGTATAAAGATGGAGCAGAAATTGAGGAACAGCCAACCCATACCTTGCCCAATTTAAGACCCATACTATGAGAACAAGCCCACCCCTGACACTATTAATGATACTCTCCTATACTTGCAAACAGGAGGCTAGCATAGCAGCTTTCTGAGAGGCTTCATCTAGCAGCCAATGAAAACAGATGCAGAGACCCACAGGCAAACCTTGGGCTGAGCTCAGGGAGAAGGGGAGGAAGGATTAGAGGGCTAGGTGTCAAGGTCAGCACAAGAAAGCCTATATAACAATCTAACCTCGGCCAATATGTGTATGTGTGGGTATATATATATATGTGCATATGTGCACATATGTATATGTGTGGAATGCTTGGGGCTTTGCTTTAGTCATTCAGTATGTGAATGTATATGTGTTTACTTATCTATTTGTCTGTCTGTATGTGGGAAGTTGCTGGAACTTGTCTTTGTTTCAACTATTCTCTCTGTCTCTCTGTCTCACTGTCTCTTTGTCTCTCTGTGTCTCTGTCTGTCTGTCTGTCTCTCTCTCTCTCTCTCTCTTGCTCTTGTGTGTGTGTGTGTGTGTGTGTTATCACTGGCTGCCATAATCATCAACCCTTTTCAGTTGCTATTAACACTGACACCAATCAGCTGCTCTTAGCACTGACCTCCACCATCTTCCTGCCTCGGTTTACCCTAAGATGTCAAAGTTGCTCTTTGGAGTGGATTACCAAGGAGTTTTGCACAGATTAGATTTTTAGAAAACAAAAATGTGGGTTTACTCAAAATATTGTGTAGCTATGATCTAGATGTCATTCAGATGCTCCTAAATTTTAGGCCATCTTGGACAATCTTAATCCTAACAGAGAACCAATTTGATGTAAGGAGTTCAAAGCCACGTGAACCCACGAACCAACCCCCATCCACTGTCATCCCATTTCTGAGGTGAAAATTTGTCCCCAATAAATTCAGTATGTGAAAGAAATTCCAACATGAAGCTTATAACATTCCAGGCAAATAGACACCACCCAATGAAGCTTAATTTCCAAGTTGTTAATAGAGGGAATCAATTTCATCTCATCTCCATCCCTTGTATTCAATGGATTGTTGCAAATCAAATTTTGTAGTGATAAGAAAGCTATCTCTATTCATCTCAGTTACTAAAGGGGAGACTGAATCAGTCACTAAACATCATTAGCCTTCTCATAAATCACAGCATCCATTAATTGGTGGTCTAAATCCCTGGGAGAAAAGACAGAGAGTGGTGGACATTGAAATGGGTGTCTCTGTCGCCAAAGGCTTAGCAGAGAGTGACTTATGGGTGCCCTTTGCTGCTCTCTGATTCCAGCTAATGCTCCTCATGTACTTTCCCTTCACTGGGTCTTGCTCAGCATCCACTCTGTTGATTCTCAGAGACAGAACTTGGTATTTTGCTTTCATAAGGCTTATGAAACTCAAGAGAAGTTCATATTTGCCTAAATCCCAAGTTTATGTATATGTGGGACTGAGATTTCTGGCATCCAATTGCACTTCATTAATTTTCTATTTACAATCTGGCCAAACAGCAAGCCCTCTGCGTGTCTGGAGTAGACTCATCAGGGTAGCACACAGATGCTAAGAATGACTTCCTGTTTGTAAGTTCATGAATATCTAAAGTAGCAAAAAAACTGGCACTGAGAGAATAGAGACCATTTCATAGTTTTGTTCTCCCTTTTCTGTATTGTTTAAATTTTACATAAAATATTTTAATTCCTATATATTTATTTATCTATTTGAAGTAAAATGACATTATTTCCCTCTTTCTTTCTGCCATTCAACTCCTTCCATGTGCTCTTCCTTTCTTTTTTTATTTTTATTTTTTTTAATTTTATATTATTTTCTAAGTTTATTTTATTTACATTCAAAATCGTTTCCCCTTTCCCGTTTCCTCCCTCCCGGAAAGTCCCATAAGTCCCCTTCCCTCCCTCTTTTCCCCATTTAACCCCCTCTCGCTTCTCTGTCTTGTCATTCTCCTACATCCAGTCTTTCCAGGACCAGGGGTCTCTCCTGCCATCTTCTTGGAAATCTATTGATATGTGAATTGTGTCTTGGGTATTCCGAGATTCTGGGTTAATATCCCCTTATCAGTGCCTGCATACCATGTGTGTTCTTTTGTGATTGGGTTACCTCACTAAGGATGATATTTTCCAGTTCTGACCATTTGCCTAGGAATTTCATGAATTCATTGTTTTTAATTGCAGAGTAGTATTCCATTGTGGAAATATACCACATCTTCTGAATCCATTCCTCCATTGAGGGACATTTGGGTTCTTTCCAGCTTCTGGCTGTTAAAAATAAGACTGCTATGAACATAGTGGAGCATGTGTCCTTATTGCATGCAGGGGAAGCCTCTGGGTATATGCCCAGGAGTGGTATAACAGGATCCTGTGGGAGTGTCATGCCCAGTTTTCTGAGGAACCGCCAGACTGCTTTCCAGAGTGGTTGTATCAGCTTGCAATCCCACCAGCAGTGGAGGAGTGTTCTTTCTCCACATCCTCGCCAACAACTGCTGTCTCCTGTGTTTTTGATCTTAGCCATTCTGACTGGTGTGAGGTGGAATCTCAGGGTTGTTTTGATTTGCATTTCCCTAATGACTAAGAATGTTGAACATTTCTTTAGGTGCTTCTCAGCCATTAGATATTCTTCAGGTGAGAACTCTTTGTTTAGCTCTGTACCCCATTTTTTAATAGGGTTATTTGGCTCTCTGGAATCTAACTTCTTGAGTTCTTTGTATATATTCGATATTAGCCCTCTGTCAGATGTAGGGTTGGTAAAGATCTTTTCCCAGTTTGTTGGTTGACATTGTGTCTGATTGACAGTGTCTTTTGCCTTACAGAAACTTTGTAATTTTATGAGGTCCCATTTGTCAATTCTTAATCTTAGAGCATAAGCTATGGTTGTTCTGTTCAGGAAATTTTCCCCTGTGCTCATATGTTCAAGGCTCTTTCCTAGTTTCCTTTCTATTAGTTTCAGTGTGTCTGGTTTTATGTGGAGGTCCTTGATCCACTTGGAATTGAGCTTAGTGCAAGGAGATAAGAATGGATCGATTTGCATTCTTCTGCATGTTGACCTCCAGTTGAGCCAGCACCATTTGTTGAAAAGGCTATCTTTTTTCCACTGGATGGTTTTAACTCCTTTGTCAAAGATCAAGTGACCATAGGAGTGTGGATTCATTTCTGGGTCTTCAATTCTGTTCCATTGATCTATATGCCTGACACTATACTAATACCATGCAGTTTTTATCACTATTGGTCTGTAGTACAGCTTGAGGTCCGGGATACTGATTCCCCCAGAAGTTCTTTTACTGTTGAGAATAGTTTTAGCTATCCTGGGTTTTCTGTTATTTCAGATGAATTTTTGAATTGCTCTTTCTAACTCTATGAAGAATTGAGTTGGGATTTTGATGGGGATTGCATTTAATCTGAATATTGCTTTTGGCAAGATGGTCATTTTTACTATATTAATCTTGCCAATCCATGAGAATGGAAGATTTTTCCATCTTCTGAGGTCTTCTTTAAGGAATGCTGCAAGCGGGAATAACAGTCTTCCCTAGGGAAAAGTACACACCAACTTACTTCCTTAAAATTATTATTATTATTTTATGTTTAGGATATGTGTGAAAACATGTATTTATCTATATCTATATCTATATCTATATCTATATCTATATCCATATCCATATCCATATCCATATCCACATCCATATCCATATCTATATATAATTACTGTGAAAATGGTTTTTTTTTTATGAGTATGGATGTGCTTGTTGTAAGGTGTGCTGAGGTCAAAAGGCAACTTGTGAAAGTTAGTTCTCTCCTTCCACTGTGGTTCCAGGGATCCAGCTGAAGTCCTACAGATTCAGCCTTGCTTTGTAGTAAGCGCTTTCCTATGCTGAACCACCCTGCTGCCCCTGCCCCTTGTATTCCTTCTATGGTTAGAAAAGAAAAATTAGAGAATAATCATTCACCAATCTAGTGTCTTTTGTTTTCCTGTAGGATTCATCTTATGTAGTTTATATTATTCCCATTTTTTCATATATATATATAGATAGATATATAGATATAGATATATATATAGATATATCTATATATAGATATATCTATATATATATCTATATCTATATATCTATATCTATATATATATATATATATATATATTTCTGTCACATCAATTAGATCACAGACTCCTTCACAATAGGGGTTACAGCAAATTTCTTGATGTGCTACCTCATGTTTTCTTCTTATATTCCTAGTTTTAGTATATGTGTTCAATAAATTGATGCAAATTCATACTTTGGATATTTTTACTAGATCAAAGATTGTTTATAAGGAATTTATATAAGATAGAATCTTGTAAGTAACTATGGATTTTTTTGTGGGTAACACACTTTATACAGAAGAAACAAAAACATATTTTAACTTCCACGAATGAACATGTTTATATGTAGTGTATGTGCATGTGTGCGTGTATATGTGCGTTTGTGTGTGTATGTGTGTGTGTTATTTTGATATCACTGCCAGCAAAGAAAGTAAGAGGCAATGTAGAGTGTAATGAAATCTGAAGGCATGATTTCAAGAGTCTAAATTCTGGCTGTGAAAGTTCTCCTTTGTTAGTGTGGGAGATGATGCATAACCCTCTATACCATATTTTCCTAACTCCTCAAAGATGTTAATATCTATCACAAAGGGGCTGAGTATGCTACCATTGGATTAAGAAAAATAAAAGAATTAGATTTTAACTCACTGTGGCTCATTTCCTTCACTGAAGAGGCACTCTATTTCTCTAGCATACAACTGTACAGCAATAGCTCAATGAGGGCTACAGGGTTGACATTGGGACTGCCACACACTCTAACTTGGATTCAACTGAAGCCTTCACTATACTTTAGATTTTATCTGCCCCGCTGAGAAGCATGAGTGGAGTTCATCTCTCTTCACATCATCTCTCTCTTAAGTAACCACAACCAATAGAAGAAACATATTTCAGAGTAAATACCTGTTGACTGAAACACTAAATCTTTTTATCACAACCAACTGTCCTTGCTGATGAACCTGGACTTTTCTGAAGGTAATAGAGCATGTTAGGGTTTGCATGGTGTCACTTTCAATTTTCACTGGAAATCATTCCACAGTCGTGTACCTCGTGGCTTGTGACACTGAAAGTCAGTTTCCATTCTTGACAGCATCAAAACGCTTATGATAACAGTTATTCATATTACTTTAACAATATTAAATTTCTTATCCCTGGGAGATATTAATGCTAAATGCTGAGGCTTTCATTTCCCTTTTTTTTTCTTTCTTTTTTCTATTAATCAAGGATTCATTTTGTAGCTTAGGTTGCCTTGAAATTTACTCTGCAGCCCAAGATATCCTGGACTAAAGATTTTTTTCCTGCCTCAGTTTTTTAAATATTTGGATTGTAAGAGTGATACATAATATCTGATTTCAACATATTTATTTGTGGACTTGACTTAATTCACTCAGTTTGAACGTTTACTGTAAAAGCAGCAAAGCACCATGCATAACTTAACTTGGGCAGAAAACATCATTATTCCAAGTAATTGGGAAGTGGTTGGTCTTATGTAATCTTTCTATTTGGCCTCAAATGATGTCATCAAATATGCATCTATACCAGCTCTTGCTTTTTATTTCTGCAATGGCTTCTGTATGGTCTCCGGAGAGGGAAGGTGACCTGTTCTTGTGTTCAGGATGATGGCCTTTCTGTTGACTAAGTCCCGATCAATCCTGCATATTTAACTCCTAAAATGACCACCGAGAAACAGACAATAGAATGAAGTGATGGATGTGTATCACTGGGGTCTTCAAAGTCAGGAAATAGTACAAACTTGAAATTGGGTTTTTTTCAAGGATATGTTAGAGCCTTTTTTTTTGTTTGTTTGTTTTGTTTTGTTTTGTTTTGTTTTTTTTTTTTTTGTAAATAGGAAGGACGATTGTGTGAGAAGTAGGAAAGATTAAGATTCATCCTTGGCATTTTCTAGAGACCCTTTCTTCACCACTTCTCTTTGCTGGGACTAAGTCTTCCTTGTAGTGCTATAAAACAAGTCAATCCCTAAATTTTGGTTCAAGTCCCCGTCATCCAGTTGCATCCACTCAATTCCTCAATGTATGTCAATGGCACTTCTAAATCTCTTATAGATCTTATTATAACCTTAGATATGTTTATTCAATTGTCTTAACTACTCCTAGAGGGCAGAGACTCCATCTTACCATCAGCAAATCACTAGGTGCAAACAGCACAGTGACTCATAATTAGAAAAAGCAGAAAGTTTAGCTCTAAATACTGATGACTGAGCTTCCAAAAATATCGTATTCTAAAATAATAATTGCTGCTGCTTTTTATGTTATGATATTTTTATTATTTAAAACAATTTTAATTTTTATATGTATTGATCACATTCTTCCTCTCCTTCGGGTCCTTCTAGATGTTCTCCCTCTCCATACCAATTCAACTTTAATTTTTTTTCTCAAAAAACAATGACCTACAACAACCCCCCCCAATCAAGAAAATGAAATAAAACACCATTTCTCCCCACAAAGTAACCAAAGTATAAGCAAATAACAGAACACACACACCCACACACACACACACACACACACACACAAAATGTAAACAAAACAAAACAAAACAAAATTCTGTGGAGTTCATTATATATTGGTTAACTATTCCTGAACATAAGGCCTGCCGTAATATGATTGACATATCCAGTGTTGCTCCATTGGAGAAAAATGATTTTCTCTTTGAGCAAGCATAAATAACAGTTCAGTTGTTAACCTTTTCTGTTGTTGCTAGGTATTCATTCATTCATTCATTCATAATTTTAGTATAACGTAATAAATATAAGATGAACAAAACCCATCAAAGTAAACTTAGACAAGACAATCAACAGAAGGTAAAGAGCCCAAGAGAAGGCAGAAAAATCAGAGATCCATTTGTTTTCACACTTAGGAATCCCATAAAACCACTAAATTAGAAGCCATAATGTATATGCAGAGGACCTACTGCAGACCCATGCACGCCCTGTCCATGCTGCTTCTGTTCCTCTGACTTCATTTGAGCTTTGCTCAGTTAATTTAGAGGGCCTAGTTCTAATGTAGTGGTATCCTCCAGCACCGCCTTCTTAAACTTTTACCTTCCTTCCTTGTGGAGTTTCCTGAGCGCTCTCTCTCTCTCTCTCTTCCTCTCCCCTCTTTTTTGCCACCAACTCTCTTCATAATGCCTTGCTGAGCTCTTTATTTATCGTCTGCTGCAGGAGGAAGCATCTCTCATGATATGGCAGAGCAGAGCACCGATCTATGAGTGTAACAGAATATTATATTACAGGTTATTTTATCACCATATTTTCATCTATCTATCTATCTATCTATCTATCTATCTATCTATCTATCTATCTATCATCTATCATCTTTTAAGACAAATAGTACTTTGTTTTATTCTGGGTACTTGGGCTAACTACTCTGAGGTTCTTGGTCACACACACCATGTTGGTTATGGGTTCCATCTCATGGAGTCGAATCAAATCAGTTTTTGCTTGGTTACTCCTACAACTGATTAAGCCAAGAATGAGGAAATTGAGTCAATATAGACAGCCTAAAATTAAATAAACATTTAGAAACTTGAACAGAAATCACAGAAGCAAGTTTCACCAATAAAATAGAAGAGATGGAACATAGAGCCTTAGGTGTTAAAGATAGGATCGAAAAATAGATTCATCAAAGAAAGAACATGTTAAATACAAAAATATTCCTGACACAAAACATTCAGGAGATCAGGGAAACTATGAAAAGACCAATTCTAATAATAATAGGAATAGAGGAAGGAGACGAACCCAAGTTCAAAAGCACAGAAAATATTTTCAACAAGATCATAGAGGAAATATATCTAAGCTAAAGAAGGAGATGACTGTCAAAGGACAACAAGCATACTAAACACCAAATATACTAGTCAGGAAATAAAATTCCCTCAATACATAATAATCAAAACACTAAACATACCAAGCAAAGAAAAATATTAAAAGATGCAAGGGAAAATAGAACAAATAATATATTCAAATAGAATTATTATTATTATTGGACTTATACCTCATTTCTTAGTGGAGTCTATAAAAGCTAGAAGGGCCTGGGAAGATATACTACAGACTCTAAGAGATCATAAATGTTTGGCCAGACTACCATATCCAGCAAAATTTCAATCACCAGAGATAGAGAAAATAAGATATTCCATAATAAATCCAAATTTACACAATATTTACCTACACATACAGCATAGCAGAAGGCACTAGCACGAGAAGTCCAACCTAAAGAGGCTAATCGCATCCAAGAAAAAAACAGGGAAACAATAATCCAAGACCAGCAAAATCAAAAGATGGGAAACATAAAGGAGAAGCAGCAACACCAACATATCAGGAATCAATGATCATTGGTCGTTGATATCTCCCAATATCAATAATCTCAATTCCCTAATAAAAAGACACAGTCTAACAGGGTGGATATGGAAACAGGTCCCATCCTATAAGAAACACACCTCAACCAATGATAGATATCACCTCCAGGTAAAGATATTTTAAGACAATGGATCTAAAAATCAAGCCATTTTAATATCTGACAAAATAGATGTCAAAACTTAACCATTCAGAAGAGATAGGAAAGGACATTACATACTCATCAAAAATCCATCAAGGTGACATTTTAATTCTTATCATCTATGCCCCAAACATAAGGGCACCCAATTTGTAAAAACAAATACTACTATAACTTAAATCACATATTGACTCTGACACACAGTGGGAGACTTCAATACTCTACTCTCATCAATGAATAGGTCATCCAAACAAAAACTACACAGAGAAGTATTGGAGCTAACAGATGAAATTTCACTTTTTATTAATTAATTTATTAATTAAGTTTTTACAGTCCATATTTTATTCTCCCATCCCCAGTCCACCCTACAACTGTTCCACATCCCTTACCTCCTCCCCACTCCCTGTCTCCATATGAATGTCCCTACCCACCACCCCACCTGACTTCTAAATTCCCTGGGGCCACCAGTCTCTCGAGGGTTAGGTGCATCATTTCTGAATGAACACAGACCTGGCAGTACTCTACTGTATATGTGTTGGGGGTCTCATATCAGCTGGTATATGCTGCCTGTTTGGTGGTCCAGTGTTTGAGAGCTCTTGGGGTCCCGGTTAATTGAAACTACTGGTCCTCCTACAGGATTGCCCTTCTCCTCAGCTTCTTTCAGTCTTCCCTAGTTCAACAACAGGGGTCAGTTGCTTCTGTCCATTGGTTGGGTACAAATATCTGCATCTGACTCTTTCAGCTGCTTGTTGGTTCTTCTGGAGTACGGTCATGCTAAGTCCCTTTTTGTGAGCACTTTATAGCCTCAGTAATAGTGTCAGGCCTTGGAATCTCCCCTTGAGCTGGATCCCACTTTGGGTTTGTCGCTGGACCTTCTTTTCCTCAGGCTCCTCTCCATTTCCCTCCCTGTAATTCTTTCAGACGGGAACAATTATGGGTCAGAGTTGTGACTGTGGGATGGCCCACCTCTCCCTCATTTGATGCCCTGTCTTCCTGCTGGAGGTGGCTTTATAAGTTCCCTCTCCCTAC
The DNA here is from genome assembly GCA_036184795.1 of Tokudaia tokunoshimensis. Classification (NCBI taxonomy): domain Eukaryota; kingdom Metazoa; phylum Chordata; class Mammalia; order Rodentia; family Muridae; genus Tokudaia; species Tokudaia tokunoshimensis. Next base: position 170,674,750 of record BTHU01000001.1, on the reverse strand, counting down.
TGTCAGGCATTTCATCTAAGGTCCCTCCCTTTGAGTCGTGAGGGTCTCTCATCTCCTAGGTCTCTGGTGCATTATGGAGGATCCCCCTACCCTCCTATCTCCAGAGGTTGCCTGTTTCCTGTTTTGCCTGTTTCTTTCTGATGGCCCTCAGGGCTTCAGTCCTTTCTTGTCACTCAATATCAGATCTTGTCCCCATCTCCTCCCACTACCTCCCCTGCCCTGTTCACTTTCCCTCCCAGCTCCCTCCCTCCCTCCCCACTTTTGATTGCTTTGTTCTCCCTCCCAAGTGTGACTGAGGCATCCTCACTTGGACACTTCAGCTTGTTGACATTTTTGAGTTCTGTGGACTGTATCTTGGGTACAGTGTACTTTTTTTTTTTTTTTGGCTAACATCCACTTATTAGTGAGAACATAACATTCATTAACACAATGGAGTACTACTCAGCTATTAAGAACAAGGACATCCTGAGTTTTGCAGGCAAATGGATGGAAGTAGAAAATAACCTGTGTGAGATAACTCAGACCCAGAAGGACAAGCATGGTAATTTCACTTTAAAAGTAACGCAAAGCAGAAAAACAAAATAAAACAACAACAACAAAAACCTGATCTCTGGTTCTTTTCTTTTTTTTTCTTTTCTTTTCTTTCTTTTTTCTTTTTGTAAGAAATAGATTTTACATTGAAATGTTGTGGTGCCTTGTCCCAGAAATTAGCATTTTCTCCCAGTTATCTCTGAACTCATGTGATAGATAAATAAAGAGCATTTATTTAATTATAGAGCAGAAGTTTTTTCGATGTAACTAGTGTCCAAATCACCATCTTAATGTGGTGATTATTTGTTTGAACAGAATCTTATTTCAGGAAGCAGATGAAAGTTTGGGAGGGACATATGCTTGAATGAAGATAATGTTTTCCTAGGAGTGTCTCAGCTCATTAGGGGTTCCATGTGAATCATAAACATAAGTGGCTACTGGAGATGAAATACCCGCTTAAGGGTTTATGTATAATGGGCAACATATCAGCAAACCTTGGTCAAGTCTTTCCTTTTTCCGTGCTGTTTTTCACAGAGCACCTTTTTAGGACAATCAATACTGATAGGTAGTAGAAATGAACAGATGAGGAAGAACTATTATGTAGATTCTATGGTCTTAAATTAGGATTTATTTCCTTGCTATAAAATGCAGGTCTAAATGGTAGTCTCTATGGCTTTTGTGAATCAAATTGTTTGAGGCCTTAGGATTTGTAATGAATTAAATGTGCTTTATATTTTAAATTTTATTTTGCTATAAAATGGAAATCACGCTGAAATATTTATTGCATATTTATTCTATGTTAATAATTGAAATAAAAAGAATTCTTGTTTCTTGCTGGGATCCTTTGCTCCTGTGGGAATTAAATGTGTTTATTTGTACACATGACTGAAAACAAATGCAAAGAGAGGAACCAATGAGGAGAGCTTCAGGACAAGGTTAGATAGTGACACTGCTTCACAATGGCAGCCTTGGGTGAAGGGCAGCGCCAGCGTTTGAGAATTTATAAAGTAGCTGGTGTCTCATAAATGTATGATGGACTACCATTCTTCATAGAATTTTTATGTTAAAGAAAGTCACTGTGGGCTTGAGATGACTCAGTGGGTAGAAGTACCCTCTAACACACCCGACAATATGTGTTTGACTCCTGGAACCAACCCACAATAATGGAAGGAGAAAGTTGTTCTCAAGAAGTTGTCCTCTGACCTCCTTACACATACTGAGGTAAATATATGGACACACTTATACACACACACACACACACACAAATGCACACACACAAACATACATACACTAAAAAGTAATTTTGCAAAAGTGTCCCTGTTACCTGAGTTTGTTACAATGCTTGCTATGCAAAGTTGCTGAACAGATGAATGCAGAGAGAAAAGCAGCAACTTGATAGAGGACACAGCTAAGAGTGGGGGAATTGTGACATGGAGTGGGTACCCTAGAATCTATCCTTTCAATTACTCAACTCATGCACACGTGCGCGCGTGCACACACACACACACACACACACACACAGAGTAATGGAAAATATAATTAACCGAGATAGATAATGTTTTGTGAAATGAACTGAGGAAAACATGAGAAAGTCAAGTGAGGGCCCATCACTGTATTGAGTGAGGAGTTTTCAATTTCTCCCACAGGTAACAGAGTCAGAGGCAGATCTAGTCTGAGCTTTGCATCTAATGTGGTACATGATGGCAGGAATAACACACTCGTGAGCTTGTAACAAACTGATGGAAGGAAGAGAACCCGTTTGCCGTGGTGGAGCGGTGTGATGCTTTAGGGGGTTCCCAAGTCCTCAGAGCTTAAGCTTCACATCCCAGCGTAGTCACAGACAGACTTAAGCATCAAAGACTATGTAGAGACCATGTGTCAGGATGACCCAGAGCTGAAATCATAGCTCTGGGAACAATTGGAGATCAGAAACAGCAGTTTCTTTTACATTCTTGTAAATTTAGCAGGTATTTTTCTCTCAAAAAATATAGAATGTCCCAATTTAACTCTTGACCAGTATTCCTCACTGGTATTGAATAAAAAGGGTTTATGATTGAATCTTCTCTTGGACTGAAATGAGTTGTTCCTTTCTCTGCACATTCCCACCCCCACAGTGTGTGTGTGTATAACCTTTGTATCTGCATTTGTGTGTCTGTATGTATGTATCTGTATGTGTGTGCACCTATGTGTCTGCGTCTGTGTGTGTGTGTAGTATCTGTATGTGTATGTCTATCTCTGTGTGTGTATGGATGTGTGTGCACCTATGTGTCTGTGTCTGTGTGTCTGTGTGTGGTGTCTGTTTCTCTCTCTCTCTCTCTCTCTCTCTCTCTCTCTCTCTCTCTCTCTCTCTCTCTGTTTGTATGTGTGTGCACCTATGTGTCTGCATCTCTGTGTTTGTATGTGTATGTCTGTGTGTGTGTCTCTGCGTTTTTGTGTGTGTTTTCTTCTTAGATCACCAGGTGAAGTTTCTAATCCTTTGTGGCTCAGAATAAGGCAGTTGAGTAAGTAAATACGGCTTCAGCAAGAGAAGCCCAACAAGGCAGATGGACAGGCCCTGTTATTTGAATGTTCAGAGAATGACATGAAGAAACATTTCATCTAAAATCAGCAATATTGGCAAGTGATAAGAGATGTTTGTAGGAAGACTTGGGCCATGTTTGTCTTGAAAGAGAATTAAAACTAGATAATTAGTCCAGAGATAGAGTAGACTTCTGAGAACAGTGTGATCTAATTATTGAGGCATTGGGTAACATCTAGATGTAAAACCTGTACTTGGAAGAAACTGCAAGCTTTGTACCTATATATGAAGGTAGAGTACCTGACTCTATAAGTGGCCAAGTGTATTCCAGGATTATGCATTTCAACACATAACACAGAGTCTGACTTTTATTTTGAATATATTAGACACCCCCTGATAAAATTTTAAATTAAATTTTAATTAGGATATAATGACTGTAGAAAGTAAGTCACTATTTTTATTGAGATAAATTTATACCTGGGAATAGTAGAATCGGGCATTTGTTTTGTTTTTAAAGATTAAAGCTTTATAGAGATTCCATTCATATATCATATAACTTACTCATTAGTGTTGTATAAGTGTACAACCATCACCACAGTTGTTTTGAGAGTGCTAACATAACCCTCCCCAAAATTTTTAAGTATTTTGGTAAGCCATTTTATAACCACTTCTGGACAAGGTGGTTATACCCTAGTGACTTGCTTTCTTAGTGCAGTCTGGGGAAGTCCCCTTTGTATTTGCAGGTGGGCTCTTCTGATGAATTCAGTTGGATACTCAGTAATCCACGTGGTCCTCCCACTTTCTTTTTCGCCCATTATATGTCCCACTTTTTCCTTCATTTACTGCTCTGGACAAAGTGTTTTTTTACCAACTTCCGGGACCTCCTCTTATCACTTAGTGCCCAAAGAGAAGCAAATGTCTGGAGCTCTGTACTTTTGTTATTGTGCTGTGTCATCTCATTACGATAGTCTTCTCTTCAGAGTCCAGCTCCATAAGCTCTTCTACACAACGGTTCTGTTTTCTCATCTCACCAGACTTTTTTTTTTTTTCTTTTTTGAACTGTTAATTCTCTAACTCATGCCAGGAGTGCTCAGAGTCTTAAGCAGATCCTCTCGAGCATTCCCTCTTTCTTATAGGGCTCTTCTGGGCCATCTTATGTAACCTTATATCTAAAGCCAGTTGCCATATTTTCTCAAGCTAACTAGCCATTTACAGTGGCAAGATTAGATCAGCTCCACCACTTTCCTCACATGTGGAAGTGAAGCAATTACAATTACACTTAATTGCCTCTAGAGGCTGGTGATTATTCTGCCTCCCCCATTGCATAATGTTATCAGTATGACTTAATCTTAATCTTACACCGTTACAAGTTTTTTACCCAATCCTTGTCAATCTGTAAAACAGATTAGATTACTGGCCCACTTAAAGTATATTCACAAACAAACCTACTTGTTATTGATTCAATAAAATGAAATCTATTACTGAAGAGAAAGTTGATCCCATTATATGTAGGAGTATGATTAGATAATGATAGACAACAATATATTCTGAAACTGTATTGGAAACTAATCAATTACTATACCCAATTTTGTCCTAAGAAACTAGTACAAATAAGTTCTTTTAAAAGTCATAGATACTGGAGGAAATTGTCGATGATGTGGAGCACAAAAGATTATCTTTTTACAGATTCATCTTTCAGGTTGGGAAGTACAGAAGCTGTAGAGTTTGTTTATGCTTTATGTTGAAGATACAATTATATATCTATAATAATTACTATATATTTATATAATTACTATATAATATATAATAAATACATTATTTCAGGATGAGAAAGACAAATATTATATGCACTCTTATATATGTGGACCCTAGGTTTTAATTTTATAGGTATATTTATATGGGAATGGGTATGTGCAGATGCAAGGAATTAGAAAGAGGCTCAAAATAAAATATTGTGAATTAACATGGTAAAGATAACAGTCCAGGACCATTTTAGCTTTATTTGGAGTAAATAGTGCAATTTCATTTTGACTCATTAGCTGATGTCTATCCTATGGTAAGACTCTATAATGCATTGATTAAGAAAGCAACAGTAAAACATTAGAGGGTCACATGATGAAGAACAGCCAAACACAGACTTCCACTGAGGATGGGGTTGAGGAAAGCTCATGAGAAAGAAATTATTAAGAATACCAGAGGCTGGAGTGGCATCTGTGGTCTCTTAGGGTTTGTATAATATCTGTCTAGGACCTTCTGGCTTTTAGTGTCTCTGTTGAGAAGTCTGGTGTAATTCTCATAGGTCTGCCTTCAGTGTTGCTTGGTCCTTTGCCCTTACAGCTTTTATTAGTCTTTCTGTGTTCTGTACATTTGGTGTTTTGATTACTATGTGGCAGAAGGATTTTTTTCTGATCCAATCTATTTGGTATTCTATAGGCTTCGTATACCTTTATGGGCGTCTCCTTCTTTAGAGTAGGGAAATTTGCTTCTATGATTTTGTCAAAGATGTTTTCTGGCCCTTTTAACTGGGAATCTTTACCCTCTTTATTCCTATTATTCTTAGGTTTTGTCTTTTCATTGTGTCCCAAATTTCCTAGATGTTGTGGGTTGGAAACTTTTTACACTTTGCATTTTCTTTGATGGATGTATCAACAATAACTTCTATGGTATCTTCTGCGACTGAGATTCTATCCTCTGTTGGTGATATTTGATCTGTAGTTTCAGTTCTCTTTCCTTGGTTTTCCATCTCCAAGATTGCCTCCATTTGTGGTTTCTTTGTTGTTCATTTACACAATGGAATACTATTCAGCTACTAAAAATGAGGACATCATAAATTTTGTAGTCAAATGGATGGAACTAGGAAATATCATTCTGAGTGAAGTAACCCAGACCCAAAAGGACATGTATAGTATGTACTCACTGATAAGTGTACATTAGCCAAAAAGTACAAAATACACATGATAAAACACACAGACTGTAACAAATTTAACAACAAGGAAGGCCCAAGTAAGGATGCTTCAATCCCACTTAGAAGGGGGAAGAAAATAATCATAGGAGGTAGTGGGAAGGAGGGACCTGGGTGGGAGAGGGGAGGAATAGGTAATGAGGAAAACAGAAGAGAATCCCAGAGGGCCAGGAGAATGAATGGAGTTCCAGAGACCTGAGATGTCAGAGGTTCCCAGTACTCAATGGTGGTGACCTTAGTCAAAATGCCAACAGTGGGGAGATGGAACCTGAAGAGACCACCTCCAGTAGTTATACAGTGTCTCCAATGGAGGGATGGAGTCACCAACCCACCTTCAAATTTTTGACCCAGAATTGTTCCTGTCCAAAAGACATATAGGGACAAAAATGGAGCAGAGACTGAAGCAAAGGCTATCTAGTGAGTGCCCTGACTTGGGATCCAACCCATGTGCAAGCAACAAACCCAGACACTATTAATTATGCTATATTGTGGTTGCTAACATAAACCTAGCATGACTGTCCTCTGAGAGGCTGTACCAGCAACTGACTGAGACAGGTACAGATACGTACAATAAACCATTGGACTGAGGTCAGGGACCCCTATGGAAGAGTTAGGGGAAGGATTGAAGATGCTGAAGGGGGTGGCAACCCCATAAGAAAACCAACAGTGTCAACTAAAACAGACCCTTGGGAGCTCTAGAGACTAAGTCACAAACCAAAGAGCATACATGGACTGGTCCTAGGTCCCTGGAACATATGTAGCAGAGGATTACCTTGTCTGGCCTCAGTGGGAAATGATATGCTTAGTCCTGTAGAGACTTGATACCCCAGGGAAGGGGAATGAGGATGAGAGGGAGGGTGGGGAGCACCCTCTCAGAGGTGAAGGCAAGGGGGTTGGAGTGAAGAACTCTGGGAGAGGGATTGGGAGGGGTCAATATTTGGGATGTAAATAAAGTAATAAAATAATTCATAAAAAAACAAATACAAGGGGAGGATCAGAAACCATAATGTTTCAAAAGCACCGTAAGTTCTAGATAAGTTCACATGCACACTGAATACTTTCTATTATGTGATGGGATGGATCTGGATGCAAGGAAAACTATACAAGCCTTGCCAAACATTAAGAGAAAACATTGAGAGCAGAGTCAGAGGACTATTAAAATAGAAAACAGATGTTAGAATTAGAGGAAACAAAAACTGTGATTAACATGTCAGGGTTGTAACAAATAATACTGACATTTTCTAACAAATGAGTAAATGGAACATAAGTTTCAAAACTCCATCCCCTAGAAATAAAAGATTGTAAGTATGGCATGTCCTTCAAACTGACTTGGTTGATCTTGGAGGTGGCTCAATGGGTAAACTGCTTGTCTCACAGTTTGGATACCCAAGACCAACATTAGAAAGCTGATAAGGGTATGGTGGCCACCCATGATTCCAAAACTCCAGAGGCAGAGACATGGGATTCCCAAGGCAAACTGGCTAGCAACACAATTTGGAATGGTTATCTTTGGTTTTAACTAAAAATCCTACCTCAATGAATAAAGAGGAAGACAACCTTGCAGGTTAGTTTTGGTCAGCTTGGTACAGATTAGAGTCACCAAGACAGAGGGAATTTCCTGACTATAAAGAGTTGGAATGTTACAGATTCAGAGCCATCTTATCTCCAGCTGTCTTTAGTCTCCTTGTCGCTACCAAATAAGGTATTTTAGAATGTATAACTAAGCAGACCACTAGTTTTCAGTAGCCCAATAGGAAGAATGCCATCAGATGTTATCTGAGACCAATCTCCCACCTTGCTGTAAATTTTTTTTTAAAATTTTCTATTTTTTTATTTTCTATATTCTTTATTTACATTCCAAATGATTTCCCCTTTCCTGGTTCCCCCCTCCCCTAAAGTCCCATAAGCCCTCTTCCCTCCCCATTTCCCCATTAGCCTAAGAATTTCATGAATTCATTGTTTTTAATTGCTGAGTAGTATTCCATTGTGTAAATATACATGGAAAATATCTCTGATAAAATTGAAGAAATATATAGAAAAACACATTAAGATTGACTATTTCATGGAAAAATTATACAGATAAAATGGTAGGCATAAAAATATTCCGAAGTTGATTGAAAGTAGAATTATAAACATTTTCTGATAAGATTGAAGATCTACAAGGAAAATATTTCTGATAAAACTCAAGAAATACGTAGAAAAACACGTTAAAACTGACTATTTAATGAAAAATTATACAGATAAGATGGTAGGCATAAAAATATTCCTAAATTGATTGAAAGTAGAATGAAAAACAATACAAACTTAATGGAACTCTTTTCACATTGAAACATGTTAATTGGGTGAGATTAAGGTAGTGGCGTCTGAATCCATATGCCTGAGCTGTCTTCATTTACATTTGTTCCAAGAAAAACCACTTATTCCCTTTGAGCTAGGAACTGTGAACTCTTTAAAACACATTTCAAAGTTTTGTAAGTGAATGCTTATTATTATGCTTATCCTCCATCCAAGTAATCTTGAAGGAGGAAGTTGGTTCTATACCTCTGCCTTGATGGGATCAGAATAATCAAGAGAGCAGAGGATCTAAAGAACTTAAAGGGTTACAAGGAGGAGTGAGTGGGGTATAAATCTAGAAATAAGCAGAAGAGATTGTGAGGATGGAAGGATCAAGGCTCAGAGTTAGTTACAGACGCCAAACTAATTATTTTCATTCCAATCTTGGGCTTAAAATGTAGTCTCATTTTCAATAATTGTGTAGGTAAAGATATTTTTCTCTTAATACTAAAAGTGTATGGCTTTTAAGAATAACCAGCAATGTGGATTGAAGTGAGGACAGATCCATGGAATTGCTTTCTTAGGACACAGGCGTGATATAGCCTTTGGCCTGTTTTGTCATGAGAAAATTATTAATTCTTTCATACTAGAAGGCTTTCTAAGCAATTATGTGTGGGGAAAACACTTAGTTGATATAAAAGATTTATTATTTGTCTGTAAATAACAAAGTTAATTTTCTAACCTCATCATACAACTTCCCTGCTTATTTGAAAATTAATCTATTATTATGGTAATTAATTGAACTGGGCAAAGAAAATACCCAAACCTAAGAGATATAATTTCTTTCTTAAGGCTTCTCCTTTGCAGAAATGATAATTGAGGCCAGTTGTGTTTTCAGTATGAAATAGACTCATGTTTCTGAACACTTGGATGATAACTACTGCTATGTGGAAGGTTGTAGAACCCTTTCTAGACAAAGTGAGTCATTAGGAATAGCCTTGAGGATTGATAGCCTAGCACCACTCCCCACATAAGCTTCCTCACTGCAGACAGTGCGACAGCCACCCTACTGTCCTCTCCACAGTCTTTCCCACCATTGTGGCCTCTATCCCTTCAAACTGTAAGCTGAACTAAATAAACCCTTCCTCCTACAGGTTCTGATACTTAATCACAGGAAAAGGAATGCAAGTAATACAGGACTTTGTATCCTGAGAATCAAATTTCCCCCTTTTGGATCTACTTTCTTATTTCTGTTGTTAATTTTGTGATTGAGATGTCTTATGTCTTTTTTCTTGGCCTCACACTGGTGGTTGTTCTACCTCATGTTTCTAGGTACCTGAATTATGGGTGTGCACTGCTCTTTCTGGCTTCTACTGCTTTCTAACCAGACAGCATTAATAAATTATATCTGAGGATTAGTTGCCTATGGGTTCCATTTTATAATTAATGTTTAGAAGTATGACTACATTCCACAACCCTGAAATTCAGCAAACTACAATTTTTGTCATTATCGTGCCCAATTTCCAGAGCAAAGCTGGTGGCACAGCCACATACGTGTTCTTACAACGACTGATTTTTCATCTTGTCGTTTGAGAGAGGGATTTGGAACTCCACCTGTAAGGATGGATCTGTCTCTTTCTACATTCTGTTCTGTAAATATTTACTGTACTTCCTTAGTCCTGTGTTTCAGTTTTAAGCATTTAAGTTTTGTTGTTGGATCTCTTTATCAATATGTAGCTTTCTTAGCTGTTGATATTTTCATCCTGAAGTCTTCTTACTACACACAGCTGCCACTGGTACCTTTGGATTCTTGTTTTATATGGTTCATGGTTTACCTCTTCTACCTTTTTAATTCAACCCATAGTGCAGGTATATGTCAACTGAGATTCTGTAGACAACACATACTTGAATTGTATATTTTTTTCTACATGGACAAGTCTACTGCTGAAATAATGTTTTGAAATCATGCATTTTATATCATTTTTGATTTACTGTAGCTTACTTCTGTCTTATTTTTGTCATTCTGTTATTTTTTTCTGCTTCACTTCTCTGTTTTATGTCCTAACATCACTGAGAGTCAGTCAGATCCATTTTTGAACACTTCATGTTGATTCTGCTTACTCTAAAGAAGGATGTTCTAGTTGCTTACTTCAGTTTGACATCACTGAAATGTCACCATTTTGGCTTGAAAACTTGTCTTCTATCAAGCAATTTTACCTTTTCCTGTTTATAACTCTCTCAACTAAGTCCCCTCTATGCATTGATAATCATTTACTGATGCTATTGAATTTGTCTTGCTTCATTATGTACAAAACACGAGAATATATTCATCCTTGGTTTTCAATGCCTATTTTTATTTATTCTGTCCCATTACCTGAGGTTCTTCATTCTTTTTCTGTGCCAAGGTCCTTATGATACTCTTCTAGAGAGTGTGCTGGGGATAGTTTCTCTTATTTTCCTTCCCACTTAGTGATTTGTTTAAAGATTCTCTTCTGTTTTTTTTCTTTTTTCTTTTTTTCCTTTCCCACATGTATCCATTGTACTCAGGGCTCCAGGTGGGTGATTGACAAATGCAGCAACTGCAGGAAGGAAGTTTGCTTTATGCAGAACCCCAGCAGTATTAGATGCTTTCTTTTCTTTTCATTTTTTTTTTGTATACAGATATCTTATGAAAGTTTGGACTGCCAATCAAGTTAATCAGCAGCACAGAGCAAACTACATGTCTGTATTGGAGAGCAGGGAGTCAGAGAGGTCCGGAATACTGGTTTTAGTGATGTGTTCAGGATTTCTGGAGGGATTTAGAGAAAACTACTCGTTTTAATTAAAACTACTAATAAAATCTCACTGAGCTCCAGTTTCTGGCTCTGACTTATACTATTGTGATTCTTCTGACCCTTTAGGAAGATCACTGGATACAGACTCTTCCAATGAGACAGTCATGCATGCAAAATTGTTCAGAATAGTCGTCTCTGCTCAGAGCCAATAGAATCACCTGTGGGGGAGGCAGGGGAAGCAGAATTTTTAGACTGTACACTATGAGGTCAACATAAGCAATGGTCAAAATCTGCCTGAAGTAAGAAGGATAGCATGGGCTTTTTCAGAGAGTCTCTGAAATAGTAAGCACACTTGGAACCAATTCTCTCCTACCTCTGTCCAACTGTCTGCATCATAGGTTACTGATGATTTCTCTTATTTTACTTGATCAGCTTTGTAACTAAATGTAGGTTTTCATAAAGAAGTACCTCACATTGTACTGGTCGAAGGATGTAGACTTTTGTCATTGTATAAACATAGCATTGCTCTGTCCCCTATCACTGTAAGTCAAGGCTGCAAATCCTCCTTGAGACTGTACCCTGACCCTGACCCTAACCCTAAACCCTAAACTCTGGGCGTTTATACTCTGCTGCAATCTTTGCCCACAAACAAGTAGAGTGAGATGTCTCCCGCTCGATTAATATTCTCTAGCTCTGCATTTATATCTCCTCTAGGTTGATGCTAGTGAACATCTCACATTCTTTTCTGTCTCATTTCTTTCAGAATCATTTAGCATGTCATCATACAATTCTAGATAGCCTAGAATTTCCATAGTATACGTATTATGTTTATATGTGCATCTTATAAAGGTACTGAATGCTATATATTGTCCTGTTCTACTGTATTACTCAGATGTGCATTCAGTATCCATGCTTCTATGTGTGTGTGTGTGTGTGTTTTCTTTGTGTCATAGCAGAGTGATTTACTAGCCTTCTATAAAGACTGTCTTTTTTTATTGGATATCTTATTTATTTACATTTCAAATGTTATCCCCTTTCCCGGTTTCCCCTCCATAACCCCCTATCCCATTTCCCCTCCCCCTGCTTCTATGTGGGTGCTCCCCTCCCACCCACCTACTCCTCCCTCTCTGCCCTGGCATTCCTTTACACTGGAGCATCGAGCCTTCACAGGACCAAGATCCTCTCCTCCCACTGATGCTTGACAAGGCCATCCTCTGCTACATATGTGGCTAGAGCCATGTGTACTCTTTGGTTGGTGGTTTAGACCCTGGGGGTTTAGGCTCTGGGGGATCTGGTTGGTTGATATTGTTGTTCTTCCTATGGGGTTACAAACACCTTCAGCTCCTTCAGTCCTTTCTCTAACTCCTCCATTGGGGACCCCGTGCTCAGTCCAATCGTTGGCTGCGAGCATCTGCCTCTGTTTTAACTAGGGTCAATATTGTTGTCGTAAACCTCATTGCCAAAAGCCTTGTAGATAAATATACTTGTGCCTCTAGGATACAGTTCTGCTATACAGTCAATTACTATGGGAATACAGAACAGGAACTTACATCAGGCAGGAACCTGGAGACAGCAGCTGATGTAGAAGGCATTTAGGAGTGCAGCTACTGGTTAACTCCTTACAGTCTGTTCAGGTTGCTTACTTTTTCAGGACCAACCTGCCACCAAGAATGGAACTGGCCCATGGGCTGGACCCTCCAACATTAATCATTAATCAAGAAAATGGCCTCACAAGCTTGTCCAAAAAGTTAATCTTGTCGGGGGCATTTGCTCAGTTGGGATTTTTTTGCCAAATGGGTTTACCCTGTGTCAAGTTGACATAAAACTTAAGAGAGCCCAATAGCATAAGATTATATGTCAAAATGAACTATTAACAGTGTCTATATACATTCTTAGTCCCAAATTTATAATTTTATTTGTGTGGCTGAAAATTTCATAGCTCCTATGATATAGTAATTATTAATACCATTATTTTATATGTAGGTCATTAAAGCAAAAAAGAGTGAATCTCTTAATGATTATAAAACCAAGAATAGCTGACAGTTCTGAGTATAGCTCTAGTTAGACTCTGATTATTGTCTTTTATATGTTTAACTTTTATGAGCCTGGGTCATATGGGTCCCTTCAACATATGTGTGAAAAGCTAAGTAAGCATACATGTTAGTTACAGAGAATCTACTTATCAGGAACACTCATGCTTAGAAGGAGGAGTGAGGGAGCATTTGTCTTGCCTTCTGAATATTTTCAGGTTAATGGAAATTAACCTGAATGTGAGTGGATAAAATATACAACATCATGTTAAGAGTTTTGTATACAACAAAAAAGAGTAAAATGCTCTAAAATAATTAAAGTATGGATGCATCCCTCTTGAAATAAAATTTTGGTAGAATGATGAGTAAGAACCAGATTAGTAGACACAGAATAGGGTTTGTCAGAGAGAGAGAGAGAGAGAGAGAGAGAGAGAGAGAGAGAGAGAGAGAGAGAGAGAGAGAATGAATTCAAAGAAGACAAGACAAGGTCATTCAGAAGTACAAGAGCACAGTGAAGTTGATGAACTTGAGAACAGGAAAGTGTAGCATATATGCACTGTGAGAAAGTCATTGATATTGGTGTAAGCTGGATCCTTATAGGTAAATGGGCTCTGAGCTTTGTTTGTGCTAAGTTTCTTAGTGCCTTGGGATAAAGAGTCTCACAGATGGAAGGAGAGACCCCCTGGTCCTGGAAAGACTGGATGTAGGGGAAATGCCAAGACAGAGAAGCGAGAGGGGGTTGAATGGGGAAAAGAGGGAGGGAAGGGGACTTATGGGACTTTCGGGGAGGGAGGAAACGGGAAAGGGGAAATGATTTTGAATGTAAATAAAAAAAACTTAGAAAATAAAATAAAATTAAAAAAAATAAAATATATGAGAACAGTAAAAAAAAAAAAAAAATAAGAGTCTCACCTGACCTTCACCTGTAAGGTGCAGGCAAAATGTTGTACTTTCTTGAGATAACCCAGAGTTCAATAGAGACCTTGGTCTGGGCAAACAAGTTGTAGTTTACCCATCCTGGTAGAAAATTCAAAGAACTCTCTTGTAAAGTAATGAGTCATCCTATGAAAGTATTTCTGAGGGAAGGGTCAGCATGTGCTGACGAAGCCCTCAAACTCCCAACGTGAGAGAACACATCACACCTATCCTGTCAAGACCTCTTGTTCACGTCACTATGTTCTTGGCTGAAGGAAAAATCCATGGGTTTTGTGGAAGTTGGCTTTTGCAATATAGAATTTCTCATACCTCTTATAAAAATGTCACTAGCTTGATTAAAAAAATATTTTTATTGGTAGCTAAGCCGGCGAGGTCTGCAAGGGATGCTGTAAAAGCTCATTCTTTAAAACATCCCAACCCAATCCGGGGCAGAAAACAATGAAATCATCAGAGGCAAATTGGAATGTGATGACCCTTACTCCCAGAGCTCTTTCCAAACATTATTTTACAGCTAACCTCTGACAACCAAGGTTGCGCTAGTCTGCTATTAAAATACGCATTTTCTATTTTTTTCTTGATTTTATTTCTTTCCTTTTTATTTGTTTAACCTTTAAAATATCAGTTTCTGATGATTTTCTGAGTTTTACCATAGAAACACTTTCCTGAAAGATATCAAAGGCATCAACAACCTGCACCCTTGAGCTAGTTTGTTGTTTAAAGATGAACTGAGCCAAGGTATTAAGAAAGTAACACAAAATAAGATATATTTATCTTAATAATGTAAAAGCTCCTCTTTTCTCTCAGAAGGAGAAACTTATGACCTATTAAATTAGATTAATTTACTCTGTAACTTGGGAATAATCCCTGATGGAAGTTTCTCTAGGCACTGCACAGAAACTTCTCTTAGAGAGTAGAAGCTCCCCGTTGTTCTAGTCATGAGTTTTTGAAGCCTAGTGCTATCTGTACTTTGGAGGAGGCAGCACCATTTAGAAGTGTGACATGCAGGAAGATGGTTCACTGTATCTCCAAACTGTTCTTCCATGGTTCAGAACCATATACAAATACCTCAGACATTTTCTTCTCAAGCATCATTTCTCCCTGAGTATCACCCATTGTCCAAATTTTGCCCTGCCTAGGCAAATTTACTTACTTACTAGGAAAGTACAAAAATTATTACCAGACAGATTTACAAGTCTTCTCTCTTCCTCATTAGAAATAAAAGAATGAACAGCATTTAATCATTATTGAACATCTGTTTTTCATTGTTCACCGTGACAAGTAACTTCATAAGAACTTTTAGTATTTTAGACAAGCACAAAATGTTGATTTCATCGTATCTATTTTGTATATGGAAAAACTAAGGGTTAAAGATAATCCAATAAAATGTTATCTTGGAAGCTAGTTCAGAATGCTCTTGGAGTCCAACATTCCACATGTCCATAGATAGTGTCATTATGAGGGGTTGGCACCAATGACTCGGGCAGAGAGGGCTGAATAGACAGCAACTTTCCTGTTTCCTCAGGCATCTAAAGCAAACTCACTGAGCTGTGGTTTCTTTTTTTACCTAACTAGTAATTGAAATAATAATATAATTGCATCATTTCCCAATTCTCCTTTCCTCATCCAACCTCTTGCTCTCTCTCAAATTCATGGCCTTTCTTTCTTTAATTGTTACATACAGAGATCCTGTTGTGCTCAGGCCCAACTGATACATCTATAACAGAGTGCCTATGACTAGTGCTGGAATGTGGTCTCTTTACATGTTAAAGTAAGAGGTTTATAAGGTCTTTATGACAATAAGATAATCTAAATTTAGTAAATGCACCTGACACATTGCCCACTGGCAGGCAGTTAACCTTTGCCTTAAACTGTATAATTGCCTCAAAGGCCTATAACAAGCCATTGACTATTTATGCTCTTATGGTACTTGACTAATCCCATCCATGAAGACATGAAAAAGTTACAGTATTGGACAAGTGAACAGATATGTCCACATATCCTTCTCTTCAGTATTGTGAAGGAATTCATAAAAAGCTTCAGTGGACATTTTATTTAAGTTGCATAGTATAAATATAGGCATTATTGTTTGTGTTGATTCTCCCAGCATATCTGAGCAGTTTCAAAATATATCACCAAAATTTAACAATAGGAAAGACAACCCATTGTTGCTTCTAGTTTTCAGATGGAAAATTTTATATGTATATGTATGTATATGTAAATTATGATTTCAATATTCATCAATACTACACATACATACATACATACAGACAGACAGACAGACAGACACACACACACACACACACACTCACACACACACATACACACACACCTTCCAAGAATTCTACCTTTATAGTTTTTATCTAGCATACACATTGGAACTAAAGTATTATGTCTTTATATTTTAGATACTGAGGACAGCAATGAAATGTATTAAAGAACAACCAAAACTGAGTGTTTGATCAATGCAAAAGATGCTTCTCTCTTTTCCTGTTGGATGTGAGATAATTCTGGACATGTAGTAGGTACTCTTTTATAGCTGTACAATAGTTGGCCCTTTTGATGATGCATACCAAAAATTTATAATCTATCTAATTAAGGATAGATTACTTTTGTCAATCATTGTCATATTCAAATTTCAAGCTTTTGCACTGTCATTAATTAAGCTTAGGAAGAAAAGCAGCAAAGGTTAGTGGCTGTGAAATAACAACATCATCAGCATCAACAATAACAGTTATTGAGTTCCTTCCATATGTCAGATATACACTTCTGTCCCTGTGTATTATCTTATTTGGTTCTAAGGAGACAGACCTACACACCTACAATGCTTATTCATGAATGACAATGTAAAACACAAGGAAGCTAAATAATCTACCCAATGCATTAAGTATAAATTATAGATTTATTCTGTGTAAGTATAAATTGTAGGTATATACTATATTTCCTTTTTGAATCATAAGAGGTAGTTTTCTAATCAATTAACAAGGGAAAGTGGTGTCATACAAAACCAAGGAGGAGTTGCTCTGTTGTAGAAAGGCTGTGGAACTTTAAAATGTATTAAATAACATGTCAAAAGGTATAGGCCATAGAAGTAGCAGGTTACATTTGTGTTTTTATAAAGACTTGAACATTGAAAGGATGCTAAGATTTAAATGAATAATTTAGAAACCCTTGGGTTGCCTTATTTCCAATATTTGAGTAATTATTTGAATAAATTATTTGTCAAACAAAATTGAAAGATAAGTAAGATCAAGAGTACCAAAAGATTTATGTGCCAATTTATGGACACATGCATACATGCTTACTAATACACACAAGTACATTTAAATTTGCTTTAATAGGGTCAGCCACATTGAGAAGAAATGCATTTACAGCTGTGAGTGTCCTGAAAGATCCAAGATGTACAGCCAAGACATCTTGATGGTGATACAGTGCCTGAAATGAGATAAACCCACCAGCATTGCACAGACAAAAGGCTGACTTTGTAGAAAACATTTTCCTTAAGTTCAGTAGCACTAGTCTCCAAAACCCTATCCTGTAGAAACTTGTTGTAGTGACATTTCACTCCCTATTTTGACCAGCTATTGACTGGTGGTGAGTTTATGGATGATTTAAATAGAGTGTGTGAGACATGAAGTATTTCTAGTAGCTTACAAAACAACAGTGTAGGAGATACTGCTCAAGTCATTGGGAATGGTAGGGACTTGCTGCTGGTATCTTAAACCTTGTAGGCTTATATTTTTCAAAGCTTACTTTAATAAGTGGGCTTAAATGCTTTAACCTTCCTTCTAGCCCACCACCCACCAGTGGTAGTATAAAGGAAAGGTTAATGGGACAAAGGAGGATGGGGACCAGTTTACCAATAGTTCTTTGGGGCAGATACAATCTGCATTGTCAGGATATGGCAGTTCATTTCAAATGACTCAGCACTGGTACCTCAATCTACTCACAAACACCATTCGTGAATCAATGGCAGTTTGATGCAGACGAAACCTTGAGGCCCTGCCAATCAACCTGAGTGTGAGGAAGTGGCAAGAAGCTGTAGGAATCCCACCAAAAGTTCTTTGGTGCATTTCTCTCTATGAAGTCATGACTAATAATGATCAAAAAAGAGTGGCAAGGCAAACCAATATCATACATTGTCCTCTACTGTCTGTTGAGTTATACTTATACACTTTCCATGCATCGTGTCTTCTCTCAAGCATCTGCTCTAGCAAAACATCACATGCCCTTTTTCAATGAAGCTTCCAGAAAAACACATGTCTGTTCTCAGCAAAACATCCTCCCACCTGTCTGCTTCATCAAAAACATCCTCTCATAAGATAGTTTCCAGAAAAAATACCACATGGCACAACTTAAACCAGAAATTTCTACTTCAGAACCTTAATATAAGCCTGTTTTGATATTTTTATGAGCCAAATTTTATTTTTTAACACTTCTTTATTTTTGAAATTAAAATATAATCATGTTGTTTTCTACCTTCCCCTTCTTCTTACAACCCTTCCCACAAACCACTCCTTTGCTTTCTTTCAAATCTATAGGGTCTATTTCTTTAGTTGCTGTTATAAATGCATAATAAAAATCTGTTCAGTTTGTATGATGTAATTTTATTTTATATTTTAAATGTATGTTCTGATGATTACCTCATTCTTCTTATCTTAGAATGGTCTGAATTTTCTATGTGGAATCAATGTTTTCTGTATTGTGAATTCTTCTCTGGTCTAGGGCTCCTGGATATGAGATGGGACAAAAGAGTGATTCATTAGATCCAGCCTTGATCAACAAACTTTTGGTCAGAGCAGGATGGCAGAACCTCCCAGTATAGTCCTGCTGAATACATCTCTCCTGTCATACATTGTGTATTGTAGGAACTGGGAGCTCAAAGAATGAGAACTGTTAAAAACAAAAAAGGGTTGTTTGTGCTTATGTTTTATGGACACTACATTTACTATGTCCACTAAGCTGATATCAATGATGATTTTATAATGAATCATGAAGTAGAAATACCACATTAGAACTACTATATGACAAGCACTGTCTTAAGCTTTTACATAATTAACTCATATAATCTCTCAAACAAACTGTAAAATAAACAATTTAAGATTTTTTTGTATGTATAAATGTCTTTCTGTTTGAATATAACCAAGTATATGCAGGTGACCACAGAGGCCAGAACTGGGCGATATACCCAATGACGCAAAATTTATAGGTCAATGGAAGCTCCCTAGAGTTGCTGCTAGAAACTAACATCGAGTCCACTGGAAGAACAAGAAGCACGCTTAGCTGCTGACAAATATCTGTAATCCCAGAGACTTTTTACATTTTTGATAGCTGCTAGACCTGTGGTGAAAGATATTAAATTACTTGTTTAAACTTACTTTTCCAGGCCATCCAGAGAGACCATGCTGGAAGCCCATTTTATGTGTGTTCCACACTTGAAAAACACAATATGAGGTCAAAAGAATTCAGCACTTTCATGTACCAAGCTGGAATGCAAGCTCTGAACTTCATTCAAGGCATCTTTCAGTATTAATCTTCTGTTTAACAAAGGCATACAAGTAAGAAGTAAGTCTTTGGTAGACACATACAAAGAGGCAAATTGATGACATACAGGTAAGTGGCAGCAATTTTTGAATCATAAATGGTAGCACACACTTAAAGATAATAGGCAACATACTTAAGATGCTAAGCTGAAAGACCAAAGAACTGGGTCATAGATGACAACATTTTGCTTTAGAAGTAACCAATCTGGAACTCAGCATATGTCCTTGGTAGGATGAAAGAACGAATTTTAAGATACTCATTTAGTGAGTTTCAGCTACACTCTTTTGATAGATTATAGAAAGTTAAAATACCTACTTAATGAAAGTCTTGTCTTAAATCCCATTTGATCTAAGAGATTTTAAACATGTTTTGGCAGAACTGCCATTTCAGAAGGATAACAGATGACAATATATGCTTCATAATTAATGATGAGGGAAATGAATTTAGCTTTAGTATTAAACTGTCAAAAGTACATAGAAATTTCAATGGGAATATGAAAATGTGTCAAAGTTATTTATCCTGTGACTCTGTTTAAAAATTCACTTTTTAATTAAGATATGAAAACCAATTCTTAATTAAGGTAACAAACAGAAATTTGAACACAGGAAGATATTCAGCAGGAAACTCTTCAATCACATTCAAGTTTAGTGAACAAAAGATACTCTAATTACAGGACTGTGCCCAGACAAAGGTAAGAGACAGTAAAACCGCTATTTCAGCTCTGTGTCTATGGACTAGAAAGCATGATGAATTGAATGAGAGATATTCCCATAGCCCCCAGTATTTGAACATTTGGTCCCCAGTTGGTGGCACTGTTTGGAGAGATTTTCTTTTTGGAGAAATAGTTCTGGTACACGGGTGTGCTTTGGTATTCAAAGCCTTAGGTCACTTCTAGTTTGCTCTCTGCTTTACGCTTGCAATATAGAATATGAGCTCTTCCTCCTGCTGTAGCTGCTCTGCTGGTTTCAAGTTGCCATGGTACTCCATCATTTTGGAATCCAATTCCCTGGAATCCTTAACTCAAAATATAGTCTTTCTTCCACAATTTACTATTGTAGGGCATTGGGGGGTCCTGTTTGTGGTTTATTAAGACATGTGGAGACATGTGTATAGTTTATGGCTGTTGGTCTGTTTGCTGGGGCAGTCTCTCAGCTGGCTTCTAATTACACCGGACTTCTCTGCCATTGTGTCCTTCCATGCTTTTTTAACATGATAATCTCAGAGAATCAGGTGAGGAAGTGACAAGCATTTACATATAGAAAGCAGATAATGGGGCATAAAAAATGACAATATCAAATATCCTGCCAGCACTTGGCATTAACAGCACAGTGATTAACCATTGAAGATCCAGGGCATTGAAGATACAGAGCCATTTGATACAATATGTGTGGAGGTAGGTCATCCCAACTAGTTAATTTAATCATGGTTATTTATCACAGCAAATTGGTATTGTTCATGGTACTTATTACGAAGATAAATACTGCCAAATAAGATAGAATCTTGCTTTGAAAGACATTATCATATTGGAGGATTATGGACGGACTTTAGCACTTAGAGCTGGCAAAACCATTGAGTGTTCAGAGGTCAGTAGATTATTTTGTGGGTGTTGGGGTAATCTTCCTTTACTTTGTATGAATGAGGGTCTCTAGATATTCAGTTGTTAATTTTGTGATGGCAAAGAACTAAGTGTTGGCCAGATCTTGGTACTGTCATTTCTTTGGTCCATTGCTTGCCTTATATTTGTAAATACTTGTCCTTTCTCATCTGCCTAAAGTAAATCTACAATTGTTTCAGAAGTTGTCTGACTGCTGATTGGTCATAATAAAGAGTTGATAGACAATAATTGGGGCAGGAAGTGGAGGTAGAACTTCTAAGAGAGAGATGTGAGAAATTTGGGAGAAGACATGGAGGGGACCAGACCGCAGCAGAGTAGCACAGTAAAGAATTAGCTGTGTGACAGTTCATTGCCTAGATTGTCAGTTTAAGTTAGATGAGCTAGCAATCTCCCAGGCTTTAGTCCATAATAAAAATCTCATGTCATGTGGGTTCAAGAAAGTCTGATTGTATGTGAGAATAAAGGGTGTATTGTTGAGAACAGTTCAAATAATTGTGGCATGGTTTATGAAGTTTCTCAGAACTTCCCACTGAGTTTTGAGGGATCCTTAAAGACTCAGCTAGAGACATTGATATTTTGACTTAAGAACCACTAGAGTGAAAGCTCTGCTTTACAGGGTTAATTGATACTGGTCATCTGGGGCTGAAGAATTAATTGTGATTAAGAAGAGAAAAGAATCATTAAGGTTAGGAGTCTAGGGAGTATCTCTTCAGTGACAAACTGTGATAAGCTGAAACAAATCCTGTCCTTGCCAAGGTGCTTTTGGTTGTGATGTTTCATTCTAGCAATAGAAACACTAAGATATCTATGTACTTATGCTTAGAACTTGCCTCATATACATATCATTTTCTGAGTCCATCAGCCTCCTAATATTATAGACAATAACTTCAGGAACATAATTTTATTACATGATAGCTGTTGAACTTAATCCAAACTTTCATACACACACACACACACACACACACACACACACACACACACACACACTTTGTTTTTTCCTGGTATAGAGTAGAGACTATAATGCATGTTACATGATAGAGGTCAGGGAACATAGCTTCTACACTGTATGCTGTTGTATTCTTATCTGAGCTGATGTTTAGGATTAAAGCTCTTTCTTGTTGATTAACCATCTTTACTGTCATGTGTATTTTACTTCAAAAATCTTGTTTTAGTCTCTTCTATAATTAATGATAAATTTCTTTGATTTAAACTGTAAGTGAAAGTTTTTATTTTAAACAGCTTTTTAATAACACTATTTAATGACATGAGATAAGTGTGTTCTTATAAATATTTTAGAAGGTGATTTAAAACAAGTTGTCATGATATTTCTTGTCTAATGTAATGCTCTTTTTCTCTATGACATAATATTATTCTTTTATTGTGAGATTTGAAGAAATCAAAACCAAGTAATGAAATATTTGGCAGATTGAATATCTTTCATGGCACGATCAGAATATGGCATTTTATTTGAGCGTTTTCTTGAAGCCTCAATATTTTGATATTTCAGAAATTGAATTATAAGACTTATTTCCAAATCTCAGACTGACAGATTCTTCACATAGGTGCTTGATCCATTACATTCCATGGATACTAAAGTGATGAATCTCCTGCACTGAACTTTGCGGATAAACAAAATAATTAAAATCTCTAGTTTGGAAGTCTCAAATGTTTACATGTCAAAGGCTGGTTTACTGGCTTACTGTGATTCAGGGAAGGGATAGGGCTTTTAAAGTCAAAGTTAATGAGAGGAAGACAAAACTTTGGGAGCTTGTCCTTTTTGGAAGTCAGCATCTCAGCCTCTTCCTGTTGCTCTTCCGCATCCTGCAGGAGAGGAGAGCGGGTCTCCAGGCACTTCCGGTGCGCTGTGCTTCCTTGCCCAGACACAAAGAGAGGAGCTGGCATTCAATGCGCTTCACAGAGGTGTTCCACTGGAGGGAGTGCCTAGGTGGGAGGAAAGACCCACGTTCTATCATGTCTAAGAGATGCTGGAATTCCTCCTAGAGACACATCCAAAGTTTCCAATTCTCCAAAATGAATTAAATTCCAAAGGAAATCTGGTGCATCCTTGTCTGGAAGTCTCCTTTTAGAATGTGCATTTTTTAAAACCACAGTATAATATGAAGCCGGATCAAAGGAACAATAATAATGTTTTCTAAAATTAGTATGTTTTTAAGGTTTCTGAAAATTTACAGATGGAAAATATTTGGCAATTGAATTATTCAAGGCAGTGATATCTTATTAATGCTGATAAAAGAAGAATTTCTTAGAGAAAAATTATAAATCAATCTTTTTCTGTGGTGACTATCTAGTAATGACTTATACAATAAATAACATTAATCATGCTTTGGAAAATCAGAGGCATACAAGGAAGAAACTATTTTACATTGATTTTCAACTCAGACAGTATTTTTTTCCCTCTCTATTGGAAAAAAATAGTGGAAGAAAATATTCACCTCATATTTCATAAAATATTAATCTAGGACCTTTATGAAACTGTTAATATCTGTTACAGAAAGCTAATATTTGAGTATTCCATATTCAGCAGTGTGATTGAAGAATACATTTATCTTGAAATGCAGTTATTTGCATTATATCTGGGATCATGCACATGAAACATTTATTTTTCATTTTGAAATTTGGTTTTTAGGTGTGATGTAATTTTTTTTAAATACAAACATTCTGTTCTAAGGAATCTCAGTGAAATCTCTCTAATCAAAGGGTTGAAATGAACCCAGAAATTGTCACAAAAGAGGTAACCTCTGTCTAGAGAAGGCCTCTCTTGTTCTCATCTTTGTGTGTATCTGTGTATGTATGTGCTCATGCACGCACACACACATGATGCATGCACTGTGTGTGCATGTGTATATGTGTGTACATATGTTAATGTCTTTCCATTCTAAAAGTTCATATATGTTTTTTTTTTGTTCCACCCAATTAACTGGGAGTTTTCACTTTTGCTTCTGAGATCTTTGTGGACACATTCACCACCTCGGTGATAGGAGATTGTAGAGAGGGGTAATGGAGTAGACACTTAAATGTGACCCATGCATACTGCACAAAAGTTTGTATCAATCTTTGAGGACTCACTCTCTCATTTCATCTCTTCGCAACAGGATTCTCCCTCTCTGCCCAGCTCCTGAGATTTACCTTAATTTTATTGTTCAGAAGTGTCAAAGTCCTTACACCAAGTTCCTTTGATGGAAAACAACCACACAGTACTGATAAGTCAAGCCACAGAATAGGAGAAAGAAAAGTGATCTACGGAGGAAAAAGACATGCCTTTAAATTTGAGTATAGAGAAGGTTGCTTCTTAATTAAAACCAATTGACAGATATCCTTTGGGAAAGAGAAATTATCACAGTGTGGGAGAGTAAGAAAGTAGTATCTTGAAAGACATACGGGTTAGGAATTCCTTTGGCTGCATGGAAATAATAATAGTAATAGTAATAATAATAATAATGATAATGATAATAATAAATGCAAAGATATTAAATAGCGTATGTGTAGCCTACCTTCTTAGAAACTCACTCTTCTGGTAACTGCTTTAGTCCTGGAAGACCTAAACCTTTCTCTTGGGACAGCTACTGTCTCTTACAGGGTGGTGCTTCTGTGACCCTAAATACTCCTTATGTCACTTCTACCTCTCAACATGAGTGCAGGAAAGTCAAATCTCTAAAGATTTTGCATAAGAACAAGCCATCTTCATACTGCAACATCATACAAAAGCCAATTCAGTTGTTCGGTTTATTGTTTCATGCCCTTACTTTCTCTGCTGGACTTCCTACATTTGCATCTCTAGTTCACTTTCTGGAGATTTTAAAGTTGTTTCACTAAGTGATCATCCCGGGTAGCAAAGTACTCTGTAGGATTGACTTAGAAGTTTGCATCATGACAAAATGAATCTCTACCACTCACTAAGTTCTCGTTCTGTGTGGATCTCTCCCATCAGGAAGATGCTTGAGGTTATAATTGTCAGTTGATCATTCTGTGCCCTGCCGTGTCAGACACATCCCTTAGTTTAAATGGAAAAGCCCTTCTACTCTTTCACACAGAAATGTGTACTTAGAGTGCTTCTTATCCCAAGTATCCTTTCACAGCATCTGGGTTCTCTGCTTATGAGGTTTAGCTGTGATTCTGTGGGATTTCTGCTGCTGCCTTCTTCCTTGACTTTGTAGCTTTTAATTGTGTGTGTGCGTTTTTCTGTGAGTAACCATAAGTGCATGACTGTAAGTGGCTGCAGAGATCAGACCATCAGTCTCCTCCAAAGCTGCATTTCTAGGTTGTTGTGAGTCAACTTAGATACTGGAAAATGCACTCTTGTCCTCTGTTAAGAGAACTGTACACTCCGAGGCACTATGATACCTCTCTAGCCTCCTCCTTTTTCAACATTGAATAATAGAAAACAAGAGGGCTCTGAGAGGAAGCTATCATTAAAATTTCCTTTCCTGCTTTAACTCGTTGGTGTGTCAGATTTGCATTGTTTTGAAATGAAGTTGAAAATGTTTTCTAGAATTTAATAACAAACTTAGAAACTATAAAAAGAAAACTCCACCAGCCAATTAATCAAACAAACAAAAAAGTCCCTCTCTCTAAGAAAGAGAATGTTAACATTTCAGATTAGTTGAAGGGCCAAAACATCCATTTGCTGAGAATTAATTCAGACACCAAAATGGAGGTCAAATGCAGGTTAGGCAAAAGCCCTCCTTATAAAAGGAGCAGAGGGGGATTGCAACTCCATTGGAAGAAAACCATAGGCTGGCCTGACCACTCAGTTCCCTTAGAGACTAGACCACCTACCAAGGGGTGTACCTGCAGGGATCCATGGCTCCAGCTAAGTATGTAGCAGAGGATGGCCTTGCCTGACAGCAATGGGAGGGGAGGTTCCTGGTCTCAGGGAAGTTTGTTGCCCCAGCATAGGGGGATGATGGAGCAGTGGGGAGGGAGAGGGTGGTTGGGTGGGAGAGCACCCTCATTCAGGCAAATGGGAGGGGGGAGAGTTCATGTGGGAGAGAGGGTTGGTGGAGGGGTAACTTGGAAGTGTATAATTTGAGATGTAAACGAATGGAATGATTAATTAAAAATAAGTAAATAAAAGCACAAAATGCATTCTAATAGATTGTTAGCCATAAGGTGTGGACACCTGACTGGGGCTTAATTTGTATAGCTTTAATAAGGTTGTGGGGAATGCAGGCATGGAACTAAACGTTCATGTTGAGTTTATCTGTGAGAACATTTTTGGAAGAAGCTAGACTTGGGATCCAAGAACTGAGCAAGTCAGAATGTCCTTAGTATGAATAGGTGTCTTTCAATCTATTGAGAACCCAAGGAGAACAAAAGAGTGTGGGGGTGTGCAGTTTACTTTACTTTCCATAGGATATGTATCTAGTTCTCTTTTTTTCCAGATGAAATCATCTTGGTATTTTTTATTTATTATTATTATTATTATTTAATATTTTTTTACAGTCCAGTCATTATCCCCCTCCCAGTCCACCATCTGACTTGATTTTTAAAAACAAACAAACAAACAAAAACAAACAAAAAACTGTTTATTTAAGAAACAAAGAATTTTTTTCCTAATAAGTTCACGATTCCTCTATTCTGGCTGTGCATGATTCTCTTGAATTCTGAACATGGGTCTTTAGCACATGACTTTTATACGTGACCGAGGAGCTGGTCACTAATTTCAGTGGGTCAGTTTCGGAGTATTCAGTTGTAGGAGGGTGTAAAAGTGACATCCATGCAGTTGAAAATGTATGCTGATCTGTGACCATGATGTTTTCTGTGGTAGACATCCACATTGACACTGGAAGGCTAATTGCTGTACATTGGAGCACAGAGCAAACTTTGTGGGGGAGGTCTGCAGCATGGTACTCCCTGAAATGCTGGACCGCAGTGGGCACCATAGCTTCCTGTCTGCCCACTGATCAGAGGCTGACACTACCATGGAGGGCTTTTCCTAGCTACTTTTAAGTAGATATTATATTCATTTTCGTTCTCCAACATCTTCAAATAGGATCAGTGTATCAGATTTTCACCAACATTATTTTATATTCATAATAGACAAATACATTTATGCTCACCCTTATCAATAAAAAGCAATTAATACTGCCTGTTCTAGCCACGCACTGACTCATCATCTTACTCTGTCCACATTCCTTCTACACTTGCCCTCTTTATGTTATGTCTATGTTCAGAGAAGCCATGCATTTGGAATACCCTGGCTAGAGGATGTGGTTAAATTCCACAATTTAAAGCTAGATGTAACTTAGCGAGTCTTTATTTAGCCTAAGTTAATTTTTAATGAGTGTTTTAAAAGGTGAATAAGAAAAGCACTGCAAATAGCTCTGAGGCCAGAGCTCTCAGAGCAGCATAAGCAGATCAGATGATGAGAAGATCTGTCTCAGTGACCAAGTTTTAGACTCTGATCTCTTCACTTCCTTCCTGGTCTTGAGTCTTGAGGCAAACGTTATAAATCCTCTGAGCATCCTTTTATTTATCTCTTTCTAGAAATAACTTGGAATAAAAACTACAGATTTTTTCATGAATTTAAAAATACGAGGATGAGTAGGATTTCATTATGATAGGCATTAATACAAAATACCCACTATGTGAAGGAACTTCATGATATGCATACAGTGAATCACTTACAGGTAAGACAGACAGGTGCAATTTCCATTTCTGTGTTTACTTACTCTCATAAAGATTTCTCAGCATGAAGGGAGAAATCAGTTACTTGGTGGATGTGTGCTGGAGACACATCCTTATTCCTGCTGTGAGAAATAACAGCGTGAAAACTGTCTATAAACGACATCATTTTGAAGTGTTTAATTAGTTTTTCATTAACTGATATTTTTATTGATGAAGTATGCATCTTATTTCCTTTATCTCATTTTAGCCCATAAATCTAATTGTTGAGTTTAATTATAATCACTTAATAATTACTGTATTTTGGCATTAATTATCTCACATCAAGCCATTAAGAATATTACTCAGTGTAAAGCTAATGAACTCAATTATACACAGACTGTAGCTTACCTGGAATATCCATTTATTTCATCCCACCCTCTTTTCTATCTCCCTGTCTTCCTCCCTCTTTCTCTACCTTCTTTCCTACCATATTTTTTAAAAACATCAGAAAAAGTCCTGTTAATGACTTAGCTGTTCATAAGCTTTGTTGTCTCAGAAGCCTACAGCATTCCCGAGTATCATGGAATCATATTTTTGAGATGCTCTAGTTTATATTGGCTTCTTGTCATCCAATGCAACTCTACACATTATCTCAGATACAGGATTTCTAAGTACAGATAAAAGAAAAGTTTTAAAATATGCTATTTCCAGGATCTGATGTCTGCTACAAGAAGATTAAGTACTGAAAGTGTCATCGAAATCTATTTAAGAAGGTTTGCCTTCCTTATCAAGTCTAATCCACTGTTCTATTATAGATAAAATCCCTTACCAACATTGGGACTTTGCTTTATGTATGTTAGCAAATAGTTGGCCTTAACACTTTTGAACATTTTTGTAGCTCTAACCTCGAATAAGTTCCAATAAAATGTTTGGCTTTTTTATCATTTATTAAACTATCCCTCTGCTAGTTACTTGCAAATAAATAAAAATAAAATCTTTCTAAATTTAATAAATGTGTATCTATGTTGATTGCAAATGTGGATGTCTATCTGCACATATATTCAGTATACAACTTCCATGGCCATAGGTGATGAAAATAGGTAAGTCATACTTAATAGTTAATGTATACATAGATTACAAGCATTGCATAATAGGCATTAGAGTGAATAAATTCCAAAAAATGAAATGTTGGAAGGATGGACAAGGTATTGATGAAAAACATTGAAAGAGACAAAATATGATAAGAAGCTATGAAAGCAGGATTCATTTGATATTATCAAGTACACGTGACAGCAGCTGAATGTTGCATTTAGTAGGAGTCAAGATTGTACTTTGCTTATAGATCAGTGTCCCACCTGTATGTAATGATGACAGTTGAGGGGAAAAGAACATGGTGATATTTATTTGTCACTCCCTCTCTGGATCAAACTTTTCCAGCCATCCCAGCACAGACCACAATCCACGAGTGAAGAAATAATTTCATTATCTGGCTGAGGAAACATGAGTGAAATAAGAGATAGGGGGCAGGGCCTGGAGAGATAGCTCAGCGGTTAAGAGCACTGACTGTTCTTCCAGAGGTCCTGAGTTTAAATTCCAGCAAGCACATGGTGACTCACAACCATCTGTAGTGAGATCTGATTCCATCATCTGGTGTGTCTGAAGACAGCTGCTGTGTACTTTTATACAATAAATATATAGATCTTTAAAAAAAAGAGAGATGCATGGGCCAGACCACCCATCAACAACAGTTTCAGGAGTTATAATAGGACAAACTGAATACTAGCAGGTTATCTTCCAAGGATGGCCTGCTCCAGATTAGTATATAATCTGCAACAGGTTCACTCTTATGAAAGTCTGTAAGAGAATTCATTTTAGGAAAGATTCCTGCTATTATTATGCTTTTCCTGTAATTATTAAATATACATAACAATAACTAGGCATTAGCCCACCTCTTTGGAGCAGATTTCTGCAGATCTACGAAGATGTACTGTCTAGAAGTGATACTATATAAACAAATAGATGACTTCTTAAGTTTTAATGATGATCCTATAAGAATTCTTAAAATTATATCAGTGATTATTAAGCTCTTTTATAGTGGGACTGCTATTAGGTCCTTTTCTGATAGTCAAAACTGCAATGACAACTCTGTCAATCTCCCAAGCATCAAGTCAGAGCCTAGATTTTCTGCTGAGATCGAACAAAGGACACATTACTTAATCCCCCTCACCCCCATCCATCCCTCCCACCCCACCCCTGCTGTTAGGCTTACAGGTGTCAATTGCCTAAGCCAGCAGCCTTTTTACCCTCAGAAAGAGCAAGAAAGTTTTTAGGGCTTTTTCGAAGCTATCATCAGCGTTTCAGTATAGTTGGAGAGCTAAAATCATCGGGAGACCGTAAAACTTTAAAGCCACTGGCAGTTTCATTATGTTGGTTGGATAAAACATTATGATACAAAATGACTTGGTGGTGAGACTGTTTAAGTCACCTTATGGGCTACTGTTCACCATCAGCTTTGTTTATGAGTCTTTTTTTTTTGTATCATGTTTTATCCAACCAACATAATGAAACTAAATAAAGATATTAAAATAAAAAAAAGAGTTAAGAGGGTTTTAGAGCATCTTTTCATCTTTCTGTTTCAGAAACCAACTCTTCCTTAAATAACCGGAAAGAAGACAAGGTTTAACTAAGCTATCTTTAAGTTTAAAACTCTATGTTAGCTCCTAAATTTTCTCTGAGTTATTAAAAAAAAAATTTAAAAAAAAGCCACTAGCAGAGTCCTACTCTGCCTGCACAACAGGGCTGAAGCCTCTATTTCAGACTTACTATCATCCCATCCCAGCTAACTGTAGATGTCTGAGGTCTCTGGCAGGTTGACACTTAAGGAAAGAGCAGTGGCTGCACCCTAACCTAAAGTGGTGGGTGCATTGTAATGGTTGTTGAGTTTAAACCACTGTGGCTTGTGGTATTACTCAACAACTGATTGAAAGCTTTCCTCTGTAGACTTCTGGTACTTAACACTGTGAAATATAACTTCTTGTTTTCTTGGAAAGTCAGTTATGTCATATATGTTTTGCTGGGGCACACAGGTGAAAGCATGTTTTCCTGAAGCAGATACAGGTGAAAGGATGTTTTGCCATAGCAAACGTGTGAAAGGACAGATGATGTCAGAAGGAATATAAATATGACCCCACAGACAGCGGGAGTTCAAACATTGGTTTGCTTTGCTCCTCCTCACTCTTGTTAGCTAATGGAACTCATGTACTGATTCACTTTACATTATGTTGTTGCTGAACTCTGCTCGTGGTGATGTCTTACAGAAAAACTCTACAAAGAACTTCTAGTGAGTTTCCTGTGGCTTGTTGCTGCTTCTGTGGATCCCGGCCTGTTGGCCAGCCTCATGGCTTCTTCTGCATTGAATTTCCCTGGCTGGTTGATGTGTGGCAACTCCCGAGAGGACTGGACTGAAGCTGCTGATTCATATTTTGGTGTTTGCTACTAGACTGAACTGCTGATAACCTGACAATGAAGATTGGACTCACCCCAAAAGAACTATTTCTTAATAGGGCTACTTCCCCCGTGTCCTAATAACTTTTTTCTTTTGCTACCTCTGCTGGGTGGTGGGCTAAAGGAGAGGTTGAACCCATATTAATATAGGTTGGAAAAAATTATGCTTACTGGGAAACCTGCACCACTCTGGGGCTCTGGATGTTTTAAGTTTTTTCAACATTCTGAGATTCTTTAACGTCACATAGACTTGCTTTGATTTTCACATACCAGTAATTGTGCTGAGCACTCCAAGAGTATTTCAAATTGGAGGCAGGCATTGGGACTATTAAATAGTGTATGATTAGCTATTTTTCTCTTGTTGTTCATTACCATTCAAATTAGAAAAATACATTATTTCTTTCATTGTATGGTCTTAACTTGAAAATAAAATCATCCAGGTCCAATCTTTCTTGCTTGATCTTTTGCAGATGCTGTTTGGAAAGATTATAGTTATAGCTAAATAACCAATTTCTTGTTTCAAACTCATTGCCGACTTTATGACTTAGATCATTGCTTTTCAATTTTCCATTTTCTTTCATCAAATTCATATTAGTCAATAAAGCCTGGCTCTAGTCTTAAGTCTTTAGTAGGCAGAAATATGTTATATCTTGAGTCTCATCTCTTTCATCTTTCCTGAATTTCTAAAGTCAATGATTCATATTTACACTGTTTTGAGAATGGCAGTAAGAAATTCCAGATCAGTTCTTCCAGGAGAAATAGGATACACGCCAATCATTTTGTTCAATTTTCCAGTAGTCACAATTTAGAACTGGATAAAGTTGACTTTAAACACGTATTTTAACTCAATGCAAAAAATGTTAAATGATTTAAAGTGTTTTCAATGTAAATTTTAAAGTTATATTTTAATTTCTTTATATGATGTTTACAAAAGACTTCTGGCATTTTCTATTTCTACAATAGGACATATATCATCTGTATAGCGCCAATTTGAGTTGCTTATATTTTGTCATGACCTGTGCACAGTAATTTGGACATGATATTAGAGGAGAGCATGTGACAAGTCTGTCCTTTTCTGATATCTATATTTTTCTTTCCTTTTTTTTGTCCTTATCCATAGCATCTGAGTATCTGTAAGCTCCTCCGGACAGGGTAGCATGCACCTTTTCTGCATTGTTAGTTTTATGATTTCAACTTTGTATAGAGGATCTTCTGTATTCCTCTAGTACCTGGCATGATATCAACAATATTTTGGGTATTTGAAGATTCTTAATATTTTTGTAGTTTTTCTCTCCCTTGTCTTTTTTTCTTCTCTCTCTGACTATCTTTTGCCATTCTTTTAGAAAGCATTTTCAACTATTTAAGCAGTATGGTATGAATTTGTGTGGATTATCTTGAATTCACTGTGATCAAATGGCTTTACTTACAATATCACTTTGACAAATAATGGCTCCTCTTCAGGGCTCTTTCTACTTCAGTGCTTAGTGGAAGTAAAAACATATGTCACTCGCTTGCGTCTTTTCCTAAGGAGTATTTGTAAACATTTTTGACTAAAGAAGTATCCTTTGTGATTCAAAAGAATCATACACAGTTATGCTTCTATTTGTTCAAGGCTATTAGAATTTGGTTGGCTTTGGTAAAAAAAAAAAAAAAGCTCTGGTCTATTTTAACACTCTCATTTTGCTGTATTATTCTTATTCTTTTTGTACAATGTGATGCCATCAAACATATAGAGCTGGGTAGAAGGCATTTATTTCCACTGGGCTCTTTGACTAGAAGAAGAACTTCTCAGTGATCCCATTTTACTTTTAACTACATTTTAAAATAAATATACTCATCAGCATAGCTTTAAAATATCTCTCATCTAAATATCTAGAATGTTTTAAGTTTTAGATTAATATATATTATAAAAAACACATCCAAAATTTCCTTGGAGGTGATCATTAAAGATTCTTTTTATATAATTTTAAACTCATCTCATGTAGTTTAGTTTTAGAGAGTATTAGAGTTTTTGGAGATATGATGCAATTGGAAATTACCCAGGTCTCACTTTCAAGCCCTTTATCAGAAGATTTATGGAAATAAATGAATTTATAAAAATTGAGAGAACTTCAATAAATTCTGTAATTAAGAGCCAAGAGATATAAATGGATAAAATCTAAAAATAGAGAGAGGTTAATTTAATCACATAACAGTAATTGCATGGGTGGTGTGGATAAGGAAGAAATGTGCATTTGTATCTGCCACCTTGGAGGATTTTTTGGTATGATAAAACATTAATTTCAAAACATATATATTGAAATTATCCCTCCTCAAAACCTCATTTTGAATGATGCCACTGGATGGATCATAGAAATTATTTTTCTGATAACTAATAAAATAAAATTTTAGATCTTAGACAAACATACCTTATAAAACTGAGTCTCTCTTGGCTGACTGTGTTATAGCAAAGTGTCATCTATCTACAAGGGGTGTTACAAACAATAAATATTTATATATTATAATTTTGGAAAATGAGAAGTCCAGAATAAAGGCCCCTGCTGATCGGGTGTCTGGTGAAACTCATTTCTTGTCTTAGAGATTGCTATCTTCTTGAAGTTTCCCAAAGGCAGAAGGAACATGGGAGCTCCCTAGGACATCTTTTATACTGGAGTTTTCCATTTGTAAGGCGACTCAGCATCCATGACTGCACCTCTATTTCCTGAATACTATGACCTGCAGGTTACTTTCCAACATGAAGGGTCTTGTGAAATAAATATTCATTTTGTCAATTTCTCTCCAAAGAATAGTACAAGTAAAGATAAACAAACATTTCAATGGTGTACTTGTTTATTTCTTGGGTGAAGATCAGGTTTCTTTCTCATGTGCTTTAGTAGGACCTTATTCAATTGTGTGTGTGTGTGTGTGTGTGTGTGTGTCCGCCGTACTGTAAAAATGACAAAATAAATAATGGCAAGCAAAGAAATGTGATTAAATAGAAGTTGACATGGAGTGTCAGAACTTGAAAATATCATCCTTAGTGAGGTAACCCAATCACAAAAGATCACACATGGTATGCAGTCACTGATAAGGGGATATTGACCCAGAATCTCAGAATACCCTAGACACAATCAGCATATCAATAGATTTCTAAAAAGATGGAAGGAGAGACCCCTGGTCCTGGAAAGACTGGATGTAGGGGAACGCCAGGACAGAGTAATGAGAGGGGGTTGAATGGAGAAAAGAGGGAGGGAAGGGGGCTTATGGGACTTTCGGGGAGGGAGGAAACGGGAAAGGGGAAGTGATTTGGAATGTAAATTAAAAAAATAAAATAAAATAAAAAAAAAAGAAACAGATAAAATGGTATTGATAATGGTACCCTATGACACCGAATGCTTATAACTTTCCTGCCGGCTTCTATTTTTATTATTTATGTAATTTTCTTCCTTCTACCTGTGAGTTAAGCCCCAGTAATTTGTTATTTTCACCTTACAAATGAGGAAACTTACTCACCAGATGTGAATATGATTTTCTCAAAACCACTTAGCTGGCAAGTTGCAAAGTAAAGGTTTAAAAGCAGGCAAGGTCTGAAATCTTTACCGCCTGGCTTGTGATTGGTTATGTGATAGATTGGATGTATACTGAGAGGAAATGCCACTCAAAATGTCCAGGAATTGATGCTTAATTAAGAGGTATTGATATACATCACATTCATGAACTCGTATTTGTTACTATAAATACAATGTGGAGAATAATTTTCAATTCACTTCTGTTTGTCTCAGCACAGTAGCCAGTAATCTAAAATAGTTTCTCAGTTGTCCCTACTCATAAGGTGACTGAAGAGCCTTGTTAAGATTCATAGCTACAGTCATGACAACAGAAGTTCTGATTTAGAAAGCCTGGAAGTCAGAACCCTGTATTCTGAAGTGTTGATGGATTCATGGAATTCACACAAAGGTTAGAAAGACGCTCAGACCTTAGTTGACCCACAATAATCTTTTTAAAAGTCTGAACATTACTGTATTGGTTTATAAACCCAATTCCTCTGTTCTAGTATTTATTTCCTCTTCCTTTCCTCTGTCTAGACACTGAAGTATTTAAAGACATAGACTACATCGTCCACAGATGTTATAACTCACATGGACCTTTGCCACTGTAGAACTTACAGTTATCTGTCGAAGGAACGATCTCTATGATGTATGAGGAGAAAATGAATGGATGATTACAGGATGACTTAGTGTGTGCAAATGAGTGTGACGGTTTAATTGTCTACTTGACAGTCAAGGGTCATCTGGGAAGGGAAGTCTCAATGAGGCACTATCTGTATAGGTCAATATATGGATTTCTTTTTGTTTTTATAATTTTTCTAAAAATTTTTAGTATTTAAAATTGTACAGTCTTTAAGATCTTCTAAATGATCACACATGGTTAAACTATAGATAATGAATAAAACCTTCAGATCTGTTTCCATATGATTGTTATATTACTTTTACTATTCTACACAAGGATACAATAGGAAGAAATTTCAAAGCATGGGGGCAACTTGCAATTTTCTTTTCTTTACATTTTCACAGTTTTTATTAGTTCCATTTGATTAATTTATTTGGCCTTTGTTTTCACCTGCGTTTCAGCAATTAAGAAGTAAGGAGTTTTCTGTGTCCCTTTCAACATTATTCTGGGTTTGATAAATATCTGTTGCCAGTGACAAATGACACATTACTTGAAATGTCCACTAGATTTCTGGATCACTAAATGTAGAAGTCTAAGAAAACAACAGCCTTAGATAATTGAAGTACTTGCTAATTAATCATCCTGATCCATTTCCCCCTTGCATAGGCTCCCCAGCACAGTAGCCATTAGACCATTGCTGAGAGGGAATTTTACTATGACACTTTGCTTTTGAAAATTAATGAATGGACCAGAGACCAAGTAAAAGTTAATTCCAATATCCACAGATGAGACTAATTTAGACAATGAGTAGCCTGCCACTCGTGCTGGAATAGTAGTCACTATTTGTATTCATTTTGTTTGAGAAAAGATACATTTATTTATCAACCACTACTCTTGATTGTGGAGATAATAGAACCAATTCCCTCAGGTTCCTGTTGCTGGGACTCCCCTGCTATGGATGGACTGTAACCTGGAACTGTGAGTTAGAATAAACCTTCCTCTCGTGAGTAAGTTGCTTTTGTCAGGGTTTTAGCATAGCACCAGGGGCTGAGACAAAGATAGAGACAAATCACATTTAGACTAGTAGCCTTTCTTCTAGGGCAGGAAGCAGAATTTTGGATACTTGAATTATTTCTGGTATTTTATCATGAGCTTCATAAATGATTACACCATCATTCAGTTTAGCAACTGCTTAATAGTATGCTACCAAGATAACAAATACCAGAGAAAAAGATTTCCATATACACAATTCTTTTTCATTCATTAGAGAACTCCTTTTTTGGTGCTCAAAGTTTTTATTTATTGCAGAGGGGTGGGCTGGGTAGTGGTGGGTCTAGTTGCAGTAGTTCTCCAGCTGGTAGAGGGAGCAGATGCTGGTACAGCACTGATCCACAATGCCACGCTTCTGCCGGGCCACCTCCAGTGCCAAGGTCTCAAGGTCGCCTGCCCCCGGGCCTCCATCCAGCTCCAGTTGTTCTACTTGTGGGTCCTCCACTTCACGTCGGGACTTGGGTGTGTAGAAGAAGCCACGCTCCCCACACACCAGGTAGAGAGCCTCCACCAAGTGCGGACCACAAAGGTGCTGTTTGACAAAAGCCTGGGCAGGGTTGGGCTCCCAGAGGATGACCAGGGCCAGCAGGGCTAGGAAGCGCATCCAGAGGGCCATGTTGGAACAATGACCTGAAAGATAGGCAGAGTTGAGGCTAGCAAAACGTCCATATAAGAGAGGAGCCCATATCCTCCCTCATGTCTCTGGAGTCTTGCCTGGGGAGTCAGGTCCAACAAGGAGAGTACATACCTGCTTGCTGACAGTCTCTGGTTGTAGCTGGTCACTTAGGGCTGGGGATTACTGGGTGCCCACTAGCTTTATAGTCCAAAGCACCTCCTTTCTGCCCCCTGGACTTTGCTGTTTGGCCCATTAAGGGCTCCAGGTGGGGTGGGTCGGCAGATGGCCAGATGGGCTGAAGCTGCAGTTTACAAACACTTGCCTGGTGCTGGGTCTGCAGAAAGCTCTCATTGGACGTCAACACCTCTATTTAGCCCTAGGGTAATTAGAGTCTTAACAAGGGGCCAGATGGCCTGATGAACCAGTTCACAGCATGGGATATTGTCCCAGAGAGGATGGGGCCTTCTTTTTCCTTGGCAAAGCATTTTCCACATCATTCCCCAGGAAACTGCAGTTGGTAGGGACCTTGTATCTTTTTTTCCCTTGGGCTGTTTTCACAGTTCACATGGATAGCTGGGTCCTTAGCTCAGCTGAGATGCCAGCTCACTCTCAGAGGGAGAAAGAAAGCAGAACTCAGGCAGCAAGGTTATAATGGTGCCTTCTCCTCTATCTCTCCTGGTCTCTCTTCCTTTCCAGCTGGACTGAAGCCTTGTGGTATATTCTCCTACAATACCCAATAACCCAAGATGTGCTCCGGAAGGCCAGCAAGGAAAGTTTGAGCATCTATAAGAAGAGTTCGATGTAGTTATTATAGAATTCTTCTTATACACATTCCAATTCCTTTTTTTTTTGAAACAGCCATTTGAATTAGGTAGAATATTTTGCCTCATTCTAATTTTTTTTCCCCCAAAGCATCAGACCTCAGAAGCACAGTGGTTGCCCCTGCTTTTAGCCCAATTATAGGTACGATAAACGTATCAATTTAACAGTTCTCTAAAGGGTGAGAGCAGAGGAAAATAGAGAATGAGATACTTTGAGGGACAAAGGGTGACATGACAGAAGGACACCACTGAAAGTGACACAGTTTGTGTAGGACAAGTAGGATCATCCTTGCAGCTGCTTGTTGGGGCTGCAGATCTTGGGGCTGGCAAATACCTGGTTGCTTCTCTCAACCACTGAAAACTTTCTTATTTCACTGGATTCACTGATAATCTCTGTTCAAAAAGAGGACCTTTCTGGAACTGCTCAATCTCTCCTGTTCAGTCATTGGCTGCAACCTCAAATGTGTGGTACTAGCCCAGCACAACAGAACTTTTAGAAGCAAGTTCTGATACCATGCTTATAAATTAGCTTGCCTTTTCGAAATTGCACCTTCCATTCTAACTAGAGTAACAAAATGCTCCTTTGAACAATATGTGGCACTCCTTTTTCTTAATTTGAAATATACTTTATGATTCCAGTGAGGTTAGTGTCTTCACCGATGCTCAGCCAATCACCATGTGGCAGTCCAGGAGAGGTACCCGGAGAGCTGAGAACAGAGGAACATATGGCTGAAAGATAGGTTAAGATGTTTGGATTTAATCAAGAGTAAATAAACCCAGATACTGTAATATAAATGCTTGTAAACAATAGGTTTCAAGTTGGAAGAAAACATTTTTAGAAATAACGTCCCCTCTACTTGCTACACTGATCAGAGTGAGTGACAGAATTAGAGGGACCAGAGGTAGAAGGCTGACTGAGGAGACCGGCCGGGACTGCTGAGGTACTGTTGCAGTTTCTAGTATGGAATGCCTGAACTTAGAGCTATCTTGAGGCTAGAACAACTTTGTTTAATGACTAACTTACTTTATTGGGAAAGGGGGGAGAGCAGAGGGTTGAAGGCCACATCAGTGTTTCTTTTCTTTTTCCATTTACATCTGCCATTTCATTTATTGTTTTTATTTGCAGGAGGAGTAAAAACAAATATTTAAGCTTGGTTGTTTTTCTCCCCTAAACATGAATCATTCAAGTAAAACCAACTTAACTATTGAAATTAGCAAAGTAAAGGGAAGTATGCACAACAAACCAAGAGGGTTGAGGAACGAGGGTGCAGCCTACATCCAACAGATTGCACTGATGTGGGGGGGGTAGTTCACCTACTGGGACCACCCTACCCCCCTTGGAAGGCAAGCACAAGGACCCTTTAAGGAGGATGTCAAACCACAGAGTCTAATGAGTCTGTGATACACTGATAAAGAAGGCGGGGAGGGGAGAGTAAAATATGTAAATATGAATGCAGGGAGTGGAAATGTCTTTTGCAACAGATACATTGATTTTTGTGGCACACCCCTATATTATTGGGGTAAATATGTGAGGTATGAAACATTCAGTTTCATGTCTGGCTTCTCTCAGAGGACTAGGAATTTTGAAACGCAATCACTTCTTGAATTGCTCACTAGAACTTACTGATATAATATACAATTAGGAAAAAATGTGTAGACATTGATTGTTTAAAATGCTTGTTTATGTTTTTAAAGTTTATGCATAGTAAAGTTGTATTCAAATAAAATAGCCCTACTTCCTACTTCTTTGATTAATCTTGTATTTGGTTTTTGAGATGGTGCTTCATGTATCCGAGGCTAGCCTCAGACTCACTAAGTACCCAAGGATGACCTCCCACCTCAACCATCCAAATGCTGAGATTATAGAATCCAATACGACACGCATATTTGACTACTCTTTAAGGAGGGAATCCACTTAGTATTGATCCAAAGTAAACTATGTGAAACTTGGCCATAGATTCTTGTGTGCATGGTACAAAAAGATTAATACTATATTAGCAGGGATTTGCCCAACAATCTTTAAGCTAAGAACTCATTTATATTTATAAAGAGAAAAATTAAAAGACCCCCTCAAATGTTATGTAGGCAACATGGTATCAGAAAACTCTAATTTATTTACCTTTGTATAAACTGCTTATTCACTCCTAGCATCACAGTTTAGACCATCATCCTTTCATATGTCTGATATTAGACTATATGGCTTTGACTTGGTAAATCTCAGCACTAGGGGTTTCTGTTTTAAAGGTTTTTATATAATTTTTTGACATCTGGTTTAGTTTATGGATAGAGAGACAGAAATAGATATAAATTTTTGTCTCTAGTCTTTCTCAGAGAGATCTAAAACTCACTTCCCTGTAGTTACTATATATTTTCCTTTCCACTGCTCCTAGTAACATACATAAAGCAGAAGGGCTCATCTAATTTAATGATTGCTGAATGTAACCTCTAAAAATTTTATAATCTATCCAAAATCAACCTTTTTATTTTTTTTAAAAGAAAATCCACATTTATTTACATTTTATTGATACTATTGTCTTTTTTCAGGAACTCTGTTCTGAAACCCTTCTTTATCCATATGGTTTTTGTTGCTGTAGATAGTGGTATAGACTATTCTAAAGCACATATGCATTGTTAGACTGAAACTTCAAATATGGTTTCCCTCCCTCAGTTTAAACCCTGTGGAAAGGTCTCAGGTGAACAGATGTTCTTCTGAGGAAATGTCTGGAAGGAAATGCGATGTAGACAACATGAGATCAGGCTTGAAACAGGAATTCTACCTGAGACTAAAGTAAGAACACTGGCTGCACACTTATTTAGGAATGGGGTATTGTATGTGTGTGGTTATATCAGGAGCTGGCAATATATTACCATACACAGACAGTTATTTAGATCACATCGCCTTATAGATAATGAGGAAGATGGTGAAACTGAACATATATGAGTATTTTTGGCCTAGACTATCATTCCATAATGACTTGGGCCCAGTGCCTTTCTCTCAAGTTCCTCCCAAACTTAAACATCTCCATTACAAATTTATGTTTCTTATTTATTTATTTATTTGTTTGTTTATGTATTTATTTTTACTTATTCTTATCTTATTCTTGCTTTGTATTTAGAGTTGAATTCTACTCGGTGGGTTGTAGACACAGCCTCTAACTTATTGATTTTTACCTTTGGTTGTTCCTGAGAACATGGATTGGTGGTGTGACCACAAAAGGTGTCATTCATTTTTTTTAATGATACATGAATCCAGGATGTGACTAAGCAGACTGTTGTTCCTGTGGAGCAGGGCCAGTTAATGACATGGTTTCTAGTAATATATTTGATAATTCACCCTATGAGAGCTAAAAGAGTGTTTGCATATGGTGGTTCAGTAACAGATGCCTGGAGGATAAACAAATAACTTTTTTCCCTGTGGTGTATTATTATATCATTTCCCAGCTAACTTGTTCTTAGAGTTTTGAGGCATTGTTATTGTTAGTGGTAGAGTTTCTAGATTTAGTGAGTTGGTTTTGATCCTAAATAGGTCACAAAGAAAACAAAAAAACAAAAAAAAACAAAAAAAACCAATCTCTAACTTTAGTCCTAGAATATTTAGGACACAGAGAGACATTACATACCATTTATTTTCCCAAGTTCTCAACCTGTTTAAGAAGATAATCGAATAAATTACTCTAGAGAATAGTCTCTATTGGGTACAAAAGTCCTCAATTGTTTGGATTAAGAATTAGAAGCTTTTTTTTGTTTTAAGTTCTCCGTTTACTAAATATGTGAAATTTCTAAAGAACTAAATTTTTATAAGTTGTGACATTTAAAATTTTAATTGAGAACAATTCCTGCCTTAATCATTTTATAGATCAAAGAATTTAATTTCTGTAATACTTTAAAAATAGCAAATCACATATACTATAACACATGAATTTATTAATATTTAAAGAAAAATACACACTGATAATAAGTGACTTAAACAACTAGGTTTCCAGAAATGAAAAGAAAAGATTGTGAATTTTTAGATCAAAGTGATTTTTATAAGTTCCCCGAATGACTTATTAGGTTATATCAAGTTAGGATGTATTATTTTATTAGGTTATATCAAACATGATTATCTTAGTTGTAACTGTACAAGTTAATACTCAAAATTATCATATACTCTAACCAACTCAATTTTGTTGGTATTGAGAAATTCCAAGTGACAGCTCAAAGGAGGGAAGTGATTTATAGTAGATTAGAGTTTGAATAAGTGGCTTAAAAAATGTTCTCACATCTAAAGCAGAAGTTCTCTCATTTTTGATTATGTGCTGTAGTGGCTTTGATAACTGAATATGGTAATGTAAAGTTCTTAGCAAAGATATAAGATGTTTTAATATTATTAAGATTTTTAATTGTCTTTTATGTTGAATGTTTTGCCTGTATGTAGGCATGCATGTGTACCATGTTCATCACTGGTATCACAGAGTTCAGAAGAAAAATCCCCTGGAACCAAGTTATGGATGGATGGTTGTAAGCCACCATGTGGATGCTGAAATTAAAAACCCCAGTCTACTCTAAGACAACAGTTGTTCTTAACAATTGAAACACCTCTTTATACCTATAGAAAAATGTTATGCAATTATTTCTAG
This sequence comes from Tokudaia tokunoshimensis, assembly GCA_036184795.1. Taxonomy (NCBI): domain Eukaryota; kingdom Metazoa; phylum Chordata; class Mammalia; order Rodentia; family Muridae; genus Tokudaia; species Tokudaia tokunoshimensis. The sequence goes on along the minus strand of BTHU01000001.1, from coordinate 170,632,183 downwards.
AACTCTCACAAACATAAACAATTAGAATGGACCAATGCTGTCCTTCAGGAGAATTAAGGACTAGGAACAAAGATCAGCTTTTCCAATAAAACCATCATAATTGACTCAGCCATAAGGCAACTCTGTTGCTGATTGCAGATGAACAAGTATTGCCTAGAAAAATATGTAAGCAAGCATTGCATAGTAGAGGTGAGCACAGACCAGCCTACCTGCAGACTATAGAGCTATAGTCTGACTGGAGTTTAAGTCCTTGAATTTGGGTTATTTTGTTACACAGCAATAACTATTACATGAATGATGTTTGCTACAAAAGGAGCAAAGATTGATATCTGTTTCCATCAATAGTTATTTCATTTATTTGACTCCCCTAACCATTTTATTCAAGTTCACAATTCTAGATTTATGGTCCCTTCACTCAAGTTCTAAGGCAACTGGAGTTGAAAATTTCCTGAACTACGGGGTAACATGGAAACCAAATTTCCCTGTGTCTGCCACTCTGGGATATCCTTATATTTTCTGAGCCTCTGAGTATGGAATTCTGACTGTCTATTGGAATTTTTTTGAATGGATTCCACTCTGCCCTTTATAATGTAAAACTACTAGAAATTCATGAGAATCAATAGGACATACATAAAATGTGAGCCAATAATTTTAATACTGCATCATTAAAGGAATATCCTAACTCACTGTGGCACATTTTGAATCTAACCAAAATTTTCTTTTTGGAGAAATAAACAATCTTAAGAAATGAGTACTTTGGTAAATGAGGCCCCAGGTAAGGCTCACCAGGAAGTAATATACACCAATCCCTCAGGTGTTTCTCATTCTAAAGGATAACACACATTTGCTCAGCAAGTAGCTGAGGGTAACAATGAGAGAGCAAGAGGGACAGGAACAATTGTGCAGTGGGAAATGGATGCACTAGAGCAAGCACCAAATACTCTGCTTCAATGCCAATGCCTCTGCTTTCTTCAGAGGCAGCTTCTCTCCGTAGCAAATCATGTCTTTGAAGCCATGGAAGAGTTGCGTACAACTGCAGCCTTCTATCGAAATTGTGACTTTATGATCACATTTTTTTAAATGATATTTGCCTGAAGTCTTGATTTTGGCATCCTTATAAAATAACACCGCCGGCAGAGAGATTGAAATAGATTAAAAAAAATTACTCTTTGTACAACGGTTTTTAGATTAACAAAAACACCGAACCATTCTAATGATAGATAAATTGCTTCCACAGTTTTCGATTGAAGGGGTCTAAAATTTGTCAAGCTTATCAAAAGTGCGTAAGGAATGAAGAAGTACAAGTTTATAAGCAATTAGGAAGCACATTAATTCCATAACATGAATAATGTTCCTGCTTCATTACTGTTGGTATGACTCTTGTGGGAAAGGCAGGAAGACAATAAATATGTGTTGAGAAAATATTTTTATGGGCATACTGAAGTATTTTGCTTGATTAGCATGTAGTAAATTAATTTTATTTCATTGATATTGTCTTCTTTGTAGCCTCTGTGCTCTCTGCTATTGGTAGGGTATACTCTGCTTAGAAATTAAAGCCACATTTGAATAAAACTCAGCAAAACACCTTAGACAAGCCTATATAAATGGTGAACAATTGGGACTATGATGTTAGGAAATCTGTGAGGAAAAGGTGAGATGATGGCAGAGAAACATGACAACCTAGATTATGAAATGGAAAGCATCACTTGTGGTATCCGGAAGATAACAATTTGCATAATGAAAGTGAACTTGGAAAGTTGATTCCCATGCAGAATATTTAATGCTCCACTTGGCTTCATTTTACAGCCTGTAAAAAGTTAGTGGGACAAAGAGCTGAACTGAACAAGAAACTGCTTAGTTTGCACGAGGCATTTACAGACTATCTCAGATAGAGGACTTACCTGGCTATAAAATTGTTTATCTTCAGTCTTCGCAGAAAGTGAAGATTTTTAAAAACGAAATATGGCTTGGACAAAAGCATAAACTTGACAAACCTACAAATGATGCTAAGAACCCACAGTAAAATGAGAGAACATAGTCCCAAGAGTTGTCCTCTGACATTCATACATGTATTCCCCATACATGTCAACACACATACATACAAACACACACACATACATACACACACATCATCATCATCATCAGCAGGAGCAGCAGCAGCAGCATTGGTAATAGCTAACTAATAAATAAATACTCCTCCTTACAATCTTTGTAAAATTTAAGTTGTTACCATCTGACTCTTAGTTTTACCAAAGAAATTATGAGTATTCTAAAAGTGTCATTCCATACATAGCAGCTTGGTACAAAGAAGAAAGGGCCTTGTCATTAGCCTTTAACTTAGCTTTATCTGCTGTCTGTCTGTCTCTGTCTGTATGTTTATAATTTATCTAATTTATCTACTCCATCAATATATTTATTGAATCTGTTATTATCTCATTTGAATGTCTGATTTTTACCTTGGTCTATACTTCCAACAGTTTGTTTATTTAAGCTCAATAAGAATCTAAAAGAATTGCCTCAATGATTAAGGTTGTTGTGCCTTGCATACTGTGACTAACAGTAAATCAAACACTGTGCCTAGTAGTTTGGGATATAATTTAGTGGATATTCTTGAGTGACATGGTTATGCCTACTACAGGTGAAATAAACACATCACTACATCAGAAACCTGTTAAGACAATACAGGAGTGGAAAATTGAAAAAACGTAATTAAATGAGAAAAGTGAGTTCAGACCAAACAAAACCAGCACACATCCCCTCAATCTTTAGCTTGCTTTCTTGCTGTTTATAGACTGGCAGTTTGTGTTTTTGTTCTATCATCCTATCAGCTACTAAATAATAACCGATCTCCATGCTTTGTTTCTCACTTCAATTGCTACTCCCCTTTTCCTGACAAGCACACATCTCTTTACAAACAGTCCATAAGTTTTGATGTTTCAAGGGTTTCTCTGAAGTCTATGGCATTTCCTGGTTGCTTACTATGCCCTATTTCTGCTTTCTGCCTGAGCCAATATTCTTGGAAAATATTTCACTTTATCCACATCCTTTAACACTGTTTGGATTTGTGAGTGTGCATTCAAGCAAGGTGGGGAGGCCCATGGAGGAGAACAGATTCGTGCTGTGTCTGTCAAGCATTGGAGAAATTCATGAGAGGCAGAAGAGCAGTCTCAAGGGGCATGGGACTGTGGCTTCTTTTATCATGGGCTAATAGAAGAGAGCTATTAGGTAATGCTGGACATGCTCTAGTGAGGACAGGACATATTGGATATATGTTGGTTAGGCAGTTGATTTTATCACTGTAGAATAGCTTAGCCTCACAATTACCTTGGTCTGAGGCTGAAGAATTTACCATCATTCTATTCGGGTCCGAGTCAAAGGCTGTATCAGCATTCCTTCTACTATAATGGCTCTGAAGAGCCAATAGTTTCAGATAAACCTTGACTGGTCTGATCATTTCTACTCTGGTGCAAGTCACAGCAATGGCAAAATTCTCTCAAAGCTGCCGTTGGATACATTGCTGTCATGTCTGGCACACAGTTCTGAGACTACAAGGTAAATTTAAATTCAAGGGCAGCCTAAGTTGTGACTCATGCTCTTAGCAGTTACCTTGTGATGTGCCTCTCCATCACCACATGGATTACAGAATAAAACATGTGTTGCTATGCTACAAAAGAACCACTACGTTTCTTCTCCAAAATTTAACCAACATTTTTGCTGTCTTCAGGTAACTCTTGTTTCATTTAACTATTGTGTTAGTGAAGGTAGAAATGACCATTCTAGCTATTATTGGCTGGTATTTCCTTTATAGAGGGAATTGGGGAAAATTCTAGTGATGTTGATACTGTTATTGATTTCATTGTTTCATGAAATGTTTGGAATGCTAACAACAGCAACAACAAAACTTCCCTGTAGGACAGCAGCACAGAGACCTTATTATTTAGAGCAGGCACAAAATTGAGTAGACTAGTTTTGGATATGTTTTTTCTCTAGAATCCTTATCTATTTTATCTCTACTCTATCCTTGTAATGCTAATGTTATCACAATTAATCTCAGAGAGAAAGAGTTTTGCACAGTGAATTGCAACTCTGCGCCATTGTAAAATTTGAAAGTGTTATTGTTCATGAGTCCTAGACCAAAAATCTAGAGTAATGAGCAATTTTATTAATGTCCACACCAACCAATGGAATATGCACAGATTGTGTGCTACTATTGTATAACTTTTACATCGATCCATCTCTCCCTCCACAATTTCTGCACTGATTGTTAATTAAATTTCCCATAAATGAGAGAAGAGGTGAAATCATATTTCTCTGCCTATTACAAGAAACTGTCAGTTGTCACCCTTCATCTTCTTTGATTCCAGATATTTGAAGGATAAATCCTTCTATTGTGTTTACAGAAGCACCACATGAATCTGAATATTTTATTATTAGAGCGTCATATTGACAAATTTCCAAGAAGTGGTAATTTATGGTCTTGTACATCACCATGCTGAGGTAATGGAGAATAAGTGTTTACAATGAGAAATGACTTAAGCAGATGATAACAGCGACATCAGTCATTGTTTGTCTCCCTCCTGACTCTTGTCCTGTTCTGAAACTTAATTCACTGCTCAAACTGCAGCTCAGATTATACCATTAGACTGTGTCATTAGAAGGGAAATAGCAAATGCAGTCACTGCAGCTTTTGTGCTGACTCAAATAATTTAATCAGAGCTTCTTCACAGGATATGCTAGAGAGAGATCTTCAGGCCTTGTATAGATTCAGAAACTTGTTTTGGTTAATACTGATCAGCACGGATTGAGGAGAAAGGCATGTGATTAGATAAGCCGTAACATTTTCTAAATAGATATCAAACCCAGACAGAGATGCACGCAGGATTCCAAAACCTGTGATAAACATCAGATACTATGAGTACTAGAGACTGAAAATCACACATGATTCTAAGGTACCAGCATTAAATTATGCAGAATGTGATTGATAGTTTTATATACCAATGTAAATAATCAACTATGGAGTAAATCTCTTGTGTTTCTTGTTTCCTAACCTCCTAATAATTCCCAGATACCCTTTTTTTCTAGCACTCTACAAAATATTGGTTAGATGTTCTGTTTCTGGGCTTATTTATCTTTCCAATAATCTGTTTTACTAACGCAATTATGATAATTCCTAAAAATAAATTCTATCCTCTCCTTCTCCCTCTCCCTCTCCTTCCCTCCCTCTCTCTCTGTCTCTGTCTCTCTGTCTCTCTGTCTCTGTCTCTGTTTCTCTCTCTCTCTCTCTCTGTGTGTGTGTGTGTGTGTGTGTGTATGTGTGTATGTGTGTGTGTGTGTTGGGGGGTGTCAATGAAATACTCCATAAATAAAAGTTCTTGCTGTTTGAAACTACTTTAAGATAACTGTTAGCCTTATTTGGTTTGCATTTCCTGTGGAATCAACGTTCACAACCTAAGGTGATGCATAGTTTCGATCTTAGATGACCTACTCATCCATGCTCCTAACACAAAGCAATGTATGTATATCACTAAGTGCATGTAGCAAATACAGAAGTTGAAAAACACTGCCTAACATACACCATAAAGGTTGAAAACAACCGCTTATGAGTATGCATTGATAAGCATTGATGTTTAGTGTACTGTTTGTTATCTGGGTCTTTGGGACAAGCAGGCATCAGTATCTAAACTCCTTGTAAAACTCTCTTAAAGACTTCTGTAAAGTACCCCATTAGTTCTTCATGTGTTAATTCTATGCTGTCCAGTGCATGCAGCAGAGCAAAGATATTTGCAAAGGATAGCCACTCCTCAACAGACCCACAGACACAGCGACAAACAGATTCATAAGACAGCCTCAGGAAGACACAGATTCAGATTCATACTACACAGAGACACAGATGGAAGACACAGAGAGCGTGAAGCAGAGAATCCAAATCTGGACTTGCCTTTGGTTAAATGACTCCAAAGGGAAGGCTTTTATTTTTTATTTTTCTTAATGTGAGACTGATTCACTTTTGGTAATTCAGAGTTATGTCTTAAATTTATGCAGAGTTTTAGGACCCATCTGATTGAAGTAGAAAACTGATTTCTCTAAGGTGCACTACGATTTCCACATGTGGTTTATGGTAAACAGTAATCCATATGTATGAAAACACAACACTCTCTCTCTCTCTCTCTCTCTCTCTCTCTCTCTCTCTCTCTCTCTCTCACACACACACACACACACACACACACGCACATGCATATACGCACACACTAAACAGTTTTAAAATCTTTCTTGTCATTAATAAAGTTCTAGAACTATGAATGCAAAATCCTTTAAACACTTAGTCACAGTGAATGTCAAGGGACTTTCATTACTTCTTTTTCTTTTTCTTCTCCTCTCCCTCCTCTTCCTTCTTAGAAGAAAATGATGTGGGCCTCTTTTTCATTAACCATGGTTGGACTTTGAAATCAAAATTTAAAAAGAGGGGCCATATTATAGAAAATGTACATGTGGTATAATGTTCTGTTATTAATGTTTAAATAACATCAAAATCCACTTCACTGCAGATAAAAATTTAATGATATTTTACGCAATCCATTGCTGTTTATATTTTATGAATCATACTTTTTCAGATGCTATTTTCATAGTTTATTTTAGGCATGAAAATAAAACATAAAGGGTAAGATCTACACATATTGTGACTATAAGGATAAATATTTAGAATACAGTGAGGACTTACATAGGTTTGGAAACCGTGATAGCATGCTCTCCTCTAAAATTGATGACCTCACTAACAGCATGTATTTGGCTAGGTTTACAGAGCCAGACATGAGTTTCCTCCTAATTGGTTAACCAATACCAACCAGTCAACACTAAAATATCTATGCAATACTGAGTTAGATCAACAGGTTGTTTATCTGTTTATTCATTTATATGTATATGTATCAATGATTGAAATATGAGGTCCTGAATTGGGGGGGGAGGCAGAATGTGGGAAGGCATAGGAGTAAAGGAAAAGATGGAAGGATGATGTGACTTTATTTTAAATTTAAAAAACTCTTTATTTAGAAATATACATGAAAATTAAAAATGATATCCTGAGTATCGCTTCATGCCATCACCAGGGAGATAGTATCCAGATTGTGTGGGTCACAATGATTTACTTTTTACTAAAATTCCACTTTGCAAGTGTTCTTTCTTTATTGTGACATTATAGTAAAATTATGTTCACTTTCTGTCATTTAGAACAGTGACCATCATACACAGATGGTCAATGGGTCACACAAGTATGCTCAAGTCACACAAACAAATCTTCAAATGTAGATAGCGTTATAGCTCAGAGTCTCTTAGAAATAAAGCCACGGTATGAGCAGTTGCTGGCTGCTTCTGCAATTCTTCGCATGAGTCTTGTTTGGAAAGGCAAGAAATTTCTGTCCAAATCCCATGGGTGTGCTCAGCAAGAGCTGCATCATTGCATCATCTAAAAGATGGCAAGCCTTGGGGATAAAGCATCAGAGAGCAGAAAATAGAACCCTTTTTGAGAGGTGTTTCTTTTTTAACCGGAATGTTTTATATAAAAGATTTAAGGGATGTCCGAGTTACCAGACAGAAAGGGCCTAGTGTTTCTGGTCATAGCTGTAACAGCAGATAGAATATAAATATTTAATGAATCAACACAGAGCAAGGATGCAGGGATTCAGGTGGTCACTTTGATATTCACTTCTTTTCAGTTCGTGTGCAATTAATATCGCTGAGGCTACTTCCTCACCTTTGAAATAGTGAATTAAAGCAGTGCTCACAGCTGCTCTTTGAAGGAAGGCTTGGTGCCAATACACAGATGGGATTTTGGAATTTGGATCTCGCCATCCAAAGAATGGGCAAGCGCTGATCAGTCTATGGAAGAGCTAATTGTTTCTCTGACAGAAAAGAGCAATAATACGGGATTTTTATAAGAAGGAGGGTCACATCCCAGAATACTAATATTTTATGGTAAATTCCAAGATCACCTCTAAATTAGTACACTTCCCTTATTTGAAACTCGCAAATCAGACATGATCAACCCTGTGTCTTTTAAATAGATGGAAGCAAGCAAAACATATTTTCCTATTCTAATAGTCTTAAAATTAGACTTAAAGTGGTTGGGTGTGTGTGAATGTGTGTGTGTGTGTGTGTGTGTGTGTGTGTGTGTCTGCAAAGCTATACAGAAATATGGAAAGAAAACAGATTTGATGAATGTAGTCTTTAAACTGTATTTTCTTAGAGGCTATATGGGTTGTTTATCAATCTTACAACTTTTCTTTTAAGATTTATCTATCTATCTATTATTATTTATTTATTTATTTATTTATTTATTTAATGTATGTGGTGAGCGCACTTTCACTCTCTTCAGACACACCAGAAGAGGTCATCAGACCCATTACAGATGATCGTGAGCTTCCATGTAGTTGCTGGGAATTGAACTCAGGACCTCAGGAAGAACAAATAGTGCTCTTAACCTCTGAGCAACCTCTCTAGCCTGAAAACTTTTATTTAATTTATTTTTTAATTATTTTTTTATTATTTTTACTTTTTTACAGTCCAGTCACTAACCCCCTCCTGGTCAGCCCTTTCACAGTTCCTGGTACAATCCCTTCTCCCCATCATCTATTTCCAAAAGGATACAGTCAGGCCTCCTCAATCCCTGGGGCCTCAAGTCTCTCTATTCTTAGGTGCATTACTCCCACTGAGGCCAGACCAGGCAGTCTTCTGCTGTATATTTGTTGGGGGGTGGGTAGAGGGGGAGCAGGGTTGGACCAGTTCCTGTAGGCTGCCTGGTTGGTGCCTCAATGTTTGTGAGCTCCCAGGCTTCTGGGTTAGTTGAGACTGCTGGTCTTCTTATGGAGTCACCCTCCTCCTCCTCCTCCTCCTCAGCTTTTTCCATCCTCCCACTAATTCATCCATAGAGGTCCTAACTTCAGTCATATTGTTGAATGTAAGTGTCTATGTCTGTCTCAGTCAGCTGCTTGTTGGGCCTCTCAGAGTACAGCCATGCTAGGCTCCTGTCTGCAAGCACACCTCCCAGGTCTTTGCTACATTCTAGAGGGTCCACTTCCCGCCCGCCAAGGTTGTATATTTCCTTTCATTTTCCTGGCCCTTGGGGCTTCTCTCCTATGGCCCCCAATACCTGATCATGTTCCCCTTTTTACCTTCTCCTTCCTTTTCCCATTCAGGTCTTCCTCCCCCTTTGGCTCCTGTGATCATTTTCTTCTCCCTCCAAAGTGGGATTGAAACATCCTCACTTTGGCCCCTTTGGCTTGTTAACTTTCTTGAGCTCCATTGATTGTATCCTGGGTATTTTTGTACTTTTTTGTCTAATATCCACTTACTAGTACATACCATGCATGCCATTTTTGGTCTTAGTTACCTCAGTCAGGATGGTATTTTCTAGTTCCATTCATTGTCTTCAAAACTCAGGATGTCCTTGTTCTTAGTAGCTGAGTAGGATTCTATTGTGTAAATGAACCACATTTTCTGTATCCATTCTTCCATTATGATATATCTGGGATGTTTCTAGCCTCTGGCTGTCACAGATAAGACTGCTATGAACATAGTGGAGCTTGTGTCCCTGTGGTATGGTGGGACATCTTTTGGGTATATGCCTAAGAGTGGTACAGCTAGGTCTTCAGGTAGATCTATTTCCAATTTTCCGAGGAACCTCCAGATTTATTTCCAGAATGGTTGTACCACTTTACAATCCCAGCTGCAATGGAGGGCTCTCCTCTGAAAAGTTTTAAGTGAGCAGGAACATCCTGTCAGGTGATGTCTCTGTTGGGTAACACTCTGTGACCAGATCTTTTCTTGTTTAGTTCTTGGCATATGTTGTATTCTTTGCATTGTTTCCTTTGCTTTATTAGATCCCATTGCCTTTGAGGACCAGAGTAGTTTCTTGTTTAATATGTTCTATAAGTCTTTGCTGCACAATGGGTGACTTAAAAACATGGCTTTCCTGAAAGTACAAAAAATAAAAATAAAAACAAAAAATGTTCAGGAGAGCATTTAAATTGATTAATTGATTGGCCCATTGATGACTTAATTCATGAAAAAGTGCTGTCACTTATGTGACAGGTATCTTTCTGATGGTTAGCCCCAAATGCTGTGAACTTGTGAGCTCAGCTTTTCTCCGTGACCAGACTTTGTGTTCAATGATTGCAACTTTTGTTCTTTTTAATGGTCTGTCAGTGTTCTATTTACCCTTCTGCTAAGGAAACATGCAAACAGATTTAACCAAATGGAGCTCACCTATTTGGTCAGGTTGAGGAAACATAAGACAGAAGTAACTGTGAAAATAGGTACCTTTGGTTCTTCAACAGTTTGTCTGAACATCGGCTTTCTCCAATGGCTACAGAAAGGATTCTCACTTAATGAGCCTGGGAGTGCTTTTATATATACATACACATATATAAATATGTACCTATACATGTATGTATGTATACATAAGCACATATGATAAAATATATCTGAGTGTATATATATATATATCACTGACATATTTATACATATATATACACACAAAGACACACACATATATACATACACATACATGTATATAAGTATATATATGTATATATGTATATATATATATCATAGTGCTTTTCTCATAACTTCACTTACTTGCTTTAGAAATTTGGCATGCTACAACTTTATTTGGACGGTGCTAGTCAGATGGTTTGGCAGGCAAATGTCAAGCCTGACTTTCTGAGATAGTTCACCTGTCACATATACTCGAAATCATGAAATCCACATCAACACATAAATAAATTCAATTAAAAAAATAAACGTACTAGAGGAAAATAGATCTGATTAAAGTTTTCATTAAGCTTGACATTTCCAGACCAACTTTCCATAAACTGACTATATGACCACTGTTACTTAACAATCACAAATGTATTCAAATGCTATAAATCTGATTGGCAAATAAATGTCATATCACATTTTCTGTTTCATTTTTGCTCCCCCCACTCAAAGAAGACAAAGTCAGCATTGTATACTCTTACAAAGATAGACTCAAATCAATGAAAGCTGTGACCTGACACATTTGGGTCATGGAAGCCAATCTGGTATTGGCATTGCTTCTGAAATGTTTCTTCCCCATCACCTAGAAAGGGCAAGGCAGTAAAGAGCAAGATTTAGGGGTACTGTAGGAAGAGAAGGTCTTTGATAAACCATGATGCCATTTTCAGTCTGAATCCCAGGTTCTATGCCCCGAGTCAGCACTGGTCCACAGAAGAAACAGTACTCCTAGCTTCTTCCAGTTTGCTCCCCAACTTTTTCTGTGCATGGAAGTGACTGTTACTTCTCCCTAGAGCACATGCATTCTTTGGGTGTTCATTTTCTTCCTAATAGCTGCTTATTCTGTTGAATGCTATGAGATTTTTGCGTTTAAAACTGTCAGAGGCCCGCAGAAGCAGAATCACAGTATCTGTGTCTATTCAACAGATAAAGCCTATGTGTATAGAGTTTGTAACTTAGAATGAGCTCTGTTTTAGGAAACAGAGGATAAGATCTGATGAAGCTAATGGCATTTTTAAGGTCACAGGTTTGCTGTTGTTCAGCTGTATGCTAGCTGCTCATCTGCTGATCAGACAATTCGTCCTCTTTCCACTGCATCATGTTTATAAGAAATCATAACACGATATTAACATGAACTGTAGTGAATATTACAAAGTATAATAATAGGGAGTAGAAACAATGGAGAAGATAAAACCTTATTTGCCACACGGTGTTCTGCTTCTCTGCTAAGGGTGCCATGGGCACCATCCTGCTCAGGGAGGCAGAAGGGAGTCTGGAATGGGCGTCGGCAGCCCTTGTCTTCACGGGCTGGACCAGAAGGGGAAACAATGGAGTCTGAGATAATACTTTGGTTCCCGGTCACCTGTCTGGGTACCTGAGCAAGGCTGAAGTACTACTGAGGTCAGGAATGGGTCCACTAACTCTGCCTCCACTCAGGGCATCCATACACCAGATGGAGAGGGGAGGCAGAGCCTGTGAGGAGCGGAGTCTGATTGGGAGTGAGTGCCCAGAGTAATGGAGGGGGTTAGAGGGGAGAAAGTCTTCCTTGGGAGCCTTAGGTATGGCTTTTTAGTGGAAGGCCAGGCAATCCTTAAAGAAGCAGCTCTCTGAGATCCTTGCTTATTTATACTGCTTTATTTGATGGTGGATACAAATGCATACACTTTACTCCAGGTGAACCAGGGATTAAATACCCTTTGTAGGAAGGAATACCCAGGAAGGGAAGTTTATTGGCTGAAGGCTCAGGGCTATTTAGATGCCTCATTAGCATGGAGAAGAATACCAGGTGTTACTCCTGATTTAGCACCCATGTGACTCAGTGCCCATATTCCTCAGTGGGGTGTCATGCTTGTGTGTCCTGAGCAGGGACACAGACTGGTAGGGAGCAGCTCCACTACTACTGGTTTCAGATCTCAGAGATTCCCCAGATCTGAGCTCACTCAACCTTGTAATCTGTCTGTCTGGTGACATGGTCCCATATGCCCTACACTGCTGCTTTTTCCAAATCCTCAATCTTGGTATCTGATATCCTGCCTTCATAGAATTGAGATTAATAAACATTTACTGAATGTATCATCCTACTTTAAAGTGGCAAAAGTTAGAGTTGTTGAGGAAATAATGTGTCTGTGTGTGGAGGGGTGTGTGCGCATGTGTTTGCGTATGTGTGTGTACATCTAGAAAATAGAATTTGAGATTGCCTATAAGGAATGGGAAGATTTGGGTATGCATCAAGTAATGGGAACTTTCTGTCACGTGGTCATGAAATTATCTTTAAGACATAGAGGCAGGAAACACTAATTTTAAAACCTTGAAGACTCATCTGAATTAATCAATCTTTGAAAGACAGGTCGGGGGAATCCTAACATTAGGATTTTATATCTTCCAGAGTGAGTAGTAGATACTTTTTGGGTCAGCTGATAAGATGCATGTCCCAGGCAGAATAATTGTTTATGTCACTGGTTCTGTGCTCCTTGTATGAGAGCTGGCAAATAGAAAGCAGAGATTTGGGTCAAAACTAAAACCAGTTGGATGCCAGGCTATAACTCCTAAGCCTGTCTCCATTCACCTACTTCTGCCATTCAAATCTATCTCTTAATGGCTCTGTACATCCCAAATAGGACTTACAGCTGAGGACTAAGTGTTCACACAGTGGGCCTGTGGCAAAATCTTCACATTCAAACCACAGCAGGGTAAGAGGTACTCTATGCTGGATATAACTTTTCCATATATCCAGTTCCATAGGCAATCTAGTTTAAAGAATTCCTACACCAGGGTCTTTCTATGGAAGTGTATTGGGTGACCTAAAGTAGCCACATAAAATACTTATTTGTGACTGAAACATTTCTTTGGAGTTTGTATTCCTCTTTAAGATTCCAGTGTGTCTTCATTTAAATTTGATTTTATTATTAAAATGTTTTATAAGATCGGCAAGTAAAACTGATTACTTGAAAAATGGCCTCATATATTCTGTGATAAACAGCTTCAGCAACAAAGTCCCACATTTACTGTTTTATTTTATGAAGCCCAAGATAATATTAGTGTCAGTGGCATCTCACAGCTGCAGCTCTATAAGTTCTGTATGGGACAATCCCAGGCGTGACCGTATGGGACAATCACAGGTTTATCTCTAGGACAATCCCAGGCATGTCTGTATGGGATAATCACAGGCATGTCTGTATGGGACAATGAGCACATTGCCTACAAGTCTTATACCCCCTTTCAAACATTCCTCTAGTTCATCAAGTGAGTTCCATCAAGTGAGGGATGGGGTTGCCATCCGGTAGTCAAAAACTCTGACCCATAACTGTTCCTGTCTGAAAGAACTGCAGGAAAAAAAATAGAGAAGAGTTTGAGGAAAAGGAGGTCCAGCAACAGGCCCAAATTGGAATCCAGCTCAAGGAGAGGCGCCAAGGCCTGACACTTACTGAGGCTATAGAGTACTCACAAAAAGGGACTTATCATGACTGCCCTCCGAAAGACCCAACACGCAGATGAAGGAGTCAGATGCAGATATTTACACCCAACCAATGGACAGAAGCTGCAGAATCCTGTGGTTTAATTAGGGAAAGGCTGGAAGAAGCTGATGAGGAGGGCAACACTGTAGGAGGACCAGCAGTCTTAACTAACCTGAATCCCTGAGAGATTTCTCAGACACTGAACCACCAACCAGGCAGCATACACCAGCTGATATGCAGCCCCTAACACATATACAGCAGAGGACTGCTGGGACTGCACTCAGTCAGAGAAGATGTACCTAACCCTCAAGAGACTTGGGGTCCCGGGCAGTGGGGAGGTCTTGTAGGATGGGGAGTGGGTGAGATGGGGACATCCTCGTGGAGACAGGGGAAGGGTGGGGTGGTGAGGAGGTATGGGATTTAGAACAGACAGAGGGTGGGTTGGAGAGAGGGATAAAATCTATACTGTAAAAAAGATTAAATAAATTTAAAAACATTCCTCTAATCTTACATATTAAGAGGAGATATATTAATGATAGTTATAAGACCGTATATTATCATAGGCCCATAAATAGCTCACTTCAGTTGTGTGGTCAGTGCATTATATACACTGTAAAGGGACTGACAAACCAACTTGGTCATCTGAATACTTTATATTATTAATGTACCAGTAAGATTGTGATGCCAGGAAGAGTTTGGGAGAGCGATGAGAGGTGCTCTGACTGTGAAAAGTCATGTCTCTGCTTCCTCAGCAGTGCCTAACACCTATACCAATCTCATCACCACAACCCAGCCCGACAAGAGGAGTTTTGATGCCCTACATTAATGAAGACTGCCTCACACAGTGGAACTTCGGGAGTATGCAGTGGGAGTGGTAACTGTAATAGCTGCCAATCAAAGGGTGTGATAACAAATGATACCTTGGTGCTGTAGCCTGGGGATGATGAAATCTGCCTTGTGACAAAGCTGACAGCTAATTCCCTGTGAACTCCAGGTTACGTCGCGGATGCCTTTATTAACAATAAAATCGGGCCGGGCGGTGGTGGCGCACGCCTTTAATCCTAGCACTTGGGAGGCAGAGGCAGGCGGATTTCTGAGTTCGAGGCCAGCCTGGTCTACAGAGCGGGTTCCAGGACAGCCAGGACTATGCAGAGAAACCCTGTCTCAAAAAAAACAAAAAAAACCAAAACAAAACAAAACAAAAAAAAAAAAACAATAAAATCACAGCACTGGCTGAAGAACACAGATCCACAGACTCTCTGAAGCCATCAAATGTAAATTCCAAAACCAGCACAATTTTGGGAAAAAATGCCTTGAGCCTTGGTGGTTTTAAAAATAAATTTAAATTCTGTTAGAATTTTATATATGAGTATACTGGATTTACATAATTTCCCACACTTTCCCTCTTTCATTAAATTTCTCCTGTGTCTTGCACTGTTATTTCATCTCAGTTTCACAACCCCTTACAAAATTATTGTTCTCTATCCTTTTTGTGTCTCTGTCTCTGTCTTTGTCTCTGTCTCTCTCTCATGTGCACATACCCATACCCACATGTACACTCACACGCACACTCCCACGCATAAACCCACATACACCGTACATACAGACTCATATGTAAAACTTATTGAATCTACTGAGACTCATTAGTGCTGCCCCTATGAAAATGTGTTTAGGGCTGACCACTTAGGACTGAGAAGCTTATCAGGGGCATTGTACTTGTAGAAAGCTGATTATCCTTTCTCATGAAATTTCAAAAGAACAGAATGTACATCCAACAAATTTTCAGGTCTTGAGTAGAAAGATAGCTTGCATAAATTCTAGGATTTTATTTATTAGATAATTAGATATTTGTCTCTTTGCTTTGACAAAATACCTGCCCCCCCCAAAAAATGCAAAAAGCTTGAGGTGGGAGAGTGGTGTGTGTGTGTGTGTGTGTGTGTGTGTGTGTGTGTGTGTGTGTGACAGTCCGGGGTTAGAGTCAATCATGACGGGAAGGGCACAGTGGCAGGGGTATTAGGAGGTGTGTTGTGTTGCTTCTGTAGCCATTAAACAGTGAAAGCATGAGAATTAGGACTAGACTATCAACCTCGAGTCTGAACTCCTGTGACTTTTTACCTTCTAAAGCTTTAAAAACAGCAGCATTGACTGGGACCATGTGTTCAAACACTTGAGTATAAGAAGTTAGGGGAATTTTATATTCAGATCACATCTAATCTGATCCTATTTTAATAACCACATGAAAAACTGGGGCAATGGATTGTGTGACTTTCTAATTTTACTTTGTCAAGTAGTATGTTTTCTATAGTCTAAAGTCTTTTACTTCAAATTTAAATCAGTTAGATTCCAAATCAAACTACTTTCTTCTTTTGAGTAATTCTAAGTGTAGGCAAAATTTCACTGCACTATTCATTTAAAGCTACACAATAAATTGGAAGATGATATATAGATAAACATGTGTGAGGTGCTCCAGGAATCCAAACTCTTCCAAGACTGAAGGAAGAATTGGATACTTAGAGACAAAAAAGTGGAGATTCAATAATGGTAAAAATGTGTGCAAATCGAAACAAAAAGGCAGAGGGAAAAGGACAGAAATCACCCTGTTGTCAAGGAATGGTTCTCTACAGCTGCTCCACCCTTAAATTGACTTTGGGTTGGTCTTTATAAAACCTCTTGGCCCTCCCTTCTTTTGATAACTCATTTCCCTCAATTCCCTCATTAACAATTATTTTATCTCTTCAAACCCCTGTTCCAGAGAAATAGCAAAGGTGGGTGAAATGCTATTTCTGCTGCAAGATAGGGTACTGTAGCTCTTTGTGCACCCCAGATGCTATGTGGAGACACTGTACCTTTTCTGATCACCTCTATCCTGACTTCCTTTTTCCTCCTATGAGAGAGAGAGAGAGAGAAAGAGAGAGATGTAGATAGAGAGATATGTAGATAGATAGATAGATAGATAGATAGATAGATAGATAGATAGATAGATTAGATAGATAGATTACTAATAATAAGCAGATACATCAATGCTTAACAGAGGCAGATATAGACAGTTAATAAAAAATAGCAATCAGAGGGAAATTAGGCCATGAGTTTGACTCCTCAGATTCAATCACTGAACTGGGCTTTTGGAATTCATTCTATTACTCATTGCTTCTGTGTTGGCTCCTATATGCAACAGCCTTATTCTGAACTTTGTACTTATCAGGTTCCGCAGAAGTCACAGAAGAGCTCAACTCTGCCTAAAGGTGGCAGAGACAGTCTAAACTCCTGAGTGTGAAGAGTCTGATTTCTCTCTAAGTTTGCAAGAAAGGAAGCAGATCCACTAAAGGCCATACTGGATTTCAGCATACTATGGTATTTCAATCTTGTTTTCAAGTTAATACATTTATACAGCCTTTGCTAGTGCTGAGTTTGAGGCAACGTGTCATGAACATGTGGTGATGTTCAGTTCGTCTTGACTTGTGTGTTACAAAGAAATAAAATTAATTTCTTTTCCTCAAAACTCTTTGGAAGCTCATTAAGAAGGCAGCAGTTAATTAGGAGATAAAGGAAGGAAACTTCAATGAAAATGGGGACAGCTGTCAATAGCAGAGGCTAATCTTTTCCATAAGGAAATGGTTCACTGTGAGTAGTGGAAGTCCTTATAAGGACATGAAAAATCATATTAAAGGTATGCATTGAGGTGGATGTCCTTCCGAAGAACATGTTAATAATCGATTCAGTAAAAAGAACAATTAATGGGGAATATTGTATTTCAATTACTCTAAATCTGCAATATAAGAGAGGATAGATTAAAAATGTATAAATAAACCTTCTTGAGTATAGAACCATAATCCTTAACTAACAAGTTGACACCAAGTTTCCTAAAATGGCAAAACCAAAGTGAGATTACTTGTTAAGAAACCTCTTCCCAAGTGTGATGGTTTGTATATGCTTGTCCCAGGGAGCAGCACTATTAGGAGTTGTGGCCTTGTTGGAGTAGGTGTGTCTCTATGGTCATGAGCTTAAGACCCTCATCCTAACTGCCTGGAAGTCAGTATTCTGCTAGCAGCCTTTAGACTGTGCCTGCATGGATACTGCCATATTCCTGCCTTAATGATAATGGTCTGAACCTTTGAACCTGTAAGCCAGCCTCAATTAAATGTTGTCCTTTATAAAAAGACTTGTCTTGGTCATGGTGTCTGTTCATAGCAGTAAAACCCTAAGACATCAGGCCTGTTCATCAAAGGGCTTCTGAAGACCAAGAGGGTAGGACTGTAATGTTCTTATCACGATAGTGTTGCACTAAATATTTAGGGAATGAATTTGTTTATTTAAATTTAGAAGCTTAAGTAAAGGTTGATTTTCTCAGAGAAACAACACCCAAAATTTGGGGATGCAGATGTTAGTAGAGGTCCCTGAATTAAGGAACGGCAAGTAGAAAACAGATGTGCACAACTGGTAAATTTGTGGGTGATCATCAGTTTTCAAGGTTTTCAGATTTTTAGGAAAGCAGAAAGTTGTCTAAATGATGATTTGAAATGTAGTATTTGTTTATAGTTTATTGTCAAGGAGATTCAAGGCAGGTTACAAACATATTGGGCCAAATGACAAAACAAGTTTGTGAAGTAAACTTAAAAAAATGAAATATTTTATAAATTATTCATAAACACCAAAGTATTTAAATGCTCTTGACATGTGATCTACCAGCTAACCAATTTTAATATGTTTAGTCAGTAATTTCCCACCAAGCAAGTTATATATTACAAGAACAGGTGAAACCATAGGCTAGAAAATATTGAAGCCAGTGTAAAATTGGTTTCTATTGTGTCCTGATTTTTTAAATAAGTGATATCATCAATATACTTTCTATGTCTTAGGATTAATTTTGAGTTAATTTCATCATCAGAAAGCTTCTTGTTGTGGCCTGGATTGAGTTTCTAGAACATAAATGATAGCTTTAAACCAACAGTAACTCCAACCTTAGGTGGTTGGTTCAATCTCTGTGGGAAAAGGGCAGGAAAAACATTTTCTCTTTGTTTTGTAATTGCTAAGTTTTAAAATTAGCATTGATCATCAGTATTTGAGTTATTCTAAGGCATGAATGAGTTTTTCTTTTTCCATATAATAGGGCATGGTTCTTACCCTGGTTCATTTTGTTTTTCTTTGAAGCAGGAACAAATGATATGTATAAAAATTTCAATGAGGAAAAGGGAGAGTGGTATACATCAATTTTCATAAATGTTGGCATAAAGTTGGGGAATGAGACAATATAGAATCCTATAGAAGAAGCATTTCTTTTCTTACTAAAATAAAATGGTGTACTACTTCATCTGTTATATCAGACCAACATAGTTGTTTTATTCTTTATGTAACATAGTCCTGGTGAGCCATCATAATATATTTTATTATGTCATTTAACAAACACATATATGGTACAAGCATGTAAAGCAGAAGCTAAAATCATTTGACAATTAAAATAGAGCATGAAATAAAACTTGTGATAATAATGATGGAAATCTAATGGAAGAAGAAAACAAAATGAAAGCTAAGGATTAATCCATGTTTTTAAGGTATAATGAAAATAGTATATTAAAACAAAGTGACATTACATAACTGCCTAAGGGCAACTTAATAGGAAAAGAACAATAGACATATAAGACAATGGAAAGCCTACAAGGCCTAAATCATATACAAAGAACTACAGACAATTTAGAAGTAACTAAGAAGTGTTGAGAGAATAAGAAAAAGTTATCTCTAGGAAAGAGCACAACCTTATCCAATACTAAATGGTCAGCCCTGGAAAATATATACAACTAACTTTACACACAGAAGTTTTATATGTATATATATATATATATAAAATTATTGAAGAGTGGTCATGAATTTAGTGAATTTGAAAGAGAATAAGGGGATGTATATGGGGGCTGAAAGGTGGGAAAGATGTGGGAAATTATATCATTTATAATTTTTATTATTTTTTTGGATCACAGAATTTTTATATATTTTTATTGGTTATTTATTTATTAACATTGGAAATGTTGTCCCACTTCCAGGTTTCTCCTCCTCAAACCCTCCATCCCATCCTCTCTCCCCTTCGCATCTATGAGGTGCTCTTCTACCCACCCACCCACCCACCCACTGCTGCTTGACTGCTCTAGCTCCTCCTATGGTGGGCATCAAGCCTCCACAGGACCAAGGGCCTCCCCTCCCAGTGATGCCTGACAAGGCAATCCTCTGCTACATGTGCTACATGTGTATGCTTCAGTTGGTTGTTGGTTTAGTCCCTGGGAGCTCTGGGAGGTCTGGTTAGTTGACATTGTTCTTCCTAAGGGGATGCAATCCCTTCAGCTGTTTTAAGTTCTTCCCCTAGCTCGTCCATTGGAGTCCCCAGGCTCAGTTTGATGGCTGGCTGTGAGCATCTGCATCTGTCTTAGTCAGGTGCTAGGAGAACCTCTCTGGGGATAGCTGTACCAGGCTCCTTGTGTCCTTTTAAAACTCAAGTTGAAGTGAACAAGGTATGGGAATAGAGATTTAGTAGTCTAATTCTTGCCTAGCATATACATGTACTCAGCAGCCTCTGATTCCAACCATCTACTGAAATAGAAAAGGGAGAGAGGTAGAGAAGGGGAAGAGGGCTTTGATTGATTAGGCCATGAACGTTCTGCTCTCATTTATGGGTTAATGTCTTACAAAGGGGCCATGGTCAGATCACTGATATTGTGACACAGGAATCTTCTTTTTAGAGGAAGTATATGCCAAACACTATTTTAGAAGCAGCAAACAGGCCTCCCTGGATTCAATACACAACAGAAATATAAACTCATATATGATACATGATGTTCTGGAGTCAGAACTGCCTCAAGTCTATACTAGTCTCTACATTACTTATGTACCAATTGTCCCTCAGTCTAAAATCTCAGAGTACCCAGAGAATCTATGATGCTGAATTTGAACAGTCCATAAAATTATGTTGCTTTTTTGTTTTATTATTTTCTTCATTCCACAACTCTCCCCCATCTCCAAGAGGATATCTCCACTCCCCTACTCACCCCACAAGACCTCCCCACTCCCTGGGGGTCCCTAGTCTCTTGAGGGTTAAGTGCATCTTCCCTGAGTCCAGACCCAGAAGTCCTACTCTGTATATGTGTTGAGGACCTCATATTAGCTGGTATATTAACTGGTTGGAGGCTCAGTGTCTGAGGGGTCCCCAGGGTCCAGGTTAGTTGAGACTGTTAGTCCTCCTAGAGGGTCACCCTCCTCCTTAGCTTTTTCCACCCTTTCCTTATTCAACCACGGGGGTCTTCAGCTTCTGTCCATTTGTTGGGTATAAAAATCTGCATCTGACTCTTTCAGTTGCTAGTTGGACCTTTCAGAGGGCAGCCATGCTAGACTCCTGTCTGTAAACACACCATAACATCAGTAATAATGTTAGGCCTTAGGGCCTCCCCCAAGCTGGATCTCAATTTGGGCTTGCCACTGTACCTCCTTTTCCTCAGGCTCTTCTCCATTTCTGTTCCTGCTGTTCTTTTCAGTCATAGTTATTGATTATTGAAGGAGAACCCTGAGATTCCACCTTACACCAATCAGAATGGCTAAGATCAAAACCTCAGGTGACAGCACATGTTGGTGAGGATGTGGAGAAAGGGGAACTTTCCTCCATTGCTGATAGGATTACAAACTGGTACAGTCACTCTGGAAATCAATCTGGGGGTTCCTCAGAAAATTGGAGATAGATCTACCTGAAGACCCAGCTATATTACTCTTGGGAATATACCCAAAAGATGGTCCACCATGCCACAGGGGCACGTGTTCTACTATGTTCATAGTGGCATTATTTGTGATAGCCAGAAGCAGGAAACAACCCAGATGTGACACGACAAAAGAATGATACAGAAAATGTCCTTCATTTACACAATGGAATGCTACTCAGCTATTAAGAATGAGGACATCTTGAGTTTTGCAGGCAATTGGAGGGAACTAGAAACTATCATCTGGAGTGGGGTACTCAGACCCAAAAGGACATGCATGGTATGTACTCACTAATAAGTGGATATTAGCCAAAAATGCACAGAATACCCAGGATATAATCCACAGAACTCAAGAAGGCTCACAAGCTTAAGGGTGGAAGTGAGGATGCCTCAATCCCACTTGGAAGGGAGATGAAAGCAATCACAGGAGGGGGGAAGAGAGGGAGGGACCTGGGTGAGAAAGGTGACGGGGAGGGGAATAGGGGGACATGATCATGTATTTGGGAGGGGGTGCACGCCTGAAGTCCTGAGGGTCAGCAGAAGGAATCAAAGCAGGCAACCTCGGGAGGTAGGAGATGGTGGGGGACCCCTTAAAATGTACCAGAGTCCTGGGAGGTGAGAGAATCTCAGGACTCAACAGGAGGAACCTTAGATGAAATGCCCAACAGTGGGAAGAGGGAATTTAATAGAGTCCACCTCTATTAGAAAGTCTATAAAATTACCGATAAAAATACAGATCTTTTAAAGTCATAAATGTTCCTTTGTAGCAGATGACAAATGCATTCAAATAGGTGCCCAACTCTTTGCTTTGTTCTTGTCAAGCTAAAGAGAGATTAGATTAGGGCAATATAAGATTCCAAAGGAGGTACACAGATCAAAACTCAGAAAATGTTCAGATATCTGAGTGGTTAGAATTTGGAATGTATTTTTCAAGAGGTTAATAAACATGGATTTGAGATTTGGAGAGTGGCAACTGAATTCACAATACGTCAGTCAAGAAGACAGAACGGATAACTGAGAAACAAGAGTCTCAATGTTTGCTTCTGCGCAGCCATGGAAGCTTTAGCTACTGTCATCAAGTGAAGGGAATAGAGAAAGTTTGCCTAGAAGGAAATGATTTGTCAAAGCTGTTCTGTGGGCATGATTTTCAGGAGACAGTTTGAGCTCAAGTTATCTAAATATTTATGAAGTATTTACACAACACTTGACAACAGTTTTTTTTAAAATCATATTTGTTATTTTTAAAAGATATATGCCATGGTACATGTGTGGAGGACAGAGGAGAACTTTGTAGAGTTGGATCATTTCATACACATTTTACTACAGTTTAAACTTAAGTCCCAGGGTCAGAAAATGCTTTTACCACTGAACCATCTACTATCCCTTTAGAAGACAATTGTTAGGTGAGCATTGTATTTGAACATGAGATGAAGATGGTAATTTGTACATTTCCCTACTCATTTGAAACCCATGGAAATGATGTTAAGCATACTATAAATATAACAGATGATGTTAAACATGTAATAAACATAATCTCTAGTCCACTATATAGAGGGTAAAGCACAGAAAACATGCATTACTCATTAAATACATACAGATGATTTTTTAGGCATCCACTCCTCAGAGAAACTGGAATGGGTTTCCATAAACTTCATATGCCACCGTAACACCTTAACAGAAAAGGTTATAATTAATGTCTCTAAGCAAATGTGTTATTCCAGGCGTTGGGAACTCATATCCATGTATGATATGACCCTGGCCATATTCTCTGTGAGACATAACTTCAATGAAGACTTCAAGCCCTAGATTCTAAAGGGCCACTCCTTTGGAACACACACACACACACACACACACACACACACACACACACACACACACACATACACACCACACAATTGTGATTGCCATTTCCTCCTGAGCTTCTGTCAGTAGAAGAGGAGCTAAGTCAACAATGTTGTACAAAAACTGTGCAGAAATCCACCTGATTAATACTCTGGGATGCTTGCCTACATTTAATGAATGCAGTTCTCAGAGCCACACAGAACTCTGTAATAGATTTGAAAAAAAAAATGAAATAAGTAATGCAAACACAAGCAAGAGGACCTGTTCCACAGGAAAGGAGAGCAGTGTTGGCTGTGTTGAACATTTTAATTTTCAGCGTCTGTACAGACATAGTAAGAAAGAGCAAAGTGTTTCCACTGCCTTAGTTTACTCTTTTCTCCAGAATGGGACAATGCAAATGAGAAAGATTTTTTTACTCACATAAAGAAGGACATATTTTGTGAAATTAAAAATGTCTCGAAATTCTAAAGAACTGACCTGGCCTTATCTCTTTATTCTTTTCTTCTCCCTCCCCTCCCCCCCCTTTTTTTTGAAGATTCCTTTTTTTTTATTTAATCTTTTTTTTCTTTTTTCTTTTTTTTTTTTTTTACACTTCAGATTTTATTCCCCTCCTGGTCCACCCTCTGACTGTTCCACATCCCATACCTCCTTCCTGTCCCCTGTCTCCTCGAGGATGTCCCCACCCTCCCAACCTCAACCCCACCAGACCTCTAAACTCCCTGGGGCCTCCAGTCTCTTGTGGGTTAGGTGCATCTTCTCTGACTGAACCCAGACCTGGTAGTCCTCTGCTGTGTATGTGTTAGGGACCTCATATCAGCTGGTATGTGCTGCCTGGTTGGTGGTCCAGTGTCTGAGAGATCTCAGCGAGGGTCCAGGTTAACTGAGACTGCTGGTCCTCTTACAGTGTGGCCCTCCTCCTCAGCTTCTTCCAGCTTTCCCCTAAGTCAATCACAGGGGTCAGCAGCTTCTGTCCATTGGTTGGTGCAAATATCTGCATCTGACTCTTTCAGCTGCTTGTTGAGTCTTTCAGATGGCAGTCATGATAGGTCCCTTCTTTTGAGTGCTCCGTAGCCTCAGTAATAGTGTCAGGCCTTGGAGCCTCCCATTGAGCTAGATTCCAATTTGGGCCTGTCATTGGACCTTTTTTCCTCAGGCTCCTCTCTGTTTCCCTCCCTGCAGTTCTTTCAGACAGGAACATTTATGGGTCTGAGTTTTGACTGTAGGATGGCAACCCCATCGCTCACTTGATGCCCTGTCTTCCTGCTGGAGGTGGACTGTACAAGTTCCCTCTCCCCACTGTAGGGCATTCCATGTAAGGCCCCTCCCTTTGATACCTGAGAGTCTTTCACCTCCCAGTCTCTGGTACAATTTGAAGAGTCCCCGAACTTCCTGCCTACCAAGGTTGCCTGTTTCCATTCTTTCTGCTGTCCCTCAGGGCTTCAGTCCTTTTATGCCCCCAATAACAGATCTTGTTCCCCTCTTCTCCTCCAAACCCATCTCATTTCCCTCCCAGAACCCTCCCTCCCTCCCTCCCCACTTGTGATTGATTTCTTCTCCCTCCCAAGTGGAACTGAGGCATCCTCACTTGGGCCCTTTAGATTGTTGATCTTTTTGAGTTCTGTGAACTGTATCGTGGGTATTCTGTTCTTTATTTTGGCTAATATCCACTTATTAGTGAGTACATACCATGCGTGTCCTTTTGGGTTTGAGTACCTCACTCAGGATGATATTTTCTAGTTCCCTCCATTTGTTTGCAAAACTCAGGATATTCTTATTCTTAATAGCTGAATAGCATTCCATTGTGTAAAT
Organism: Tokudaia tokunoshimensis; assembly: GCA_036184795.1. Taxonomy (NCBI): domain Eukaryota; kingdom Metazoa; phylum Chordata; class Mammalia; order Rodentia; family Muridae; genus Tokudaia; species Tokudaia tokunoshimensis. The sequence continues at coordinate 170,606,823 of BTHU01000001.1, read as the reverse complement.
GAACCACATTTTCTATATCCATTCTTTTGTTGTGGGACATCTGGGTTGTTTCCAGCTTCTGGCTATTGCAAACAAGGCCACTATGAACATAGTGGAATGAGTGCCCCTGTGGCATCTTTGGTCATCTTTTGGGTACATGCCCCAAGCTGGATCTTCTGGTAGATCTATATCCAATTTTCTGAGGAACCTTCAGATTGATTTCCATAGTGTCTGTACCAGTTTGCAATTCCACCAGCAATGGAGAAGAGTTCCCCTTTCTCCATATCCTCACCAACATGTGTTGTCACCTGAGGTTTTGATCTTAGCCATTCTGATTGGTTTTAGGTGGAATCTCAGGGTTGTTTTGATTTGCATTTCTCTAATCACTAAGTACTAAGCATCTTCATTAAATGGTGCTGGTCTAACTGGCTGACTGTATGTAGAAAAATGAAAATAGACCCAAATTTGTCATCTTGCACAAAACTCAAGTCCAAGTGGATCAAGAACCTCAACATAAAACCAGATATACTGAATCTAATAAAGTGGCAAACAACCTTGAATTCCTTGTCACAGGGGGAAATTGCCTGAATAGACCTTCAAAGGTTCACACTCAGAGATCAAAAATTGATAAATGGAACTTCATGAAACTGGAATGCTTCTGTAAGGCAAAGGACACTGTCAATAGGACAAATCAGCAACCTACAGATTGGGAAAAATCTTGACTAACCCCACATATGATAGAGGGGTAATATCCAAAATATATAAAGAACTCAAGAAGCTAACCACCAACCAACCAACAAACAAACAAACAAAAAAACCAACCCAATCAATAAACGGAGAATAGAACTAAACTGAGAATTCATGACAGAAGAATCTCGAATGCCTGAGAAGCACCTAAAAAAAATGGGCTAGGATGTTTTTGGAGGGGAAACCAGGAAAGGGAATAGCATTTGAAATGCAAATAAAAAAAAATCTAATAAAAAAAATGTTCAAAATCCTTAGTGACCTTCCTTTTTCCTATGTAACTCAGTGCCCAATTGTTGCTAACAGTCTTTTAACAGAAATTCTTGAAGTTGCTAGAAGAGGGGGAACATAAGGCAAAGTATATGCAATTTACCTGCAAATAGCACCGGCAAATTTGGTAGCTCAATCCATGTGCATGTTAAAACACAGTCACTTGACTAAAATCCCGTAGGTGTATATTATACTGTACTAAATTCATTACTTACATTAGAGATTATTGTAGAAAATGCAATGGTACACTGTTTTATAATTCTGTACACTTGGCTATCTGGGTCCTTGAAGTTACAAAGATGTCAACAAGGTCTTCAGATACTTTCTAAAACATATTATATATTTTTTAATCATGTTTTTATGACAACTTGATGTCATCTGATGGTGAATAATATGTGTGAGCTTCCCAATTAGATTGGTCAAAATAAAAATAATGTACAGGAGGACAAAGAAAGGGCAGTTAACGAAGTAAGTCATTATTTCCATACAGAAATTGTAATGGGTAAACGAATATGTAGCTTGAAAATTCAAAATGCGGATAGAACTACTGCCTATCAACACATCAGACACAGTAAACATCGAGGAAATGTTTATACAAATAAATTTTATTTAAGAAATGTATTGAAAGGGGTTTGACAAAAAGTGCTGGTGAATTATTGAGAGACATCAGACATGTTGTTTATATAGAATCCAGAAAAATGGAGATATGCAAGGAGCTAGAAACTAGTGATTATTATTCTATTTGAATTTATAAAAAAAAACTGCTGTGATGCTGTGATGAGTCATACAGAGAAATAGTACACAAAAATAATAGCTAATAAATTACTAGGCATTAATAGCATAATAAATTATAATCTCCATGTGGAAAAATATATCCATATTTAAATGCATATATTTGTTATATAAATACATATATATACAAACATATATATATATATATATATGTTTCTTCAGTTGGCACTTAGACAAAAGGAGTGGTAACTAAGTACACTGAAAAAGTTTTCTCACAGGACAAAAATATCTTCATGACCTAGTCTACGGTTAACTAAGTTGAATATAATGTTTTTATTCATTAGAAACAAGAAAGATACCGACATCAAAATTGGAAACAACTCATGGGTATGAGGTCAGATGTCAATTTGACTGTGAATCATGCTGACTTTCAGCAGAGTGAGAATGTCTTCACTAGGAACTTAATGCCTCTTTATTTTAGTTTAAATAGCTTTATATCTTAAATAATTATTTCAACATTTGAAACATGAAAGCATAATGGTAACTCCATTACAAACATCATGTCTGTGGGTCACATGTCTCTTTCATGTGTCAGCATGAGTTAGTATCCTTTGTCCTTTTCTAAGCAATTAAATCTTTTGTACTAAGATAATGTTTGGAATGTAAAAGAATAAACCATCCAATTTATTCATCTGTCAATGAGTAGAGCAAGTTTGAAGTTGTTGATTGAGTCACTTAATTTATTAAGTGAGACATTATTAAAATATTTTATGTGAAATGGTATGTCTCATATATATTTGAAAGCACATATATGTATATATAATCATCTCCATCTCCATCTTCATCTCCTTCCCTCCCTCCCTCCCTCCCTCTCTCTTCTTATGTATATATGCATATACACGTATATATGTATGTATATATGTACACATATATATGTGTATATATGTGTATGTACACACACACACACACACACACACACACACATATATATATATATATATATATATATATATATATACATATGAACATACACATTTCAGCTAAGTTATTCCCATACAAGAGGTAAAATATTTTCACATACCCTGAAAAAAGATATCATGAAAAATGGAATCTCTCTTGGACGTGGTTTAACATAAGGCACAAGTAAAAAAAAAAAAATACGAGGAAGAGTTAAGTGAGAGTCAAACTTCCAGACGTTAACTTCTCTCTGTTTTGTTCATTTGTTTGTACCTACAAAATGTGCTAGTAATATCCAAATAAAGTCTGATAAGAACAGAAAAGAATGCCACCCAAATTCAGAGAGCTTCAGAATAACTTTTGTGTAACAATCACAGCAAGCCTAGTATTAAGAAAATTTCTCTCTCTCTCTCTAACATCTATTTATCTTCTATGTATAATTTATCTATATATGTATATCTGTATAAATATATAGACATATATGTGTATATTTTATTCATACACTTATATTAATATTTTAGCTAATTTATACCCTTCTTATATATTATTTTGTATTTCATGACTAATTTCCCTAAATTTTGAGAAAACACTTAAGCGAAAATAACCAAATAACTACATATTAGAAATTGAGTGAAACCTAATGACATTTCCTCAGGGATTTTTATTATAAATTTAGTTCTGGTTATAAAGATCTTTCTTAAGAGGAAAATATTTCCAAGCCAAAGATCAGTTTTTCTAAATTTTACAGGTAAAAATATACTTTCTATGTTCAGACATGTGGCTCCGGGAATTGTCAGATCATTACAAAAAGAGCCTTTATTCTTCTGTCTTGAGTCTGGGAATATTAAATCTTGATATTCACCACAAATGTAAGTCTCTTTGCGTGTAATTCATTTTAACAATAAATAATGTTCTGGCACTTTTGAAGAAAAGTTTTAAGTAAAACTCCAAGGGATCACGAGCTTGTGCAAATGCATGAAAAGACAAATCAAACCCAGCTGTTCTCAGCGTGAGCCAAGGCTTGACTGGATTGCAGTTGTTTATATCCGGGGTGTCAGTGGGATCCCTGGTTTACCAGCTCTTTATATTTATCAAAGCTCCTCTAGGTCATAAAATATTCCTTCTGACCATTGGCTTGGAAGGCACTGGAAGGAAGAATGCTCAGCCAGCCGGGAAATCTCAGTTTTGATGACTTTTCTTCTGGGGCTGTGCTTCCTTGTTTCTGTTGTATAAGGATTTTTATCCAAATTGCATAAAGGGAACTTTTTTTCTTTAAACATTGAGTCCTTGTACTAGAGATGCAAATGTGAATAACACGAAATCCTGTGCTCAAAGTGTTCACAAAACTCTGAAGGAAGAACAATTGTTTTTGGTATGCCCCTGGTACTATGAGAACCAAGGGCTGAGCATGTTGTGGGAATAGGGAGGAAAGGGCAGTTAGTTGAAGATCTTCGAAGAAGCATAGTCTATATGTTGAACGACAGTGGAAGACCTGTGAGAAGAACACAAGAAATGAGAATATTAATAACAGCTAACATTTATTGAGTGTTTTCCAAGTACTTATTATCACACTTGCTGCTGTCAATCAACCCCACACACTAACTGCTAATATTGTCTCTGTTTTACACATGAGATACTGGAGGAGGACAAGTGATAGATGCGATGTTCAAAACGCATCCTATTTCCATGGAATCTTTCTTTTAGCAAGACTCACAAATAAGAACAAAAAGAAAAGGAATTAGACAATCTTGCTAAATGATTGGTTTTTTTACATTTGTATATTATAAAGTAGAGAAATGGTATGTAAGAAAGTAGAGGAAATAAGAATAGTTAGATTTCCATTTCTATAATAAAGATATCCAATTTTTTAATTGCATAAGGATTAATATTAAAAGAAAGTTTAAAAAATAGTTCTTTGGTTTCTCAATTTGGAGTTTCCAGTCTTAATCTGTTGCTTCTACTGCTTTGGAACTGTGGGTGAAATCTCAAAACATGCTAGAAGCAGATGGAGGTGCCAAACCATTTTTATACTGTACTAGGAAGCCACCAGGAGAGAAGAAGATGGGGATGAAGTTCACTGATCACCCTTTAAGAACACACCTCTGTGACCTGCAGACTTCTCATGAGGCTTCATCTTCTAAGCCATCCACCACCTCCCCATAGAGTTGACTCAAGAATCAGCTGTTAAATATATCAAAGAGGCTAACTCAGTCAGTGGTTATTGTCCCAGAATGCATGAGAATATAGGTTTTACTTAGAAATCAATGTGTAACTTGTTTTGTCCATATATATTATTGCTTATTTCTTAATAAGAAATAAGGTTGGATGATGTCTGTTAAGTAACTTTTACACAATTCTTTTGGGTAACGAAATATATAAACTCTTTCTAAGGGAAATAAAAGGATCCTGGTCAAGTCATAAAAAAAAAAAGAAATCAATGATGTGATATTGAATAGATTTCACCAGTAATATGGCAGAGTCAGGTGTGTGTATTATCCATTTGTAAGATGGTTCAACAATAACTTCTGTAAAAATCAGCATTTTATTTTATGATAATTTCATAAAGGAATACACTATATTTATATCATTCTAATCCCACTCTTAGGGTAATCATATTTCCCCCATGCCCTCTCAAATTCTATACACATGCACACACACACACACACACACACTGAATTGAATTAGTGTTGACTGTCTGTAAAAGAATTAAGGATGACCACTAAGGACTGGGAAAACTATCAACTGACTCATTCTAGAAAAAACTGATTTTCCTCCCTCAATGATCATTGACTACTTATAGTCCTGCATATATTGGTGTTCCTTTGTGAAATAATCCCTTATCCATGGGATTATTTCACATGCTAAGGATTAATATTAAAAGATGCTAAGTTCCATGCTGAGTTCTGTGCCTTGAGAGATTCTTATGCATGCACCCATATTATTGAGAGCTCCTGGGCACAGCATTTACTTCAGGTACAAATGGCATCTTGGTCATTTGTACAGTCACTGGTAGAAGGTTCTTGACTCCACCAGGGAGGTCCTGGGAGATGCTAAACACAAAGCTAGGGAAGGGTAAGAAGCAGTAGCCAGAGACATGCTGATAGTCTATTTTCCATTGACAGGTAAGAAGAAGTAGGCAGAGGCACAATGATGACATATTTTCTGTTGAAACATTTTATGCTGAGGAAATATGGCAGTGTGACCAAGTTTACCTAGTGGTTTTTATTCTTTCTTGTTTTTTAAATTTGAGACAGGGTCTCTCTAGGTGGCCTGGACTCACTATGGAGACAATCTTTTCTCAAATTCTGAAAGTTTCTTGTGTTTCTCCTGGAGATGAAGGTATGTGCCATCATGCCTGGTCAGGTATGTCTTTAAACATATCTTTATCTCTCACAGGAAAGTGGATGAAATTAGAAAAAAAAATATGCTGAGAGCTAATGTATGAGAACTTATCAGTCTGATAAAAATACGGGGCAAGCTCATGTGGGTGCTCTCATAGAACAAGTAGACATTCACTGCTTACTCTGTGTTACACACTAAAGGACAGATTCAGAGAAAGGTGAGTAGATTTGAGTATTGTGTTTGGGAAACTGTGACATCTGGGAATTTTGAGTGTATTGGAAATCCAGCTTGTAGCATTCAGTGTCTTGTGACTTGGAGTACACAAATGATATTCACCAAACTTCCATTGTCACTCTCTTCCCACACTGAGATGACCCAATGTGAAACACTACATAATTGAATCTTTGCCAGAAGACAGCCTCTGATAAAGGGAGAGTTATATTTTCTATTCATTCTGTATCTTTACTAAAATGTATTCTGAGACCCATCTCTGGGTATCTAATTGTCTCTGTCGTCCACTACAATATTAGAAGTGCAAGGTTTCTGAAATAGACACTGTAAGATGGTGAAATGATGCATAGACTAAACCTTCATGTTTGAGAGTCTTGACTCTATACTAGAGAAATAATGAGGTAACATCCATTAGATTTGTCAATTTCTGGACATGTTTTAATTAAAACAAAATCCTTGGCAAATAGGAGAATACTGGATAGGTCATAGCAGGTTTGAAAACTACCTTAATTTCTATGCTAAATTGTTTTGTGACCTAAAGCAAGTAATTTCTTCTCTCTGGACTTATCTCTAACAGTCATAATTTTATTTACATAATCCATTTCATATGTTAAATCATGGTATAAGAACTCATCATTAGAACTGGCACAGGTTAATGAGTATAATGAGGAAAATACAGCTCTTAGGCTCTGGCAATGTTCTATTTTTGATTTCCGATTTGACCTCATGAATGTATTTATTTAGAAAAAAATGTGCACTTGTATTCTATGCACTTTCTTAAGCCAGGCTTTACCAAAAAGCTTAAGTTTTACATATATATATATGGAGAGAGAGAGAGAGAGAGAGAGAGAGAGAGAGAGAGAGAGAGAGAGAGAGAGAAATACAGATATATCTTACCATTATCCCAACTCATCATAGACCCAAAATATGAAGAAAAATTTATATAACCTACCCATAAATCTCCACATTATTTTAAGGCATAGTCAATTTCCAAAGAACTCTGCCCCAAGCATAGCAATTAGGAAGGGAAACCAAGTCAGGGGTGGTCTTCTCTGATCCTCAAGTCCTTATTTGCAAGTAGTTTCTTCTGAAATAAAGCTGAGCTAGTGCCTGTTTGCTTGGTATCAATCAGTTGTTCTGAGACATTACAGGAAATAATTAGCTTTGGATAGACACTCATTTGGAAACTAGTTTCAACATCTTGCCACCTGAGATGCCACCTTGACATGCTGTTATTCTATGCAATAGTGTCAGGAGACACTATTGCATAGAATAACAGCAATAGGGCAAGCAGAGTCACACATAACAACTGGACCAAAATACTACATATTAGGTCAGCTCACACACGCCAGTCAAGTTCTCCTTCAATTTTACTGGACCACACTTATGAGTAGGCTGCAATCTAATAACAATTTCTGGAAAATACCTGGGGTTTGAGGAAGCAAGAGAGCTCCAGTTTGTGAAGCAGTCATGCAGGGCTGATCTTGATCCTTGTGGGTCTAGGTTCCTGTGTTTGAATAAACAACAAGTTCAATATGAGGGTGACCACTTGAGTTAGTTTACAAAGAGACAGACATTCATCTTGGATAAATGGTATTACTGGACATAAGGATTCACAGGAGTACAAATTGGCAAATCACTTTGTTGAGTTACCTGATGGGCCTTACTAAAGTTGAACTAAAATAAATATAGTGAATTTATTATTCTTTATTTTCTTGCTACTTCAGGATTTGATATTTTCCTCCATCTAGACTTAGGTTCTTATCAAGGCCACTTATTTCAAATAATTTATTAAAAATAATAATTTAAAGTTCTGAACAAATAATGAACTTTTATAAATAAATTTATAGTTTTGAGATTATATGATTTTATCATGCTATGTCATTCTCAGTGTCATGACACTTCTCATAGAGTTTCAACAGTGATGGGCATACTGAATAAGTCAAACATGCATTATGCATCAGAGACAACTTCATGACTCTTGGCTTACTGTGTATTTCACTTACAGGTCAAGTACATAGTAGGATATGTTTGTGACAAGAGATCCTGGGAGGGATAGGGGCCTTTCCTAGCTCATTCTTTGTGGCATTCAAGGAAGAGTGTGAATAGCAAGGATCTGAAGGTCACTGGTCCCTGGTAGCTCAGTTAACACAGCAAAGCTTGTCCCTGTAAATCAGTAGGTCTTATTTCAACTGCGGGCAACTGTTTTTGGTATGTATATTTTTTGTGTGTATGTATGGTCGTATTTAGCTACTGAATTGAATAATCTTGGACTAAACAAAATAATTCTTAACAATCCTATTTTCAAATTGAGGAAAAATTATTTTCAACTATTTCAAAATGTTCTGTTTTGGAATTAAAGGTGTCTGAAAATGGCACAAAATATTTTATCAACATTTCTAGTCCATCTTTTGCTTTTATAGTCCTCAAATTAAGCAACTTGTTCTGACTTGATTTCTGTAGAGTTAATATACAATTTAAGCCACATTTTACCTATTTCTTTTAAAACCTTACTTACATATCATCCAGTAATGAAGACTGGGCAGATATGGACTCAATTTTTCACAGGCAAAGATTAGGACACAGTCATAGACCTATGTCATGATAACCAGAGGAAAAAACGTGTTGGAAGAGAAATTGGCTCCTAGCATAATGCTCTTCTCTGTTCCTAGCTCCCCCCTACCTGTTTGTCAAGATTTTCATAAAGTATAAAGTTACCACCCAGAGACTTCACAATGTTCTCAAGCCATATAAAGCATTTACTACTGGAATTTATAAACTATTCAACCTAAAAGAGGCTTTGGGGATTATTCAATTTGAAGTTTTCTACTGTGAATCTGTAGAATATTGCTCCTATGGGCACATTAGTAATTTATGCTTCTCAGAAGGAAACATGATAGTTCTGTCAGATTTATTAATGCTCAGACATGAGAAAGGTAAAATTCCATGAGGATATAGTACACACACCATGCCTCAAACACGTTTGACTATAGCATTCTTTTTTGTTTTTATCATGTTGAGAGTTGAAAAATATGTTTTAGGAAATGTGGGCCTATTCCAATAGAGTTTTCAGAAATTGAGAATGCTCTTAGAAATCGACGCTCCCAAAATAGTATAGACTATTACTCTATAACATAGAAAATTCTCATTTATTTTTTCTCTCACCAAACTGCACTCCTTATTCTCCTCACTGTAGATATCTGGTAACCTACTTCCAACAGCATAGATGATTTCCTTTGTACCTGGCTTCATATGGTCAAAAATATGCAGTTGCAAATTTATTATTCTTCTTGTTGCATGATAACCCAGCAGGAAAGTACACCACAAATGATTCATACTCCCAGCTAATGCTTGGCATTTGAGCTCTTTCTATGTTTATTTTGCTTTCTCTCATTTTGTTTGCTTTTGTGAAAACTGCTACTAGAATGATTATATATGTATATATGTATATACATGCATGTATATATGTATATATAGATATGTATATATGATATAGGTATATAGATAAGTATGTATATATGTAGGTGTATGATATGTATATATATACGTATATATATGCATGTATACATGTATATTTGCATGGACAGATGTATATGTGTATATATGTGCATGTATATATGTATGCATGCATATGTGCATATATGTATACATGTATATGTGAGTATATACATGTATACATATACACATATACACATATGTGTGTCTGTGTCTGTGTGAAGTTGCAAGGTACACATATCTACTCAAAGTGTTAGAGTTCCACGACTACAACAAACATCTGAGGAAATCACCTGTAGCCTTGGGTAGATGGACTGATCTTCCTCTTGCCTTGAGATGGACAAAAGCACTATGACAGAGAGATTGTTATGGGACAAAGCCAATAGCTCCATAATCCCAAAGTGAAAGAGAGGTAGGGGAAGTTGTGATGAAGTTCTATAACCCCTTTCAGTGAATTACTTCAGTGATCTGATTGAGTTCACACCAGACCCCACTTCTCAGTGATTCCACATGTTCCCAGATTTGTTACCCTTGGAGTCTGCTTTGTACACATGGACATTTGGAGGACAGAAAAGTCCAAAATATCAAAATTATGAAACAGTAACTTTAACACATTTTCTATTTTCACAATATATTTGTGTAATAACCAAGTATAAAATATACAAATATAATAACGTGGCTTACCTGGTTTTGGTCAGTTGAGATTGAGTATGGTATTTCTATTATTCATTGACTGGCTCAGGTGTGGGCTGGCATTAACTGATGGCTGATTTAAGCTGGTCTTGCCTGGACAGGAATAATCTACATCACTCAATATATATTTCCTTCTCCAGCAATACGATCTAAGCAAGATCTTTTTTTAAAAAATTATTTATTTATTTATATTCCAGATTTTATTCCCAACCCCCACCACATCCACGCTCCAACTGTTCCACATTCCAGACCTCCTCTCTACCCCCTGTTTTCACAATGATGTCCTCACCTTTCACCCACTACCCAACCAGAACTCTAAACCTGGGGCATCCAGTCTCTTGCAGGTTAGGTGCATCTTCTCTGACTGAACTCAGACTCTGTAGTCTTCTGCTGAATATGTGCTGGGAGCCTCATATCAGCTGGTGTACGCTGCCTGATTGGTGGTCCAGTGTTTGAGAGATCTCAGAGGTCCAGGTTAATTGAGACTGGTGGTCCTCCTACAGGGTCACCCTCCTCCTCAGTTTATTCCAGCATTTCCCTAATTCAACCACAGAGATCAACAGTTTCTGTCCATTGGTTGGATGCAAATATCTGCATCTAACTCTTTCAGCTGCTTGTTGGGTCTTTTGGAGAGCAGTCATGATAGGTCCCTTTTTGTGAGCACTCCATAGCCTCGGTAATAATGGGACCTCTGCTTGAGCTGGAACCCACTTTGGGCCTGTCAATGGACTTTCTTTTCCTCACCATTTCCATCCCTGCAATTCTTACAGACAGGAACAATTATGGATCAGAGTTTTGATAACCCCCTTCTTCACTTGATGCCCTGTCTTTCTGCTGGAGGTGGGCTCTATAAGGTCCCTCTCCCCACTGTAGGGCATTTCATCTAAGGTCCCTCCCATTGTGTCCTAAGAGTCTCTTACCTCCCAGGTCTCTGGTACATTCTGGAGTGTCTCCACAAACTCCTACCTCCAGAAGTTGCCTGTTTCCATTCTTACTGCTGGTTCTCAGGACTTCAGTACTTTTCCCTCACCCAATACCAGATCAGGTTTCCCTCTTCCCTACCCCATCCCTATTCACTTTCTTTCCTCCCGCCTTGTGATTGCTTTATTCTCCCTCCTAAGTGGGACTGAGGCATCCTCACTTGGACCATTCAGCTTGTTGAACATTTTGAGTTCTGCAGACTGTATCTTGATATTCTGTATACCCAGATTATATTTTGGGTATTCTGTACCTTTTTGGGGGGTAATACCCACTTATTACTGAGTACATACCTTGCATGTCCTTTTGGGTCTGAGTTATCTCACTCAGGATGATATTTTCTAGTTCCCTCCATTTGCCTGCAAAACTCAGGTTGTCCTCATTCTTAATAGCTGAGTAGTATTCCATTGTAAATGAACCACATTTTCTGTATCCTTTCTTCTGTTGTGGGATATCTGGGTTATTTTCAGCTTCTGACTATCAGAGTCAAAACCACTATGAACATAGTAGAACATGTGCCCCTGTGGCATGGTGGAGCATCTTTTGTGTATATTCCCAAAAGTGGTAGGTATTACTGGGTCTTCAGGTATATGCATTTCCAATTTTCTGAGGAACATCCAGATTGATTTCAAGAGTGGATATACCAGTTTTCAAAATAAAAGCAATTTACTGTAAACCAACCGCCAATATCAAATTAAATGGAGACATACTTTAAACAATCCCAGTAAAACTGGGGTCAAGACAAAAATGCCCACTCCCCCCATATCTATTCAATATAGTACTCAAAGTGCTAGTTAGAACAATAAGACAACAAAATGAGATCCAGAGAATACAAATTGGCAAAGAAGAAATGAAGTTACACTATTTGCAGATGATATGATAGTATACATAAGTGACTCCAAACATTCTACCAGAGAACTTCTCTGGCTAATAAACAACTTCAGCAATGTGGCTGGATATAAAATAAACTCAAATAAATTAATAGTCTTCCTTTATACAAATGATAAACAGACTGAGAAAGAAATCAGGGAAAAAAATCTCCCTTCACGATAACCACAAATAATATAAAATATCTTGGGGTAACTCTAACCAAAGAAGTGAAAGACCTTTGTCACAATAACTTCAAGTCTCTCAAGAAAGAAATCTCAGAAAATCTCAGAAAATGGAGAGATCTCCCATGCTCATGGATTGGCAGAATTAACATAGTAAAAATGGCCATCCAACCAAAAGCAATCTACAAATTCAACACAATCCTCATCAATATCCCAACACAATTCTTCAAAGACATGGAAAGAACAATTCCCAAATTCATCTGGAAAGGCAAAAACCCCAGAATAGTGAAAACAATTCTTAACAATAAAAGAATGACTGGGGGAACAACCATCCCTGACCTCAGGCAGTACTGCACAGCAATAGTGATAAAAGCTGCGTGGTATTGGTACAGAGACAGACTCGCTGAGCAAGATCTTACTACATAAGCAGAGATATGAGGGCACAAGTGGATACACAAATGGTTTTCATATCATTTTCATTGTGTAACAACCACAAGTGTGGCTGAAAATCATTCAGAAAGATAAGCCATTTGTAGCAATGCAGAAGAGTGTAATTTGTTTCTTTAATAGCTCAGAAAAATAATGGAAGGACATATAAACCTAGCAATATATCATAAACTGTAATATATATACATATATGTATATATACATATATATATTTATATTACACACACACACACACACACACACAAACACCCTGGGAATGAATGAATGAATGATGCAACTAATGCTATTGGTTTGTAATTTCCCAAAGTCGGTTTAGAAACCAACCCTCAGTGCTGATTAAGAGTTACTCTTAAGCCAAATGCTCCCCATTCGTACTTTCTTCTTCCTCTGTTTGGAATATGCAAAAGTTAGGACTGTACTTTAAAATCCAGTTTATATTCATTTACCTGAATTATTGTGTGACTGGGGATATTTTTTTCTATATCTGTCCATTTAAATACTTTCTTATATGAAATCCTTTATAAAAGATATATTTTTTTATTTTTATTTTGACTTTGCTGGATTTTACTCAGACTTTTGACCAAGTTGTATGTTTTTATTTTGTATGTAGAGATATGGAGGATAGATAGATACTCATGTAGTTATGTAAAAATATAGTTTTCCCCTTCTTTGTTCTCTCCCTTCCCTCTTGCAGTTGACTTTTATTATCTTAATGGATTCTTGGATGACAAATTTTGTAAAAAGCCACCTATCTCTGTGTTAGGAAGCATCACTGTATTGACACTCTGATTACACTGCAAAGTGTATGTTCTCACAGTGAAATAGAAATTTATTATTTTGTGGAACATTTATGGTTTAGCACTAGGGATGAAATAGAACAAGGGAAAGAAGCATCAAACTACTAATAAATTTGAGCAACATTGATATACCTCATTTTGTGAAGCAGAAGAGCAGGTCTACTTTTATATTAATACGCTGAGTTTTAACCTGAGAACTATCAATAATTTTTCAACATCATACATATATAGTCTTTGAGTTTCATCATTTACAAACATTTTGCGATGTTAATGTTCCTGATTTTGTTTTTGTTCCATTTTCATTTTTGGTGTATCTAGACATCTTATCTTGGGATGAAAAATTCGTACTTCCATCTTGTAAATTCTTTATTCCAAAATAATATCTTTGAATTTTAACCTTCCTTACTAAAAATGTATCACATAATTATTACATGTTTCATCACATCTGTTTTGTTCTACTCATTGAATACTTTTTACATTTTCTTTTTCTTTTTTTGTTTTTTGTTTTTGTTTGTTTGTTTCTTTGTTTTTCGAGACAGGGTTTCTCTGTGTAGCCCTGGCTGTCCTTATACTCACTTTGTAGACCAGGCTGGCCTCGAACTCAGAAATCCTCCTGCCTCTGCCTCCCAAGTGCTGAGATTAAAGGCATGCGCCATCACTGCCCAGCTTTTTACATTATTTCTTTACTTAATATTCTAAAATAATTTATCTGAAAGATTTAGTTATGAAGCAGATGAACATAAGAGACAAATGTACAAGTTATTAAATGACTATATAAAAGTTAAATTTGCATCATACTACAACTAGCTTAGATGATTATCTTACACATTGTGAAACTATATGCTACTGTTACCTGGTGCTCTTCAATATCAGCGCTGCTTGCATTCCCTAAGGTATCTTCCCTTGCTATTATTTTCCCTAACAGTTACAGAACATAATATGACTGAAGTTCCAACCCAACCAGTTGGGATTAGCAGAAGTGTCTCGGTAGAAAGGGCAGAATAAAAAAAGAAAATGCGGACAGCTAACAATTTGTGCACGTTATACAGTTGTACCTTAGGTGGCAAAATTGTGTGCTTCCCTGAAGAACCAAAAGAAGAGAGAAAATGGTGAAATTTTCCTTAAGGAAAAGGGGAAGAGAAGGATGAAGAGTGCATATTTCATTGTTTATAATGTACAAGAGACGTGTCGCCTGCTTCAGCCACAGCAGGCTGTGATGAGAACATTTGTTTGTTTTTGTTTTGTTTTCTGTGAACCAGAAAATTCCTGGTATTTTTTGACCCACAATTTGCCTTTCAGGAGTTCTTTTTTATATTTTTATTTTTATTAAGAGTAAAATGGGGCATGGGAGTAGCCATCAAATGTGTCCTGTCTTTGTACAGTCCTGCAAATCTGGCCAAATACAGAAAAGAATTCTTTCTAAAGATCTGGATCTTCAGAAAGGAGCTAGCTTTTAGATAGGGATCCTCTTACTACTTAAAAACCAACAAATACAAGACACCTGCAACAGTATTTAATTCCTTTATTGCCAATGGTACTATGACAATATTGTTAGTAACTTTCACTTGTTACTATTTATAGACCTTTACAAATTTTAAATATTTGAGCCAGATAGTTTAATAGAATGGTATGTGTATGCACACATATGCACATGCATGTGTACATGCTCACACATATGTGCATGTGTGCAGCAATAATAAGAAATTATCCCATAAATCTCTAATTCCTAAATACCATAGTCTCTAACTTCTGAATACTTTCACATAAACAAATTTTTTCTTTCTTTCTTTCTTTCTTTCTTTCTTTCTTTCTTTCTTTCTTTCTTTCTTTCTTTCTTTCTTTCTTTCTTTCTTTCTTTCTTCCTTTCTTTCTTTCTTTCATATTTGTGTGTTTATGCATGTGGGCATGCATAATGTGGAGATCCATGAACCACTTTCAGGATTTGGTTCTCCTTTGTGTGGGTACTAGGGGACTGGACTCAATATCAAGGTTGGCATCAAGTGACTTACTCATTGAGTCATTGTGCTGGGCATGGGCACACTGGCTTCCTTTTTTTTTTTTTAACTAAAATCAGAACCTTTTTCTCACTTTCAGGATTTCATAGTTGCCTGTTAAGACTTTATCCTATAATGTTAACATGACTATCATTGCTGTCTTTCTTCAGCTGATAAATCCTTACAAAGACCATTATATAAACTGAGCATGTTGTACATGTATTCTTTCTCTGTCTCTCTCTGTCTCTGTCTCTGTCTCTGTGTCTCTGTCTTTGTCTCTCTTTCTCTCTCTCTCTCTCTCTCTCTCTCTCTCTCTCTCTGTGTGTGTGTGTAACAGCAATTAATAAAAAAATAAGACATTACTTTGAAAGAAAGCAAAGAGGTGTAGGTGTATATAGAAAGGTTTGGGGTAGGAAAGAAAATGGGTAAATGTCATAATTATAATCTAAAAAATAATTTTACTAAACTGTTTTTAGTATTTCGTATATGAGTGCCATATTTATATTATTTCCACATTTTCCTCCTCCTCAAATTCATGCCAACCTAGTCTGTAATTAATTATTATTGACATGTTCCTGGAGAAGACTTAGTTGTCCTCTTTCAACTGTCAATAGTTGCCTCATCATAGGAGTAAAGCCTTATGAGATTTTTCTCACTCATGTATGCACATCAACTAGCATTGCCATTGTGCTGGTCTTGTTTAAGTGAATATATTATTGCTATTGGTACAGCTAATTCGCTGTCATGGAAGAGGGCTTACAAAGACTATCTTACAGAAGACCTCTTGGACCTCTGGTTCTTACATCTTTCTGCTCCCTCCATCATGTTTCTGAACCTTTGGTATAAGGATTCTGCTGTCTGCATTTTGATCAGTTGTGGATTGCTTTAAAGATCTCTTTCTATTGGAAAACAAATATTCCATTTTGAAATTTGGCTATTTTGAATATAGTTAGTATAGTATAGCATAGAATAGTATAGCATAGTATAGTACAGTACAGTATAGTATAGTATAGTATAGTATAGTTAGTAGTAGATTTAGGAAAGTGGTTCTCCTCTAAAATCCATGACTTCCCCAGTCGGGTGGTTGGCTAGGATTACATTGTCAAACATGGCTTCGCTTCTATTGATTATGCCTTATGTCGAACTGGACAGTTGTTGCTTACTGTGAAAATGTGTCATTACTGTGCCTATGGGATATCTTGCCATGCAAGTCTTTATTGCAGTTTGTAGGCTTTATGGCATTTGGGTGACTCTTAAGTGGTTTCTGCTTTGGTGGCTTGCGTAGCACCTTTGGATAATATGAGAGCCAATTCCCAAAGAAGAGGCTTCTACGTAACTTCTAGCTCATTCCTCAAAATCCTTTGTTACAGACCTGTGTGTGCTCTGTTCAGCAAAAGATTCTTAGTTTCGAGTTTTGGAAAGCACCCAAGGGTAATGACAATAGCCTATATTGTTTCAGGAGATTTTGGACTATCATGACCAATAACAGGTTTTGCAATTTTGATACTGGATTTTTTGTTGGATAGTCTATGTCTCTTAGAGAGAGCACTTTTGTCTAACGTGGCATAAGTTTATTTAAATTGTGTGTGTGTGTGTCTTCCAATATATATAATATATATATGCATATATATATTGTATTATACTTACTTTGGTACATATACTTACTTTCGTGAGTATAAAATAACATATTTTCTTATACAGTTTTCAAACATCTTCAGTGTTAGTGATCTCTCCTTCCATAATACAAAAACATTATTCAACATATTTTGACATTTGCTCTAATTTTTGAGAAATCAAACTACCTCATGTTAGATATAAGATAGCCCAAAGTTATTTCGTTAATAAAAATATCAATGCATTGTGAAATTTTCAAATGTCTTGGAAGATAAGGGGCAGGAATTTGGCTTAGTCCTGAAAGCAATATGCTTCTATTGTCCCTAACTGTCGCTTAGTTTTTCCTTATTAAAAAACAGGTTTTTATTTTTTCAGTAATGTTCTGATAGTTCCTGGATGTTCTTAAGAACTGTGGACTGAGCTCATCACAAATCATTTTAATTTTCTTACACTTGTATAAATTCCCACAGACTTTGGTTTTTAGATATTCCCACCACTAATTTTAGATTTTAAGCCTAGAAGACAGACAAAATATGAAATAGAAAACGCTCCAAGAGAGAATATACCTTTCTGTAATTTTTAAAAAGTCACTATTCTCTTAAAATTATTGTAAATATACAAAATTGCTATAGCACCACATGTGTAATAATTCTGGTTCTGTATCTATGCATAACATACAATAGATAATGATATATAATAATGTATAATAACATATTGATTCCATAACTATGTAAATGGATTTCTCAAGGAAGAAAATGTGTAACTTAAATTGTTATTAGTATTCTAGTGATTAGTTTGGTTGCATGGAAACAATAATTCATTATAATTTATTTGTGTGTGTGTCTCATGCAGAAAAAATATACTCAATAACATTCATACCAGGTTCATATATTAATACATTTAACAACTTTACAAAATGGTATTAGTGAAATATATACAGTAAAAACTACATATTTGCTTGTGCAAGTGTTTTGGACATTAATATATTTAATATTTAATTTTAATAGTGGAAGGTCTTTTATATTTAGTAAAACCATTCTCTTAATCATATTTCAAATAATTATTATGAATTTCCTGATTATTATTGTTGGTCAAAGGAAGTACTTCTATTTGGGGATGTGTTTATTTTAAGAGTGGGAGTCATAGAATTATCCTTTCAGAAGTCAACAGCTACAACACGAAATTTTGAAGTCTACTTGCCTGTACCCTTGTCTTATCACACGAGAAATTCACCTCCTGGTACCCATTGTCTTCACACAGGGAGAATTCCCATTGAGTAGAGGTGCCATTTGATTGTTTTTATTTTTCAATCAGGCAAACTGTTTCACAATTTAGGTTCTCTCTGTCCAGCATTTAAAGAAGATGATGCTCTTGAATGCTAAGCAGTGAATCTACAAGAAAACTGCCCGTAAAGTCTCTTGCATGGTGCTTACTGAGATAGGCTTGTGCGAAATAGAAAATTTGACCTATATTGATTTTATGTCCTTTGAGAAGTAGGTAGTGTGAGCTTGATTAATGAGCATTTCCCACCTCATTTATGTCCAAAATTTCTGCAATTGACATCTGAAAATGCATGTACATTGTTCCAAGTATTCCAAGTAAATTATGTTGAGTTTCTTATCTAGTTGTGATGTCTCTTTGGCTTCAATGTTCAAGTATGTTTTTGACAGTGCAGACACCAGCCAGTGAGGAAGAAGGGAAAAAAAAAAGAAGTAACCAAAGCAAAGTAAATCAAACAAATGCCAAAATATAATGTAAGTAGACTTTGAATGACAGACTACAGTTATTTTAAATATTTTCAAATCCCTTTGTAAGTTTTTGGACTACTGTTTTCCTTACTGATTTTTATTCATATTTAAATGTCAGAGACACTATCAATTATTTTACCCATACTGGTAGGAGAGTATTGATTGTGTATCACTGTTTTAAGATCCGAGTTGCAGGCTCTATTTTATGGAGTTTTCTCCTTACATTTGTAGTATTCCTAGCATGAAAGAATCCTACAAATTTATGTGATCACAGGATATACGACTACCCATAGTTAGCCAACATTAGATTCTTGTATGCATATTTATTTCCCCCAAATATTTATTAAATATGTTACAGTAGGGATTGGAAAACATTCTCTATAATGTACTAGCTATCTGATAGAATAGTATACTTAGCTCAATCTATTTGTAACAAAGGCTCATTTTTGCTGTTGTACCCCAAATATCATCCTTGATACCTGAAAAGTATGTATGCTATCCTCCCGAAGAACCTTATAAGATAGTGGTTTACCTTTGGTCTGGGAATGTAGTTAATTGATTGTCCTGCTTGTCAACTGGACAAAAGCTAGAGTCAAATAGAAAGAGGAACCTCACTTGAGAACAATACCTTCACCAGACAGCCTGAAGGTAAATCTTTGTGTGTGTGGGTGGGGCGGGGGGAAGCATTTTCTTGTCTGACTGTCTGATAATTAATAGATGGGAAACAAACCCACTAAATGAATGGCCACCTTTTGAGAGGAGGTCCTAGATGGTGTAAGAAAGCAGGATGAGGAAGTCATGGGGAGCAAGCAAGTAATCAGCGCTCCTGCCTGACTTGTTGCTACTCCTGCCTCCACGTGCTGCTTGAGTCCCTCCCTTGAGTTCCATCACTGATGGACTATAACATGCAAATGTAAGCCAAACAAAAACCTTTGCTCACCTACGTGTTTTTGACCAGTGGTTTTTTTTTTTTTAACCACAGCAACAGAAATCTATGTACAGCTCTGACATCAGGTGTATTTGATCAATCTGAGGCATCCACGATTTCATTCTGATAAAATGCGGAACCACTCACCATCAGAGGGTGCATAGACAACAAACAGTATTTTAATCACTCCCATTGACTGGGAAAAAAATCGTAAGAATCTTAGGCAGAAAATAGAAAATATTACCATAAGTAAGAACAAATTTTAATTTTCAGTAAAAGCATCCCAAATGACCCAGATGTTAAAATCAGCAACAATTTAAAAAAAAAATGACTTTAAGATAACTGGGAGGCACACTGGAAATGATGGGTTTCTGGGTAAAGAGATTAAGAGCTTTAGAGGATACAGTAAAACATGAGGAATCAAATTTAATTGGAATTAAATAGAACAATAGCCGTGGTGAATAGTAAATATAAAGATTAGACAAAATAAACCATGGAATAAGGCAGCAGAGTTAAAACAGTCAGCACAGCACTGAGAATTTGTGGGTCAATGTTCAGTGTTCTGACACTCATGAAATTGGAATTCAAGGAAGAATGTGAGGGGGAAACTCGGTGATAGAATACAGATTGCTATTAATATTTATGAAGTTTCATCTAAAATATTACCAATGGAATTTAGGAAGTTCTGTTGAACCAGAGTGAAACAAATAAAAACACAATTGAACAAGAATTGAGAAATAAATGTCTCAGTCAACTTTTGAATGATAACAGCGAAGAAAAAGTTTTAAAAATAGGAATAAAAAGTGAGGAACACAGAGATCCATAGCATGCAAACAATCCCAGGTAAGCTCTGTGAGTCCTATATACAGCAAAGACATGAAAATTTGACAAGACCTTTGTGGGAAGATGGTGTCAACAGGAGAGGGAAGAGGATGGGAGAAAGAGGTAGGGTGGAGTGTGGGAGGACTAAAAATCAATATATATGTGCATAAAACTGTCAAAGACTGAAAAGTAGTTTTAAATTATCTTTATTTCATATCTATATCTCATATAGATTGTATTATATATCTATACTTCATATAGATTATCTTTAATACAAATATGAAATAAAAATTAATATATATATGTGCATATATATGCATATATACTGTATTTACATCACCCCTCATTTCACTCTCTTCTCTCTAAATCCTAATAAGAACTTCCTCCTCAAACTCTGGAATCCACCAGGATGGCTCATTTATTGAACAATAAGGGGATATAGATGCCTCCGAAGAGAGAGAACTTTGTATCTGGAATGTCTTATACAACAAGTACACCTACCAGAAGAGATCAGCGCGACATGAATTAAAGAGGTGTTTAAGTTAAAATCATAATTTGCTAAGTGAATCTTAGATAGAACAGAAGAGCTTGCTCCCTAGAGGAAATAGACTAAGGGGTCATGGTAACAATAAACAGAGGCATAGCTGACACAAACCAGCTAGACACAGAGTCTCTTGTGCAGTGTCAGAGGCCTTCAATTTCTCTGTGCTTCCCACAACTGCCTTCCTAGTTGTAAATGTCCAGGGTTATGCGGAGTAGTACTGTAAGCTCACTGCATAGACTTCTGCCTGATCAATATCCCTCCAAATGAGTGCTCAGAGAAAATGCCGTCTCTCAATTTCACATTTGGAGCCATAGTTCCTCTCCCAAGGGAAGCCTTGGATTCATGCTGCTAGATTAAAACTGTGATGATTGTGGCAATAACGTCGCTTGCATAATCAAATGCAATTGAAAAGAAAATGAGCCAATTTAAGCTGGACTCGAGCTGCTGTTATGCGCACTTATGCTTACAGCCTTTAATTTTTGCCCGTATGCTATGATGGACTGACTGACTTCTGCAATTTCGCTTTATTGGCAATTCGCTGTAACCTATTGTCTGTGCCATTATGTCTGAAATGAAGAAAGAACAACCTACTTCATGTAACCTGATTATAACTAACCATACTGGGCTCAGGTAATTAAAGGTGAATGATGATAATAGCATGCAAACTACTCTCACTGATGGGCCTGTGCTGCGCCCCCATAGCTTTGAGATTCCCTTTAAAAGGGAGACAGAAAAGCAAGTCTGCCCAGGGCCAGTGAAGGGCTGGGAATGCAAATATGTACATTTGTAAACTTCCTTAACTCTTGCTGAATAGAACAGTTGATTGCAAACCACATACTTCAATTCTGGTCGCTCTATAAAATTTGCCTGCTGAAATTTTCAAAAATTTCTGTGCAGTAAAAGGATAATTATCTTAGAGATCGAAATGTCCAGGACTTGAATCACCTTTGCCTTCAAGAAAGTTACTTTTATAGTCACTGGGGGCTTACTGTATATAGTCTGGAATTAGAGAGCTCAGCTCATGTGGCCGATATGATATTTAAAGCAATCAGATGTCATATGGAGAAAGTCACCAGTTTGGGGGATCACATTATCTTCCTTTCAGCTGTAGTTTATATGAATGTGTAGATATATTCTACATGATCAAACCAAGAATAACGTTCATTTCTGTGATACATGACACCCATAAATGTGAACTCATTATACCACAGACTTCACATTTCTGACTTGGAAAAATTTAGATAGAACCTTTTAACATTCATTTCCAATCAAGACCTGTTGGACTTGACATTTCCAAACAAGTGCCATGAAATAACTAATTTTCATTTGAAACAGTGAGGAAATTCTTGAGGCTATTCAATTAACAGTTCTGAAAACAAAGTTGTTTACTGATCTAAACACAAATTATTCAACATTCTGAGATGTTCTTTATGAAGAAATCCAAAGATGCTGATAAATCGAAGGGTGTATTCCATGATGGGAATTTCTGTTCTCCTCAGTGAAAGAAAGAAGGGCTCTATATATTCCAAACTGTTTGCTTTGGAGATAAATCACAAGGCTGAAACTTACATTACAATTCCTTAACTAGGTCCCCAGATATGACTATAATGAACCAGAGGCAAGTGTTCCTTTATTAACTAGCAGCGATGAATTAACAATCAAGGATTACACATCAGCTATTTCATTTCTCTAGAAAATTAATTCTGAGGTCCACTGTCAAGGCAGATAAAAATAAAAACAATGTTTACTTCTTAAGTACATTTATTTTAAAATTAAGTTTTATTGATAGTACTTTTTCAGTTTAGTGAGTTGTAGGGTAATGTTTTTATCCTTTTCTTCTTTGTATATTGGCCAAATCAGTATACAGACACTTGCCAATTATGATAAATATTTATTTATTTGTAATGTGAATATTAAAATCATTTTGAAAGTATACACTTCATGGTGCAATATTGTGAACTGTAGTCACAATCTGTGAAAAATAATATGTCACCTTAGAATCCAACCAGCTGCAACCTTGTGGGCCTTAAGAACCACCCTTTATCTCTTCCATTTTAACAATCTCAAGCCTGCAGTGATAAACACTGCTCATTGCGTGCATACTTTCATTCTTTTAGGTTCTCTATGTGATTGAAAACATATAGTTTTCTGCTATATGTGGTTTGTTTCCCTTAACAAAATGATCTCCAGTTCTATCTGCATTGCTGTAAATGCCAAGAATCCATCCGTTTAAGAACAGAGTGCTCACACACAGGCCACTATTTACCTGGCACCAAGCCATAATCTCAGTACTGTTAATGAAGTTTTCTTAATGACACTATGAGATAAATATTATTATTCTAGTTAAGTAGACAAAATTGAACCATATACACACCATTCAGGACATTGATTGCCAAAGATACTAATGGTGATAGGAGTGTGAAATTGCAAATCAGAGAATCTACAAATTAGAGTATGGGCTAAATGTTCCTATCACTTGCTTTTATATAGCCTGGAACGCTTTTCAAATGACTTAAAAGTCAAATATTTAATGACCCATGAAATTGACCTTAAATCCCCAAATTAACATCTATAAGGGAATTGTTTAGAGCAAAACTATGTGCCTATTTTCCAGCGACAATGGAATAATGTAAATACCAGATGGATATTTACATTAAAGTCAACCTGTGGTGATATCATGACCGTGCATGGCTTCTTCCTGCATGAATGTTTCCACATAGACAGTTCCAATGAAACAATTTTTTTATGTGAAGTATATTTTAATTATCTCTGTATTGCTACATATTAGATAGTTTTTGTGTTTAGAGAAATATGTATGCCTAATGTCAAAATGAAAAGGAAAAATAAGTATTTACTTTTGACATTATGTGTGGATTGTTTTTATTGAATTGACTACCAACATCTTTAGTATATAATTATATTGTAGCTATCCTAAGGTATATAGAGGGCATTAGTGTTAATAAACTAAATCTTCGTTACAATGTCCCCAGAACAGAAAACAGTGATTAGAAAAATTACAAAATTAAACCTGAAGACTTGGCAGTAGGATATTGCCACAATATAGAAACGGGAGACAGGAGTATAGCTAAAGTAAGTGCATGGCTTATTTGCCAGCCAAGCCCCCAGCCCCACAAAAAAAAAAACAAAACAAAACACCTCATTACCAATGTTTGATTTATTAAAATATGATTGATTGTAGCACTCATAGAATTGTTTCTAGAGATAATAAGTAACTGCTTAAAGTTATTCATGTATTTGTTAAAAACTTTAATGGAACATTTAAAGATATTAAAATCAAAACCAACAGTCGATTAAAATTAAGATAAGTGTTTCTTTACCTTGAGTTATTTTATTTATTTATTTATTTATTTATTTTTGATTCAGGGTTTAATGTACCTCAGGTTGACCTCAAACATGTGGTGTTTGATCTTGAATTTACAATCCTCTTGCCTCCATCCCTTGTGTCCCCCCATCTCCCAACACATCCTGTCCCACAGAGGCAGAGAGCAGGGTTCTGATGGCCTTGAGTATGGTGGGATAACCTCTGGAGACTGCTGCAGAGAGAGAAGTCTACTATATTGTTTCCGGCTAGGGTAGATAAGGGCTTTTTAGGGATATGGATGAAAGGGATAATTGGTCACAGCATCAAGTGAGTGGGAAGAGATGATTGGTTATAATACAGCACCTAATTATCATGTGATGGTTATAATACAGCACCTAATTATCATGTGGGCGGGAAGCCAGAGTGGGTTGTGTGTGCTGAGTTCTATGACTTGCAATGAGCTCTGTACAAGGTCACTTTTCAGACAAGGCCAGCTACCTGTGTTCAGGGGCACTCTCCAGACAAAGTCGCTCTCCAGACAGAGGCAGAGAGACAGGGAAGCCTCTCTGAGAAAGGCTCAGAAAGCCTTCTGGTCCTAGGGGTTATAGCAAGGTTCCCCAACGCTCTTGAGTACTGAAACTACATGTTTGTGTCATCACCCAGTCTTTGTGACGCTGAGGATTAAGCCGAAGGCATTGTGCATGCTAGGTAAGTGCTCTAGCAATCACCCTATCACCCTGTTAACCTATACCTTCTCTGACTACTGAATACATAGCCTTTGACTTTTTGAAGAGTTATTACTCAGTTTAAAGTGACTGAAGAACTAGCCTCAGTATATTGCCTGTACAGAAACTTATGTATAGACACACATTACCTGAAACCTGAGTTGGTGTCTGGTAAAATGTATTGTAACTGACTTTGGTAAATGTAAGGGTGCATATCTGTTTAGATTTGCAAAATTTGTGGAAATGCTAGTTGTAGTTTTAAACAAAAAAGTACATTTTAATACTTTTGTTTATATTATTTACTAATGTGCATTATATAGCAAATGTCTGAATCTGCAAAGTGGTGAACTTTAAATAGTCTACTGACCTTAAATATCATTCCACTACATAGCACTCTACAGCCTAACTGCTCATGTTTTGCCATGATTTTTCAGTGTGGAGTCAGGATTCTGCTTATTCTATATGGAAAAACTTAACTTTTTTTTGATCTTCATTGTATCATTTATGGCATGTTAAGGTAGGAAAACAAATTACAATTCCCATAATTAAAACTTAAGTTCTATCTATACCATGTACAATTTTTTCTTTTTTCCGTTAGTTATTTTATTTATTTACATTTCAAATGTTATCCCCCTCGCCAATTTCCCCTCCACAAGACCCCCTCTCCCCTCATCCCTCCCTCTGTCTCTATGAGGGTGCTACCCCACTGGCCCCTGCCTCAGCGCCCTAGCACTCCCCTACCCTAGATCATTGAGCCTCCACAGGACTAAGGGGCTCCCTTCCCAGTGATGCCAAATAAGGCAGTCCTCTGCTACATATCCATCTGGAGCTATGGCTCCCCCAATGTGTACTCTTTGGTTGGTGGCTTAGCCCCTGGAAGCTTTGGGGCATCTGGCTGGTTGACATTGTTGTTCTTCCTATGGGGCTGCAAACCCCTTCAGCTCCTTCAGTCTTTTCCCTAACTCCTCCATTGGGGTCCCCAGGCTCCTCTGATGTTTGGCTGCAAGCATCCACATTTGTATTGGTCAGGGTCTGGCAGAGCCTTTCAGGAGACAGCTATACCAGGCTCCTGTCAGTCAGCGCGCTTCTTGGCATCTTCAATAGTGTCTGGGTTTGGTGTCTGCAGATGGGATGGATCCCCAGGTGGAGCAGTCTCTGGATGCCCTTTCCTCCAATCTCTGATCCATTCTTTGTCCCTGCATTTCTTCTTGACTGGTGGAATACTGGATTAATATTTTTTGAGATGGGTGGGTGGCCTCATCCCTCAACCAGGGACCATGCCTATCCACTGGAAATGGTCTCTACAGGTTCTATCTCCCCTTTGTTGGGTATTTTGGCTAATGTCCTCCCTGTTGGGTCCTTGGAACCTTTTGGGTCCCTGGCATCTGGGACTTTCTAGTGGCTACCCCCAGTTCTCCTTTCCCCTACTGCTACACACCTCCTTTCAAATTCCTGAGCCTCTGTCCTTCTTCCCCATCTCCTCCGATATCTGAACTGCTCCCCTCCCCCTCCTCTCTCCCTCCCTCCCAGATCCCTCTCTCCTAAGTCCTGAGATTATTTTCTTCTTCCTTCTATGTAGGACTGTAATATCCACACTTTGGTGTGGTCTTCTTTCTTCATGGGTTTCATATGATCTGTGAGTCATATCATGGGTATTTCTTTTTTGGCTAATATCCCCTTATCAGTGACTACATACTATGTGTTTTTTTACGACTCGGTTATCTCACTCAGGATGATATTTTCTATTTCCATCTGTTTGCATGCAAATTTCATGAAGTCATTGTTTTTGATCCGCCCAATTTTAATAAGGTAGTTTCCTGTTTTTCTAATACCATAAGTCTGCACAATTGCTTTTTTTTGTACATTTTGTTATTTAAAATTAGTATACAAAGTATTAGGAATCATAAAAGTATTTTCTCACAGAATGCATGTAAGTGAATTCCTCTCTCCCTGCTCCTTTCCCACCATCCCCTCTCGTCACAGTATGTTTCCATGTCACACATATTCTATCACACATTCCTCCGATCCCTTCCTCAGCACACTCCTTAACACTCTCTTTACTTCTTTCCAGTATTTTAGACTTTGGCCATGATCAGAAATGTTCACACAAACATGCATGTTACACACGGTGGTCAATTTGAATACAAATTGAATTCTTTCTGAGCTTGGGACACCTTGATTAATGTAATACTTTGCTGCTCCAGTCATTCTCCTAAAATTTTTAGAATTTAATTTTTCTTTACATTGAATGAAATTTCATTATGTATATGCCCCACATCCTCTTTAATTTTCCATCCTATGATGGATATCTGGGGCTGTTCTACTTCCTAGTTACTACCTAGTGAATGAGAATGTATTTGTGTACAGAGTGTGGAGTTCTTTGTATCAGAAGCAGAATAGCTATATCAGACTGTTTCCAATTTCTCCAGGAACTCCATACCCATTTCCATGAAAAACAAATGGACTTACCAGTCTATGTAAAATATTGATAAAGTTTTTCTTTTTTTCTGAAGCCATTTCATGTAGTCAGTTTTTAATGAAAACCTGAAGATGTAGTATATAGACCATTACCCTTAGACTCTTCTGTCTATTTTACTAATCCTGTTCTCCATTAAATTCTCCCTGAGTTAAGTGAAGAAGTTAGTGACAGTGATGGGCAAGGATATTTTCTGCCTTGTCAACTCAAATAAATCCCGACTTAGTCAATGACAAGCTCTTTTGTCTGCAAGGATTAACATCTAGTGATGTGTGAAACAGGACCAGTGTATACATAATTGCTAATAGTGATAATAGTATTTTTAAGAGTATTCTTAAGAAAGCTGAAATTATTTCTTTGGCATAATTTAAGCATATTTTTGTGCCTTCCTATCATTACAATTGGTATTGTCTGAATTGTATGACATTATCTTTTAGTCTTTATCAACCAAGTATTTTGTAAATTTTTATAAAAAAAACCTTCATTCTTATTACACAACCTATTGTATGCTTGAGGGTAAGATGTAGGGAAAATTACTTACTATCCATCAAGATAACATAATAGAAGAAAGGGAACATGAGATCACCTACTGCCCACACTTCAGGTTTACAAAAGGAATGGCCACATATTTATTTCTTCATTGTTCTTTCACCACAAAGAAAAATTGAAACGCATTATTCTTTTCTCGAATAATTTGCATAACTAAACTTATATAGAAGTAATTAAAAAAGAATAAGTTTGGATTTTGGCAAAAGGGGAAGTAGGGGATGATCTGAGAGGACTTGGAGAGAGGAAATTGTAATCAGAATATTTTATATGATTAATATTTTCAACTCTTACAAAGGTAATTAAACTGTCTTCAATGCTACAGATCAGGTTCTGAAAATACTATGTGGCCAGTAGTTCTTGCCTAGTAGTAATAAAACCTGAAGTTATTATACCAAAGTTATTATATGAAATAAATGTCAAGAAAAGTAAATTTCCAATTTACAAAGAAAAAAGTATGATTTGTTCCTCTTGTATGATGAATATGTTTCCAAAGTCAATCTGTTAGCTTCCTTCCTTCCTTCCTTCCTCCCTTCCTTCCTTTCTTCCTTCCTCTTTCTTTCTTTCTTTCTTTCTTTCTTTCTTTCTTTCTTTCTTTCTTTCTTTCTTTCTTTCTTTCTTTCTCCCTTTCTTTCTTTCTCTCTCTCTTTCTCTCTCTTTCTATCTTTCTCTCTCTCTTTCTTTCTTTCTTTCTTTCTTTCTTTCTTTCTTTCTTTCTTTCTTTCTTTCTTTCTCTCTCTCTCTCTCTCTCTCTCTCTCTCTCTCTCTTTCTTTCTTTCTTCTCTCTGCTGGGGTTGTAGTGAGTTGAAGGAAATTTTAACAATTAAAGTCTAATAGAAGGTAGCTAGGTTATAGGACTTCACTCTCAGGAAAGATAG
This sequence comes from Tokudaia tokunoshimensis, assembly GCA_036184795.1. Classification (NCBI taxonomy): domain Eukaryota; kingdom Metazoa; phylum Chordata; class Mammalia; order Rodentia; family Muridae; genus Tokudaia; species Tokudaia tokunoshimensis. The sequence continues at coordinate 170,577,509 of BTHU01000001.1, read as the reverse complement.
CTTTTCTTGTGGGAGTACATACTGGCTCTTGTAGGGTAGGGCTGATACAAGTGAGCTTATCAGCTCCCATGATATTCTATTTTATCTTTCAGCATGTGATGTCCCTTCTTTCTCATTGCTACCATGATACTGCCCTGATGCCTTGTAGCTAGAAAATCCTCAGCAAGGTTGAGAAAATGGTTATTTTATTCCCTCCAACCTCTAACAATTGTGAGTCAAATAAACCTTTATAATTTATACATTAAATAGCATTAGTATTTAAAAATACTAGCATGTTCTCATAACTTGATCTAATGATCAATTTCCTCAGTTCTGCTGAATTAATATAATAGATACTGTAGGCCTTGTAGTAGGAAAAGGATTATATGGGAGTAAAGAGGAGGAATACAATGCATAGATAGCAATACGCAGTTGTTATGGCTTTTCATTTTGAATCCTTGTGATATTGAGAGATGGTGGTCATGATTTTGATGGTGAAATGACAAAACAATTTGCTATGTATTTTCTAATGCAAAATTGGCAGACTTAGGGTTACATAGCCATACACACCTCCTAGCCCATAATATCAGTGGTTTTTCCATGTATTGCTTACTGATTTTACATTTACTTAGGTCGTCTTTTATAATTTAATGAGGTTAAAATGAGGAGAGGAAGGGAAGAGAAGGAGGAAGATGTAAATATAGGGAGGTATAGCTAAAACCAAAAGTCACTTGAAAGGTCTCAACTATAGAAACCCAATATAGTAGAAGCTGTGTAAAATATACACATGTGTGAACACGAACTAAATGGAATTACCAAATGATAGTGTGGGCACAGAGTCCCAAATAGACATTCTTCATCACCAAATGAGTCTTCTGTTTTCAGGAATAGGTTACATTTAATTGAGTTGTTGGTTAAATGGATCCCATGGGAATCCCAAACCAAACTTGTTATTGCCAACGCTATTGGTTGATCTCTATAAGCCGATTGTAAGGCCCTGTTGCTTAAAATAATACCTGGACAACTCATTGAACATGGAGAACTCAAGTTGCTCCCTGCTTTGAGCATTCACCTCTACTGTTTAAGTTCTGGAAGGTTCTCTGCATGGTACTAAAGGAGAAAGGTAAGCACCAATCCACCTATTAAAACCTTGTATCTACAATGATAACTTGCCTGCATGATGTGCTAGAGCAATAGTGGAACAAAGTTTGTGGGACTAACTCACTAGAATGTGACTGGATACAAGGCCCACTCTATGAAATGCCACCTGCATGGTTTAAGTGGCCATTGAGATTATCTAAGATTATCTAAGCCAGGGACCAAAGGGAAAACCAACTACCACCATTCTGCTACAAGAACATAGCAATATAATTACTCCAGATAACATTGTGCTATCTATAGTCATAGGTTATCATGAGAGAAGCTTCCTCCTGAAGTAGAGAAGTACAAATGCAGAGACCCACAGCTAGACAATGTACATAATGTGAAAACCATTAGAGCACTTAATCTTCAATGGGATATTTCCATCGGATGTCTCCCTTTAGGTCTCAGGAAACTCTGAGTTAGAGCAAGTGGGAAAGATTGTAAGAGCCAGAAGGGATGAGATACACCAAGGAAACAAGGCCTCTAACATAGCAGGACCAACACACATGTGAACTCAGAGACTGTGGCAGCACACACAGGGATGAGAGTGAAATGAGCATGAAGCTCCACTCCTCAACCAGAAAAAGAAAGATTAGTTTCCTCCAGTGGCATCTCACTAGGGATACAAACTACTCTAGCAGCCAGGCTCCGTGCCCAGCAGTGAATGATGGAAACAGAACAAACTAAATGGTGTCTTTTGAGGTCCTTTGCCTCGAATGTTTTTTTTTAAGGACATTTAAAAAAAATTACTTATTTTACTTTACAGATTCTTTGTGAATATATTCTGGCTTCCAAATCTGTGTTATTGTGGAATTTGTGTATTTGGGTATTGGAAAGTACATACCACTGTATCAATATGCATTTCTTGTGCTTTTTCGTTCACTCTCTTGCTTCTGTTTCTTTCTTTTGTCTTATTCCAATGGGTTTGTTTTTGTCTCATCTTATTTTTTTCTTGTTATTGTTATCCTTTAAATGCCTGGCCTGTTCATTTTCTAAGGGGAGATAGAAAGGGTGTGTATTTCAATGGGAGGGGTCATTGTAAGAATCTTGAAGGAGTTGAGAATGGGGAAAGAATATTCATAATATATCATATGAAATTCTGTTTTCCAGAAGAAGAAAAATAGCAAAAGCATTATGTATTAGACTAGTTCATAATTTTACATGTTTGGCACCGGGGTTGACTTAGAATATCTGATGTTTTCATTTCTTATTATTGATAGAGGTCAGTAGTTAGTAGAGTTGCATTAAATTAATTACAGTAATCTACAAAACTATGAAGCCAAGTTAACATGCATATCATTTATTCTTATTTCAAATCAACACCAGAAGGCATTAGCCAATATTTGGCATTCAGTAAATTTGCATGAGACTTATTCCAAGCACTTCTTCATTCAGAAAGATAAAATTCTAACTAAACCTGAAATGGCCTTAGTAAGAATACAAGATGCAGCAAAATGTTGGGTACTGTCAAAAACTCAGGTGACAGCAGATGCTGGCAAGATTGTGGAGAAAGAGGAACACTCCTTCATTGTTGGTGGGACTGCAGGCTGGTACAACCACTCTGGACATCAGTACTGGGCGTAGTATTACCTGGGGACCTAGCTATATCACTCCTGGACATATACCCAGAAGATGTTCCAACATGTAATAAGGACACATGCTCCACTATGTTCATAGCAGCCTTATTTATAATAGCCAGAAGCTAGAAAGAACCCCAATGTCCTTCAACAGAGGAATGGATACAGAAAATGTAGTATATTTACACAATGGAGTACTACTCAACTATTTAAAAAAGTGACTTCATGAAATTCTTAGGCAAATGGTTGGAACTAGAAAATATCATCCGAGTGAGGTAACCCAGTCACAAAAGAACATACACGGTATGCACTCACTGATAAGTGGATATTAGCCCGGAAGCTAGGAACACTCAAGATATAATTCACAGACCACATGAAACTCAAGAAGAAGGAAGACCAAAGTGTGAATATTTCGGTCCTTAGAAGGGGGAACAAAATATCCACAGGAAGAGATACAGAGACAAAGTATAGAGCAGAGACTGAAGGAAAAGTCATCCAGAAACTTCTCTACCTGGGGATTCAGCCCATAAATAGTTACCAAATCCAGACAAGAAGTGCTTGCTGACAGGAGCTGATATTGCTGTCTCCTGAGAGGCTCTGCCAGTGTCTGAAAAATACAGAGATTGATGCTCACAACCAACCATTGTACAGACCATGGGGTCCCCAATGAAGGAGCTTAAGGGGTTTGCAAACCCATAGGTTACTAAGCCACCAACCAAAGAGTACACATGCAGGGACGCATGGCTCCAACTGCGTATGTAGCAGAGGATGGTCTTGTCAATCATCAATGGGAGAAGAGGCCCTTGGTCCTGTGAAGGCCCCAGTGTAGGGGAATTTGAGGGCGGGGAGGTGGGAGTGGGTGGATGGGGGAACACCCTCATAGGAGCAGGGTGAGGGGGGATGGGATAGGGGGTTTTCGGAGAGGAAACCTGGAAAGGGGATAACATTTGAAATGTATATAAAGAATATATCTAATTAAAAAACAGAAGAATGCAGGATGCAGGAACTAATGCCCTGTCTTGCCTGTGACGCATCTACTCAACGATGAAGGATCAGGCCTCTTCTTGTTTGTTGCATTGCCTCTGATAAGAGCTTAGTTAAATCCCAGCACTCTGTGAAAGGTTGAATTCATTGACTATATACTTTCTGTATTATTCTACTTCTGAACAGGATTTTCAGATGGCAACAATCATCTTTGTCCTGAAGTTTGTCACTTGGCTGAAGCAAACAACTCTTCTCCATTTCCTTTCAGAGTTGAGGCAGCTTCCCTGAGGGTTGTGAATGAGCACTGGGGATGGTTCACTCACATGACTGTGCGGTCACTCTGTGAGCCAGCTGGGAGCTCAACACGAATGTGGATTTGCCAACTTTAGCTGATTCTCATGGTTCTTTATGACTGAGCATCAATGAAAGTGCCCAAGAGAACAAGGCAGAACTCATATTATCTTTTCACTTAATCTTGGAAGAAATATTGTGTCACTTTCTTATTAGACTCAAACTGTCAGGATTAACCTTATGAAAAAGGATCATGAACACCACCATTTATGATTCCCATCAAAGCCATATGATAGGCAAAACAAGTGGAATAAGTGAAGAAAATGCAAGGTTACAATGAATTTCACCCAGACACAGTCGAAAGGCTTTAGTTTTGGATGAGTAACAAGTACTGAATCTTCAGCGTACCCACCATCTAAAGCACATTTAAGATATGTTAAAAGCAAGAAATAGAGTCATACTTTATGACTGTAATTTGTACTTAGGTATGGTTTATTTGTTAATTAAATAGATTTATTATACTTCTTAGATGTTCCAAGAGTTAGAATTTCATTTAACTACAAACACACAAATAGTGTGGTTTTCATATTTTTCTTCTTGTCTTGCCTGCTTCCTCCCAGGGAGAGGATAAGCTACCTTGCATCTCTGAGATGACCTTTAGGATAGGAAATTTAGCCTATGGTATGAGTGGAAAGAGAAAACAGGACTTTCTCAAAATTTTTACATGCACATACACATGCACAGGTGCACATACATGCACATGTGTGCACACCTATAACACTCTTAATGTTCCTAGAATCCAGGATAAGAACTCCTGGCTTTGTATGGTTCCAGAGGATTGCAAAGCTTGCTGTGCCTATTTGGGATAGGGGAAGGACTGTGGGAGGGGGTGACCAGGAGAGGATCAGTGAACAGGATATAAAGTGTATAAGTAAAAAAAAATTTAAAAAACAATAAAAAATAAAAATGAATAAATAAAACAGTTAAGCATCTACTTCTAAATACAAAGCCTCTCACTGACCCTTCTTGCTTAAGCAGAGTCCAAGTCCAGAGCTTTCTTGTCCCACAATTTCTCTGCAGGGATACAAAAAAATGTCATCCATATTGGGGATCCAATGACGAAGAGTAGGAGAAATTGGCAACATTGCCATGTCTTTCTAGCTGTGCTGAGCAGGGACTGTGCTGGCCTTTAGAGCACTCATGGGTGATCCTATTGAGTTTAAGTTCTCTGCATGAGCAAGATCCTCCAGAGCCAAGTTCCTATCCTGCCATCTGTTGGCAGAGTCTTCAGGAGGACGAAGTCCTGGACCAAGAGAGTAAAGCCCAGCTAGACCCTCCCAAAAGGAGCTGAAGCTAACCAACTATAGGTTTGATCCAGTAAGAGACTTACCACACATACAAGTCATAGTGCACTCATGTTTTCAAAACACAATAGAATAAAACATTTCAAAGCCATGTGGAACAAGTAGGGAATTAGGCCTCATAACTAGGTGCGAAGAGAGATGGCAGTGGGAAAGGGGGAAGTCAGCAAGTATCAAAAATAGATATGATTGGAAGAAGTTTTCAGATGTAAGAGCTTCTGTAGACTAAAGCCCAAAGACTGGCATTCTTTGGACATAATTATCAGCTAAGAAAGCCATACTCATCCACCTCATGCCCACTCTTTTCAAAAGTCAAGCATCCAGGGAGGTTCTCAGGAACAGACACACTTAATTCCATTTTGCTTCTTTTAAGACGTACAGTCCCACAAGGCTGGTATCTTTTTCTGTTTCCAGTGGCAACTGCCAGAACCCTTTTCAGAGAGACGCTGTTTTTTCCTTAGTCGTACTTCTCTTCTGCTTTAAGTCAAAGTCACACACATTGCAACATGACCATCTGCTGCCCGTTTTTAAGTTTCTTGGGGGAAGTAGGCAAACATTATAAATGTTAATCATGATAATAGCATTTAGAATGAGATCATCTACAGTTGCCAGGCAGTCCTGCCTTTATGTCAAAGGTTAGGCTTTTACACCATTCTCGGAGTAGTCTAATCAAATAATTGAATCAGAAGTTCTTCCCATTTAAATTTGAAAGACTATTGTCTTCACTTCCTAACTCATGCTCCCATCTTTTCTATCATCACTATAAAAGGTAATCTTGTAATTTCAACCTGAATCATTTCAAACTAATTGAATAACTTTCTGGCTACTTTAGTAATTAATCAAAGTTCTGTATTTAAGTGGGAAAATGAAATTTATGAAATGGGTAAAACTTGAAGAGACAAGTTTGGATTTGAATTACATTTTCTTTTTAGTGCCACCTGAATGAGAAGTGGACGGCATAGATCTGGATTGGGCACCCATATTTGTTTGTATTTTAAGAGAAATACTCTGAAAAGGTGGAGGAGAAGGAAGCACACTTTCGGTAGATCTGTAAAGGCTGGTCAGAAATGTCACAAAAGACCACCAGGCTTCGTGATAGGCTAATGTGCTCTAAACCACAGAAGGGCTCACAGGAATCCAGACACAGCAATAGAATGAAGGATGAGATCTGTGAGATAAATAAGCAATGATAATGGAAGTACTTTCTTAAACGTTTGAAGTCTCAAAGTATGTGTATTGGATGGATTGCCCTTTCCCATCTCCAAATCCTCTCCAGGCACACACGAGGTGCATTTTTCAGTCTCTACACAGTTCCTGAGAAAGAATCTGTTGCTCTTAGTGATACAAAATATACTTTCTGTACCTCTGCCGTCTCCATTACTCTTGTTTTCAGGTTAGAAATTGCAGACAATGAGTGTGTCTTTTCTGTAAAGGAGATAACTGGCCAAATATCTCTGCAGCAACCAAAAATACAGAAACCCAAGAGATGAGGTCAATGTAAAGGCCAGGCACACCAGCAAATTTCAAGTCCACTTTGAAGGTTCATGACTTTCTGTTGTATCAAATGATGTTTTATTTAACAAAAAGAATTGAGACTATTCTATGATCCTTAATATAAAAGAGTGGGATTTATTTTATTATACACGTGAGAAAAAGTAGCCTACAACTATTTTGTAGTGTATTCATGATGCTGTTCTTATTTTGGAATGTTTTTAGGTTTCCAGAAGTGTACCAAATCCTGGAGATTCTGAAGAGCATTTAGTCAGATTGTCGGAATGTTCTCATCCTACAAAATAACAACAGATTTATTTAAAAGTAAAAGGTTGATGTTAGTGCTCTCTTATCTGCTGGGTATTTATAACTTTTTTCATTAATTATTTGGTTCAGCAAGATGGTGTGTTGTGTCTTGACATTATGTCTCTGCCAATCTGTGAGATTTAGCCCTTTCTTTCCAGTTCACCATTCCATCTGGATTCCAAAGAATCAACAAGTACATTGTTTCTGTGCTTGCCATAGCTCAATTAAAACAAAAGTTGCCACAAACTGAAATCTAAAAGAGAAAACCAGGGAAAAAAAGAGGCATGTACATCTACTAGTTATTCCAAGTGCTTTCCATTTGTGGACTGCATCTGCCCTGCTCAAAACGTGACTCTAAGAAAAATGCCATGGATTATCATTTGTGTGGAACCTGTATATGACACATCATCATCAAAGGGAGGGAGTAGATGCTGTGTATAGCACTTGTCACATGATGTCACAGATTGCCATGTTAAAAGCTGAGCTACTTTTTATGACTGTTATCACTGGATTAGGGCCTTCATATATCCTAGTCAGATTTAACCAAAAAGAAAAGGTGTCTCTTGTTTACATAATCAGAATTGATGATTAATTTATAATGCAAACTTTGACAGCTGATCTCATTTTCTTCTCCCGTTTTTACCAGGTTACAGAAATGTCCTCGTTATCTGGTCCTGGACATACTTCAAGACATTATGTACTAGGATTGTGTGTCTCAGGTTAAGACACACATTATAACCTTTTGTAGAAATTCTGATTCTGTTCATCTGGGAAAGGTGAAAAGTCTCCTGAAGAATATAATGGAGACGACGCGTTGCACTACTGATGCGTCTTCATGTTTTTGTTTTGTTTTGTTTCAACTCTGCTGTTGGATGAACAATAGCTTATTCTCCAAAGGCCTGGTGACTGAGATCTAGGTTAGGTCCTTTAAGAGCACCTTAAGAGCATCGTGGACCTCTTCCTCCCAGCATGTGGTCAAACTGAGTCATTAGCAGCCCCTGGAGTCAGAGGGCCACTCAGAGTCTGCTTTGGCCACAGACTGGTTTTGTAATCAGTAGCATTGGCAAAGAGCCACTTAGATTTTCACCTCAGAAAAGAAGCAGAAAACAACCAGAAGCAAAGCATCACGTCAGGGTCAACCTTCAGGTTAATGTATGACACTCTCACGACTTGTGTTCTCGAGGCCTGTTACCAGAGAACCTGGGAACCAAACTCCACTGGCCACTGGCCATCGGCTGTGAGTGCAGGAGAAAATGGTTAGCTTTCATCGTTTACAGATTAGATATTTGCTGATCTCTGATATGCTTTTCTGCTAAGACACCCGAGAGAGAAAGACTCCAAGGTAAGTAAGTATTAGATGACTGAACTTTTTCCCCATGTCACTGAATATAAAGAACGAGGAAATTCCGAGTTTAAGTGTCCAGTCTCACAAAACATTGCATGCAAATGTGTCCAGATGTGCATTTTCCCTCAAAATTGTTGTGCTTTTAACATTTACATTTAAAAAGTAAAGCTCAGAAGATACTTTTTCTTTTCTTTTCTTTTCTTTTCTTTTCTTTCTTAACTCTGAAAGAAATGCAAGGTAAGGGATTAGGTTTAAATATGAAGGAATTAAATTTTGATCTGGACTTCTGATTTCTAAATGTGTCTGAATCCTACAAATGAGAATTTATTTTAAAATAAACATCTTACGGAGGAAAGAAAGTGCTTCATAATGTTCTTTGAATTTTTTTCCTCTCTGCTGAGCTCAGGAACTTCCCTCTTTGAGAGTGGTTTCAAATTCTACATTTAAATTTATTTCAGGCAAAAAACCCATACCTGCAGATATAATGGCTGTAATTGCTGGCAAAATGTGTATTTTAGGGTAAATGTGCTCTTTTTGGTGTACAGGAGAGCTCGACTCTGCTTAACATAGCATTATCTTTCAGTTTGGACTCGTCAAGTGGCTGCAACATGTCAGTATCCCAGGGCACAGTGCTGATACACAACGCAGATGTGACTTCCTCTTGCAGCAAGTTAAGTGTGTGCAAGAGAGGCTGACGACAATCCTGCAACTGGATTATAACTCAGGAAGAGCACAGCCTCTATCATTCTGAATCTACTTCCGTACTTCTTCAGCTTCCTTCCTTTTTTTTTCCCCTGCTCCCCAGTCTCGATTTTGCTTTTTCTTAATGATATATATATATATATGTATATAAACATTGTATATATATGTATATATATTGAATATAATCTTCATTTACATTTCAAGTGGTAAAACTTTTCCCAGTTTCCCCCTCCCCAAAACTCCCCAACCCCTCCTCCCACTCCCTGCCTCCAAGTATATACCCCTCCACCCAGCCCACTCCTACCTCCCCCCCCCCTTAATTTCTCCTTGTTGGGGCATCTATTTAGCCTTCACCTGACCAAGGACCACTCCTCCCACTGATGCCTGACAAGGCATTCCTCTGCCACATTTTTGACTGGAACCATGTGTACCCCTTGGTTTTTGGTTTAGTCCCTGGGAGTCCTGGAGCAACTAGGTGGTCAACATAATCGTTGTTCTTCCCGTGGGGCCGTAAACCCATTCAGCTCCTCCGGATCACCCTCCAATTCCTCCATTGGGGACCCCACTCCAAGACCAATGGTTGGCTACTAGCATCTGCCTCTGTATGTATAAGACTCTGGCAGGGCCCCTCTGAAGACAAGCATGGCATGCTCCTTTTGATATGTGCTTCTTGCCATCCATAGTAGTGTTGGGCTTTGGTGACTGATTATAGGGTGAATCCCCAGGTGGACCAGTCTCTGGGTGGCCTTTACTTCAGTCCCTGCTCCACACTTTGCCTCCATTATTGTTCCTGTAAGTGTGTTGTTCCCTTTCTCAAAGGAACCCAAGCACCTCCACTTCAGTCCTCCACCTTCTTGAGCTTCCTGTGGTCTGTGAATTGTAACTTGTTTATTTTGAGCTTTTGGGCTAACATCCACTTATCAGTGAGTGCAAACCATGTGTGTTCTTTTGTGATTGGGTCACCTCGCTCAGGATGACACTTTCTAGTTCCATCCATTTGCCTAAGAGTTTCATGAAGTCATTGTTTTTTTTTTTTTTAAAAAATGGGGTACAGAGCTAAACAGGGAATTCTCAAGTGAGGAAACTCGAATGACTCTAAAGTACCTAAAGAAATGTTCAGCATTCTTAGTTATCAGGGAAATGCAAATCAAAACAACACTGAGATTCCACCTCACACCGGTCAGAATGGCTAAGATGAAAAACTCAGGGGACAGCAGATGCTGGAGAGGATGTGAGGAAAGAGGAACATTTCTCCATTGTTGGTGGGATTGCAAGCTGGTAAAACCACTCTGGAAATCAGTTTGGCAGTTCCTCAGAAAATTAGACATAGTACTACCTGAGGACTCAGCTATACCACTCCTGGGCATATACCCAGAAGATGTTCCTACATGTAATAAGGACACATGCTCCACTATGTTCTTAGCTGCCTTATTCATAATAGCCAAAAGCTGGAAAGAACCCGGATGTCCTTCAACTGAGGAATGGATACAGAAACTGTGGTATATATGCACAATGGAGTATTATTCAGCTTCCTTCCTACTCCTCTTCTCTGCCCTCCTGAGGAGGCCACTGGAGAGAAAGTCGCACTGTCTGCTGGCAAGGGCAATTGCACTATTTACTCATTTGAGTTAGGGAGTCCCACAGTCTCCTAAAGGGAAAACGTAAACCTGCCCAGAATAAAGCCAGCATCCCAGTCATGGGATAGAGTTGAACAAGACACTGAAGATGCTTTAGGAAGATGGATAGTAGAAAAAGGACTAACTCTAAATATGTGGAATTATTAGTCCTATAGACTTGCCTAAATAAAAAGTACAATTTTAAGCTATGATTTTTTTAATTAAAAAATATGAGTAGAAGAACCTATCCCTTAGATATAATGAGGTTTGGGTTCAATTCATGAACTAAGGTTAAATAACCTTAAACTGGTAACAAAAATTACTCTACAGAGAATGTGGGTCATGATAACTTCAAAATTGATGTAACAACCCTTTATTAGGCCTGAAACCAACCCTCGAGGCATTGTCAAATGTCAAGTAGTGATACTAGAGAGTAAATAGGAAGAAACAAAGATCGTGAAGGTTTCTCATATATGGGGCTGGTGAGTGTGTGCTTTAGTACTGTGAGGTATAAAATGTTCTTCATTGCAATTTTTCGACTCTTCCTTTCAGAGTTCTGAAGTCATGGTGTAGTTGTTTTCTAATAAAAAATAAAACCTCTTTTTACAAATATTATTAATAGTCAAGACATGACTCACAGCTACACTTTGCCAGACCTTGCTGTAGTGGGAAGAACTTTAGTCTGGGAGAAGCACATAGGCAACAGAGGTGTGAACTGCAGCTTTACAGCAACAGAAATAACCTTGGGCTGTGTGCATTATGTATCTTTAAGCATTGTTTCTTCAGGTAAAATATTGAGATTTTCTTCACAGGCTGAAACTATGGTCAAATATAGCACGGCAGCTTTTAATATTAGCTGAGGGGAATTTTCACAACATAAAATCCTAAGGAGATATTATTTTACTGCTGGGCTTTTTAGTCGAAAGCACAAGATTTCACAGTGAAAAGAAGTGCTCGCTAGCTCCATAAGTACCCTGCCATCAGATGAACAACTCCTTCTCACAGCTCCTCTGCTCTTGTAAAGTCTTTCTTGTCTAGTTTCCCAGGTTGGCTTGAGATGCAGGGTCGACTCTCCACGAGAGGCCTCTAGACAGCACACAGACTTCTCTGTGCATTTGAGAACTGCCGTGACTATACAGCATTTTCCTTTCCCGCTTGCATTTTTGGATGACAACAGCAGGCATTCCACATGCTGTGATTGTGACTTCTAGCACAGACCGGTTAAGCTGCCTGTAGAGATGAGGGTGTGTGATATAATAGTTGACAGGAAAGCTTTTTTTAAGGGCACAGTTTGCTCGTGATTACTGCTTCTCTTTCCCTTAGGGGACTGCTAGGGGTCTATTAGGCCTTGGGGCAAGCCAAAAAGCAGATTCTTCCAGCCCCTCTGCACACACTCCCGCCATCACGTACCTTCCCTGTTAGTCGAACAATCATCTCCTTCAGGAAGAGGCATATGGAGACTGTCTTAGAAGGGTCAGTGCTTCCTGGGACCAGCTCTTTACTATGTTGCTGTATTTTGGGAGAAAATCTGGGGGAGAGGGGAAATGGACTTTCCTGCTATAATCCTGTGATACTGGGAGGACGCTGTTTACTAGTTTGGGCCTTACGCCATTTACTCATTCAGACTTCTGTATTTAAAGTAGTTTGAAATGTTAAGGTTGCTCTAAGGTCTTCTTATTCCTTTGACTTTTTTCTGTCTTTAATGAAGATAATACTAAAATTCTGTTATACCTTTATGTTCTGTGCCAGGGGTCCAACATGTTTCAAGCCCCAATTGTAAACCGAGAGAAAAGGAATGCCAATGTGTGTATTCACCAGTACCAGAACAGGACAGCTGATGAATTAGAAATCTGACATTCTTTTGGGTATATGCCCAGTAGTGGTATAGCTGGGTCTTCAGGTAGAACTATTTCCAATTTTCTGAGGAACTGCCAGATTGATTTCCAAATTGATTTGTACCAGCTTGCAGTCCCAACAGCAATGGAGGAGTACTCCTCTTTCCCCAGATCCTCTTCAGCATCTGTTGTCACCTGTGTTTTTTGATCTTAGCCATTCTAACTGGTGTGAGGTGTAATCTCAGGGTTGTTCTGATTTGCATTTTCCTGATGGCTAAGGATGTTGAACATTTCTTTAGGTGCTTCTCAGCCACGGAGGTTATTCAGTTGATAATTCTTTATTTAGCTCTGCAGCCCATTTTTAATAGGATTGTTTGGTTCTCTGGAGTTTAATTTCTTGAGTTCTTTGTATATATTGGATATTAGCTCTCGATGGGATGTAGGATTGATAAAGATCTTTTCCAAAATCTGTAGGTTGCTGTTTTGTCCTATTGACAGTGTCCTTTGCCTTACAGAAGCTTCTCAATTTTATGAGGTAACGTTTGTCAATTGCTATTTTATTTATATGAGTACACTGTCGCTGTCTTCAGACACACCAGAAGAGGGCATAGAATTGCATTACAGATGGTTGTGAGCCACCATGTGGTTGCTGGGATTTGAACTCAGAACCTCTGGAAGAGCAGTTGGTGCTCTTAACCACTGAGCCATCTCTCCAGCCCAAGTCACTGGCCTTTCATCTTGCATTAGTGGCACTGGGTAGAGTGTAGAGATTTGCATGGGTTCATCAAATTCAAATCCAGATCCTCAAGCTTGTGTGACACAGTTCTACTCACTGACGCAGCTCCCCAGCCCAGTGCTTGTATTTTCTTCAGAATGTTGTTCACTTTAGTTCTAGATATTGATTTCTGGACTAATCTATTTTTTTCTTTTCTTTTCTTTCTTTTCTGATTCCATTTTATTAAGACATTGTGGATTTTTGTCAATAGTATGCCCTTCCCCACCTGAGTACAGAGAGTTCCCAGTGGCTAAATTAATCAGATTTAACTTATAAAAAAATCAATGAGATTGTGAGCCACTTCTTTTCTGATTATGCCTAATTAATCAGTTAACTGATGCATATTTTAACAAAAAAAATGTCATCGTTGTGTAATACTGATTTATAGATTTCTCTTGACCCTTGCTTATCAAAATATCATGGTAGTTTTATAATGTCAACATATTTTTTGCTTTAAATTACTTTTATTAATGATTATCAGAACTAATTTTATACTCTTGTACATACAAGTTTTATCACTTGCTATTTAATGCTAAGTCATAATGAGGCTCTTAGTTATGCTATTGGCTTTTGTTTAGTATTTCTTTTCGGATAAAATGCTGATATTCTTCTCACTGAAGTAAGTTATACACATTCCTACACCCTTAAGTTCTCTTACATAATAATATAGTATTCACTTAATTTTTGTTATGAATCTTGTTTTTTGCTTTCTTATATAGTTACTGTTTTGTATTTGTATCTCAGTGTGATAAAATGCTTTATATATCAAGTTGATGAAGACATGTTATACCATACATGGGAAAGGAATGAAGCAAACCTTACAAATAACTGACTCTCACAATGACCACAGGTGGAGTTTGTTGACAGATCAGAGTCTTCTGTCTGGCCATTAATACCATCCCAAGATACACATTGAATTTCTTTTGATCCTGCCATGCTTAAGAACTCCAGGGGAATTGACTCTTTGTGAGTTTGGCATCATGAACCCCAATCCCACTCATTTCCTTATCCCTTCATATTCGCCCTTGCAAACCTTGCAAAAGAAAATAAAATATAAAAATTAACAAAACAAAACAAAGCATAGAAGCTGTCTCATCGTGGAAGCTTTAGTGTGTCACAGTGTGTCCCAAAGAATTCCCTTTAGTGTGTCTCAGTGTGTCCCAAAGAATACCCTTTGGTCCATACTTCTTTACTTGTAAAAGCTCATTGCAATTAGTCATTGGTCTGGTTCCAGGTCTTTGGCTTTTGCTATATCACCAGTCATCAAAATTGAATCCTCACCAAAGACTCTTCTCTCAACTGTCCTGTTGCTGGATATGCTGTGTCATGGATATTCTGCAATTTTGGATCTGCAAGACCTGCTCTTTCACATGCTCCAGAAGTTCATAGATGAGATATATGTTGTAGTAAGCCAAATAAAAGTCCTGGATCTGAGCCTGGGTGGTAGCTGAGTTGGTCAGCCTGCCAATTCTCCTGTGCCCACACCACCAGGGCAACCTCTCCAGCACTGCCCTGGCTAGTTCACAAAATGCAGGCAGGCCAAGGGAATGGTGCATCTCTGGCTGTCCTCTTCTGCCTGTGCTACATGGCTTCCAGTGAGCCTCTGTGTGTCTACAGCCTGCCTGTGCTGTGTGGGTATGTGCTTGCCCCTGGGTGTCCTCAACTCATGGGTCCTGATCTCCAAGCATCTTTTCCAACATATGTGCTGTGAAGCATGGCAGCATGCTAGACCATGAGTATACTAGGAAGAGCATTTTATAATGAATTCTAGTAATGGCAATTTTGTCTCTATCTTTTCACATTTACTTCATTGCTTCTTTACCCTTCCACCTTTCCCAAGCAATCGCTTAGCTTCATAGAGATATTAATAGTGGACTTCATCTAACATGGCTTTGTCTTGTAATTGAAGTAGGAAAAAACACTGTAGTCAAAGATAATATGTCATCAGAGCCAGGATAGTGCATGAAATATTTGGTCTATCCTTGTGCTCTTACTGATGGCAGAAGCTTCAAGAGAAGTTTGATCTTGGATTGATTCCACTTTAGTCTGGACTTTAGTTGAAATTCTTTCTTTTCTTTTTCATTAAATACTAATTTGCATTCATTGGAAGCCTATATATGCTTTAGAGGTTTACTCTTAAAACAGATTTTGGTTTCCCTCTGTGTCATTTTTAGAACTAAAGCAAGTCACTTGATATAAAGTGTTATGGGCAAGAACACCAATGCTTACTGTTTTCTTATCTCCCTAATCTTGCAGGCAAAGCTAAGCCTCAGACTGTGACCTCAGGAACCCAGGCAAACTCTTGCATAAATTCAAAACAAGTTTTATTTTCTTGGCTATGTAAGGAAACAAAATCCTCCTTGTGTTTACTTACATTCATTCACTTTAAAAGGCAAAGTTGACTGGCTGTTTTCGCTTAGATAAGGTAATTTGCAGCCCTTGCCTGGCTCTTTTTCACTGTGCATCAAGGAAGTCAATAGTGGAAAGGAGGTTGTGTCACTTTCAGCCCTTGAGTTTGATTTATGTTCTGTGGAGTCCGAATTCAGTAATTTTTCAATGTGATGAATACACAGTTGGTCCAACTGAATTTTCTTTAGTAGGAAATTTACTGCATGTCCATACTGGCTTTGGAGGATCACTTTATCGCTCTCTACTAAAATAGTAAATGTAGAAATGTGATGTAGATTAGATTGTATCATATTGAAAAGACTGAGGACTGTATTTCCTACAGGGAGAATCGTGTTTTAAATTCGGAAGGCTGTGCTAGTCAAATGGGAGCATAGCAGTGGTGGTGGGTAGGCTACGGTGCTTTTTCCTGATCATTGGGCCATCTGTTCAACAATGATCTCGGATTAACCAAGTGTGTGCCTAAAAGCCTGTCTGATTGACAGTATTTCAGATTGATACCACTTTATATTTTTATGGTATAGTCATTCGTCCATTTTTTTCTGACATGTTTCGCGGACCTGTGTGCATAGACCGCGCTCCACGTGGCTCTAAACAGCGCCTTTCTCTGATCTTTCTACTCCTTCTGCGTTTTCAGCTCACAATTTCTTCCAATTTCCCCACGTATTGTGCATTCTTTAAATTAATCTCCTAATCCCCATAGTGCTTGCAATGACTCTGTTTTTCTGGGTAATTATTACTGAGAAAGGACATCATGTTGATATGTAGAAATGTCAGAAATACTGGACAGAGGAAAATCCACTTGATACCACTAGAAAGACATACACAAAAATCTTAGGAGAGCTTGTTATGACATATGTGCCTAATAGAATTCCCTGTTGGAAACTGGTTTCCTAGATACTTGAGTATAGTCCAGGTATCCTTTATAAGGTATTAGAATTATTTACTATGCTTAATTGTGATTTGTTGGGGATAAAGAGACGGCATGAATGTTATCTGGTGATTAACCTTATCAATTAATTGATTAATTTGGCTATTTGAGACCTGTTCTACAGGAAGGAATTTCATGACCGGCCCTGTAATCCTAGTCAAAATTTCATGGCTGGAGAGTTCATAGGACCTAAGGTAAAACTTGCTATTGTTATTTTGCTAAATAGCCATGCTGTCAAATTGACTTCTAAGTATTTATGTTTATGATATATAATGTTTGGTATAATGAATATGCAATAAGTAATATGTAATATATAATAACATATCAGCTGCCCTCAACATTTGTCAGAGAAGGTTTTGTTTTTCTTCTTCATTTGGCAGTAGATAGAAGAGAGATGTCTAACTGGAAACTAGTCAAAGAGCTTAGAATAAAAGATTTGGTGCTCCACACTTAAGGGACATACATACTGTATCCTCAATCATAAATAAGGCTAGAATATTTGGAGAAAAGGAGGAAGATGGAATGCAAGCATTGTAGGGTGGGGAGGAGCATTGTGGAATGCACATGACATGGGTATCATAATCATAAATTTAAAAGACTTCTTATTTATATAAGACCTACACAAAATCAAGCCAGCCAAAATCTCAGAATAGATGGGATGGAGGATCTTCATGTTTTTTCCTTTAATGAAAAGCTACTGGCAGTGGACGCTGCTTGAGGAGGGAGAGTTATTCTTTACTGGGAATGTGGCCAACTGGAAACCCTTTCTGTGCTTTGTGGGTGGTCCAGACCCATGTATATATGGGAAGGTTAGCTGGCCTTAATAGTAATAAATATTGCATAAATTTAGGCTGTGTTGTAAAAATATTGAGGGACTAACAAAGAGAGATGGAATGTGGACCTGATCATATTTCATTCAATACCTGTCTGAAATTCTTAAAACTAAAGAAATATTTTAAATGGTACATAATTTTTAAAGAGTAAGTAAAACATATTTTAAAATAAATTTAGAAATTGAAAAGTTGTTCCTGTTTTGCAGGGAGCCAGACATTGAAATAACAGGCCTTGCCTCCCTGAGATAGTCTCTTACTGGGTATTATAAATTGCAAAAACGTATCAGGGAGGACAGAGCATTATTGTTAGCTACTCACCATCATGTTTTACTTGTTATTCCAATTTCTTTGCTAATAGGCTCAAGTTTCAAGGGATACAGCTATAATTCTGTTTCCTTTTAAAAATTATCTCATTTATATTTTAAGTGTAATATAATTCTATTATTTTCCTCTTTGATTTTTTTCCTACAGAGTCTTCCTTGATCTTTCTTAAATTCATGACCTCTCTTTAAAAGTGTTACACATGCATATATGTAGATGCATACACATATACATTTCTAAATACATAAAACTTAACTTTTTTGGACCATGTTATTTGTATATTTGTCAGCTCAGTTCCCCTTTGTCATATGTTTATTCTCCATACTTCCTTTGAAGATTTAGGGGCATCAAATGATCAATTGACTTTTAATTTTCCCCTTTCATCTACAAGAGATTCTTTTCTCACACAATATGTTTTGATTATAGCCTCCCTTCTCTCTTGGCCTCCTGTACCTCCCCTCTCACCTGGATTCTCCTTTCTGTCTCTCTTTAGGAAAAAAAAAAAACAGATAACAATCAGATGTAATAAAATAAAATTTAGTAAAGAAAATCAAAAATTATCACATTGAACATGGACAAGGTAACCCAATAGCAGAAAATGAATCCAAGAGAAGGCACAGGAATCAGAAACCAACTTGTTCACCCGCTCAAGAGTTTCATAAGAATACTAAACTGATATTGTTGTACTTCCTATGGGGTTGCAAACACCTTCAGCTCCTTTAGTCCTTTCTCGAACTCAACCAACTAGAAGCCCCAGAGTTCCCAGGAACTAAACCACCAACCAAAGAGTACACGCGGAGGGACCGATAACTCTAGTTGTATATAGCCAAGAATGGCCTTGTCGGACATCAATAGGAGGAGAGGCCCCTGGTTTTGTGAAGGCTCAATGCCTTGGTGTAGGGGAATGCCATTGTGGGGAGGCAGGAATGGGTTGGTAGGTGAGTAGCACCCTCATAGAAGCAGGGGGAGGGGGAATGGGATAGGGGGTTTCCGGAGGGGAAACAGGGAGGGGTGATAACATTTGAAATGTAAATAAATAAAATATCCAATTAAAAAATACAGCTTACTTCAAGGAAAAAAAAAGAATACTAAACTGAAAGCAAAACCTGGTACACATCCATGCAGACCCTTTGCTTTCTCTCCCAGTCTCTTGAGTTTCTGTGAGTTTTGCTCAGTTGATTGACAAGGCCCTGTTCTTCAGGTGTTCTCTTTCTGCTCTGGCTTATACTCTTTCCTCTCTGCTACTATGAGGTTCCCCAAGTTCTGAGGTGAGTTCTTTGGTGCAGACATCTCTTTTTGTGCTTTTCAAATAATTGAAATCAGGAATGGAACATCTTTTACGAAGATTCCACGGAGTAATATGACTTCTGCAATAATATATAGAGTCTTATTTTTTAAATATATATTTTAATTTCTTTAATAATGCACATGGGTATGTGTACATGAGTGAAGGTGTCCCAGGAGTCTTACATCTTCTTCAAGTCGGGTAACAGACAGTTGTAAGCTCCTAGGAACTGAACTGAGGTAGTCTGGAAGGGCAGAATGGGCTTTTAACCACTGAGTATTGTTTTCATTCTCCTGAAATAGAGACTTCTGACATGCCTTATCCCTACCACAAAATATAAAGTTCCCAAATTTTGTATTGGATCTCTATGATTCTTTCAGAATGCCAAATTGAGAAGGTAAGATAAAGACATCAAGAATTTGTGAGCTATATGTTTCTGAAGCACTGCCCTAAGTTGGGCCACAATTTTTCAGGTAACTGGTGTGTAAATTATGAACGGCCCATGTCACGAGTCTTTCAGCCAGTTTTCCTATCTCTTGCAATCTGAAACACCTGATTGACATGTGTCTTATTCTTTTTTCTTTTTTAATTTGTTGCTACTTCTCCATCATTTATTTCTTCAGTTTAAAATATCAGTAAGAAGTACCTCAAGGAAACAGGACTGGTCTCTAAATATCTTCTTAAGTGTAGAATTTGTGTGGCTTGTTTTTGTCTTTATAGACTGAAATAGGAAAGTTTTCCCCATATTCTCAGAGATGTGTGGCATAGGCTTCTCTTTAATCATCTAAAAGTAAGCTTTTGTTTATATAAAGGAGGGTTACTAATTTTTTGAGTTAATTTTATTGGCTCCCTTTGGAATTCTTTTCCCCTAGCTGGGCTGCCTTGTCTAGCCTCTGGGAGAGGACAAGCCTAGTCCTGCTGTGAACCAGGGTAGGTTGCTACCCATGACACATGTGACCATGTGGGTCCATCCCTTCTCAGAGGAGAAAGGGAAGAGGAAACAGGGGGAGG
Organism: Tokudaia tokunoshimensis; assembly: GCA_036184795.1. NCBI lineage: Eukaryota > Metazoa > Chordata > Mammalia > Rodentia > Muridae > Tokudaia > Tokudaia tokunoshimensis. The sequence continues at coordinate 170,557,317 of BTHU01000001.1, read as the reverse complement.
GATATAAGGGTGGGACTGGGAGGAGTGGGGAAATTGTGATTTGGCTGTAAAGGGGGTAAGTAAATAAATTAAGGGAAAACTTTTTAAAAAGGAAACTTTCAAAATAAAAAGGCATGTTGGCGTGTGCTATAGGCATACAGCAATTGGCTAGAACCTTCATTCATTTTCTGTTTGTAATTACCACTGAGTTTAGTTGGAGGCATCCCTCATGCATTTTGAATAGGACCTCAGTAGAAAAGAATAAACATGCCCTGTAATTTTGCGTAAGACATTCATTGAGTTGATTGAGGTTCTCACGTTATTCCCCTGGCTCTGCTGCCTTCCTGAACAGCTGGGCATCTTGTTGGCAAGAGGGCTTTCTGAACTGGATTGTAGTTCTCTAGGCCCTGGGAGTATAATTATGTAATGATGTATCCTTAGCATTTAAGGGATGCAAAATTGAGATATGCTGAAAAGCAATTGCAGGCTATTCAAGATCTCCTAATTTATGGACATCAGTGCACACAGCCCCCATGTATTCTTTACCATCTCCTAGCAAATTTATTTAGCATTCACATTCCCAATCTTCAGTTTGGTACTGTGTAGCTTTTTCCCATGGAAATGAATTAACTATGGCCTGAGGGTCTGAGACTAAAAACACACATATGAGTGAATTTCACCTGCCTGTCCACTCATTGCCTATTGTTGCATTCATATCTCTGAAAGCAATGAGAAACATATTTTAAACAGGTTGTTTTTCTATGTGACAAATTAATAAGTGAAAACAGTGATTAAAATAATGTTTGAAAATAGCGATAGGTGTGTAGTTCAGTGGTGGAATGCATTCACAGCATGAATGAGCTCTTTGGTTTAATTCCCTATCACTAACCCCCACAAAATAGCATAAAAAATTTCATATTATCAATGTCCACATGTGTACTAATTGCAGCAACAAGTTAAAATAGAAAACATTTATAGAATAAGTCTTTTTTTATTATTTATTTTATTTTATTTTTTAATTTACTTTCCAAATCATTTCCCCTTTCCCGTTTCCTCCCTCCCCAAAAGTCCCATAAGCCCCCTTCCCTCCCTCTTTTCTCCATTCAATCCCCTCTCGTTACTCTGTCCTGGCGTTCCCCTACATCCAGTCTTTCCAGGACCAGGGGTCTCTCCTTCCAACTTCTTAGAAATCTATTGATATGCGGATTGTGTCTAGGGTATTCCAAGATTCTGGGTCAATATCCCCTTATCAGTGACTGCATACCATGTGTGTTCTTTTGTGATTGGGTTACCTCACTAAGGATGATATTTTCAAGATCTGACCATTTGCCTAGGAATTTCGTCTTAAAAATGAATTGTTAATGTTTTAGTCATGTTGATAAATTCTAGAAAAAATTATATGCACATTCGAATGTGTTAAAATTGAATGTTAATATTACAACTTATTTTAAGTATTTATTTTTCAGTCCTGCATAATCAACTTGATGTCAAACACTTTTGTTCATCTTTAATAAAGAAAACCTTACTTTAACTTATTAAAAACTCCACATGAAGCAGCAAAGAAATATTAAACATAAATATAGACTTTAAATAGATTAATGAAATCTCCAATAACAAACAATTCTAGAAATTGCATGTCTGTTTGAAATTGATTGTAGTGGTTTTCAAATGTTTGGGCTGTTAAAACTTTCTACTATGTTACCATCTTCAGAAAATCCATCTTGTTTGCATTTTGTAATTCATGAATCTCTCTTCTTAGGAAAAAAAGTGGAAACCATAGAAAAGACTAAAGAGTAGGAAACATTAATATTTGATTAATTTACTTAAAGTACGTATTGAATCTTGACTGTAAGTAGTCAAGGGCTTCAAATATGGTCAAAGTGACTTCCTCTGGTAGTGTATGTGATAGTTTTCCAACACAATTTCAACCATTGCCAAAGGATCCCTAACCTTTATTCTCCTTCATCTCTAACTTGGAGCCTCTGAACTTCTGCTTTCATAGCTGATCTTCCAACATAAGATTCTGATTGCTGATTTGGTTCCAGGTAATCCCACCTTTCTGTGGTAATGGTGACACATGAGACAGTAGAAATTAAGAGGAAATGTACTGAGATGCACAGCTGAGTCTGCAAGCAAGTATAGCTACTTCACCAGTTTATATAACAAAGTTCCAATAGTAATCTTCACAGTAATCTTAATTGAATGTCTACATATCACCTGGATTCTTTTATATTGGAACTTTGTTTTATATCATGTGTTTTACTTTCTTCACATTTTCTATGAAGAGATTTCACCTTATCATAGAATATGTAGACCTTCTATTTATCCACACAAACCCTTCCAAGTCACCAGGATCGATTACTCTAAGAGAAAAACCAAAATATTGCAAAATAAACCCATTTTCTTGGAGATTAAAGTTTTCTCTTATCTATGCATATTTTACAGTGTAAAATTGAAGACTTGAAATAAAAGGCAAGAATAGACACTTTTTTCTCACAGGGAAAATATTATTTTGGCATTTTTATTGATAATTTTGATCCATTAGGAAAACAGAATTGTTTGTGGCTAAATAGTCCAGGCAAAGGTTAATAAGTTAATTGGTCTGCGTTTATATTGCTAGATGGACTTGCCAAGACATTTTAGTGATTAATAAAGAAGCAGACTGTCTCAGGCTAAAAACAAGAGGAAATAGCTTGCATTTTCATTTCATTATTGACCTTGGCTGTGAACAGATCAACCAGTATATACCACTTTCTTAGGCATTACTTCAGAGGTCTGAACTGTGACTTCTCAATATTTGGTAGTCATCATTCTTGTATTAAAAATACCAGAGGGAGGAAATTGCACACGTTCCTCATTAAGACATTCACCAACCTTAGCCTGGAGAGAAATTGTCATTAAGCATCTTATTAATCCCAAGAATATAGGAGTGTAAGATAAAAAGGGAGATGCCTCCTTAAAGGGGAGTTTAAATGGGGTTCCATGTATTCATTTTCCTCAAGAGCTTTATCATCTGGTCTTTGATGGGTATAGAGATGGTGTACTATCCATATATTGATTATATATGTGATCACAACAATCTTCTAATCTGGTTCCTTGTTCAGGAATCCTCATTTACTTATTATGGATCTTTTATTATATAATTGTTTTCATGTTCCCCAGACTGTCTGACCTTGAAATATTCATCTCTCTTCCTCCATTTCTCAAGTTCTGTGTTTAAGACAAATACCACGATCCCAACATCTTGACTTTGGTTTTTATCAGCAGCAAAACTGAGATGATAAGTGCCTCAATTTCAATAGATTACTAAAGTTATTGCTTGCAAAATATTCATAGAAGTAAATGATCCCTTGGGAATTTCCATGAATATTTTGCTATCAGGATATATTCCTTTGGAAATAGCTGGGCTGACATCACGACAAAGCTCTTCTTTAATTTTACATTGACATTAGTAGAGATTTGCTCTGAGTTCCCCATTCATTTCTGAGGTCACTAACCACTGGTCTATTCTACAAATATTTATTCATCCTCCTCCTGTGTTTCCCACAAGCTAGTGTAGTGATGTAACCAAGTTCTTAAAAGCCTGGCTTTCCTCTGGTCTGTCTCAGCACCTTTCTGTGCACTTGGCCTCACATGCTTCTCAGCAAAGCCCAAATACTGATACCACAGACAGCTCCTCAGGGATGGAAGTTGGCCATGAGGATAGGAGCAAGTTTCCAGTTTCCAGAATGGTCACCATGAAAGGGACTGCTAAGGAGGCAAATGCTGCTGAATACAGGAGGAAAGTGGTCACTTGTGCACAGGTATATTTGAAAACAAAGCAAACCCTTCTCTCAGAGTTAAATCCTTGCTTTTTTTCACAAATATTCATCTATCTTTCTCATCTTTATCTGAATCCTTAGTCTTCAAAAAGTGTTGCACCTGGTATCCTTTCTCATTTTGTCTGTATGGCATGATTGCCTCTATGCTTTAGATTTTTATTTAATACTTGATTTAATGTACTAATAGTTTCTTTTGGATTGAACCTATAAAAACAAGCAAGGAGAACTCCTTTCATAACGGGGAACAGCTACAGATCTTTCCTTCTTCAATGTGCAGTAGAAAGCAAAGAGAGATATAATCTAATCACATTAACACTTTCAGACTTTTGATTGTGAAAGTCTTACTTGATTAAATAACTGTAGGAAGAATGACAGTGGCGACCTCTACATAAATGCCAGTGCTGCAAAAGAATCTCCTGCAGGAGGACCTAATTGAAGACTGCCTGAGAAACCAAGGATTGCTGATGCACATAATGCCAGCCAATCAGGAACTACTGTTGAGTAGAGCCGCTTTCTTGGAACCAATGTCCCCTGGGTGGAAGGTATTAAGGGAGCTTGCAGCAGTGCTCAGATGAGCTTGCTGCTGCGTTTCTCACCTGCTCCCAGAGTCTGTGTCGTTAACTCTGTGCCAACTCACCTCCAAACCCCAAGGGTAGATAGGGTCAGGTAGCGAGTAATCCAGGGCACAAGCAACAATTAATTATATTGATTTGTGTAAGAATGTATGCATGTTTGAAATGAGTATTGTTTTTAAATTTGTGCATACACAGTAGGAGGCCACAGTCTGGTACTGGATGCCTTCTACTGTTCTCCACATCTTAATTTCTGAAACATGGTATCTCACTGAACCCATGGGCAGTAAGCTCTGGTGTTCTCCTGTTTCTACCTCTCTAGAACAAAGATTACATGCACATGCCACCACCCCCAGCTTTGATGTTGGAGTTGGGGATCCAAACTCATGCCCTCATGTTTGTGTAGTAAGCTGTTTATGGTTTGAGCCATCTCTACGGCCCAATTCTGGTTGTATACAAAATGTTAACAGGATGACTTTTGAAAATTACTGATGTCTCAAAGTGTAAGTGACATAGTAATTGGAAATTGATTTGAATAGGACCTTATCAGTATGATTTTAAAACTATCAAGGTAATTGTGTTTGGTATTTTGTCTTGAACAACTGGCTATTAAATTATTCTTTGTTTTGATGAGTCTGTTTATAGGAGCAACTTAATTGACCTATTAATATGGCTCTAGGAAAATTACAGATACACAGACATCTTCCAGAATGTTAATTGGCACAAATACAAGCAATAGATACATATATTCATAACTTTGATTCATAGTCACATATGCATAGATATATATGGTCACAGATATACACAAAGTTTAAAGTATATAGAGATACACCAAACTATAGATATAAGAATAAAGACTTGTTAAATAATGACATTTGATTTTTAACACAGAGAAACAGTCACACACAAATCTGTAGGAGGAGACATCAAGCCACGAATATTTTAAACCTATAGCACTTTTTAAATCTTAACATTAGAAATGTTCAGTTCTGTTTTGTGAATAATGATGGGATGTGTCTTGAAATTATCTGACATTTTTCTATCGACACAGTTGATCCAATGTAGTGCAAGCTCCCTGATTTTTCAAAGAGACAAAAAGGAAAAATAGCAAGATAATAGTAGTAGCCTCAAAGCAAGAAAACACTCAAAACATCAATGACAAAAATCAACATCACTGTTGAACCTGGTATGAGGTACTGACAGATAACCAATTAACATATGAAAGAAGTCATAAAACTGTAATTAATAAAATTTTTAAGCCAGACCTTGTGGCACACACCTTTACTCTAAGCTACTGGTTCTTAGTCTCATTTGATTACCTGTGAAATTCCATTAGGTAGATAGAATCATCATCCTTATAAGATTAGAATCAGTATTATGATTACTCTCACTTTATAGATAAAAATGCAGATGTTGAAAGAGATTAAACACTCAATTCAAGGGTACTATAGGACAAATGCAACTATTAGTTCACAGTTAATTTTAATTCAAAGATGGGTTGTAGAAAAACATGACTAAGTATAGAGACATCTAAATTGGACATCAAGTACCCACCTATTGAAATTAAGTAGCCATTTACCTAACTTGAATAAACCTTCAAATGTTTACAAATGATAATCAACACACACAATGAGGATATACGTCACAGCTTCCTACTACACAAGTCAATGTCATTATAACAGAGATGTGTGTCTACTGAATCTTGGTCTGTGGATTGTTGAGATGATCTGGACATTAGTATAATAGTAACTTTTATTCACCAGATGTAGCTATCCTCTTGGAGGCTTTATGCTGAATAAACTTGCCATTCTTAGCTCTTTCTGAACTCTGACAGGCTGATTCAACTCAGCTTTTCCAGCCCAAACTGCTTTTCAAGCTGACTGATTCAAACTATGTTTTTTTGCTTTCTTACTGAATTGCTCCGCTTGGCCTCAAACTAACTCTGGTAATCTGTTCTAACCTTATATCTCCTTCTCACTCTCTGGTTTATTCTGTCTTCACCTGCAACTTGTCTCTGTCAAACTATTCGGGTGAAACTCTCTCTCTCTCTCTCTCTCTCTCTCTCTCTCTCTCTCTCTCACACACACACACACACACACACACTTTCTCTCTTTCCCCACTCTTTTCTTAAGTTTCTTCTCTTTCCTTTCTCATGGGAGTTGGGCATATCCTATCTCTGACTCATTCTGTCAAATCTTTTTCTGATTCTGGTATGAAAGGGAGGTGTATACCTGTTTTCTATTGAGAAGGCTGGAAGAGAATGTGGTTAATAACCTGGCTACCTGCGCTAGACCCAGGCCTCACCTGAATCCCCCAGACTATTTTGTTCACCCCAGACTCTTCCTCCCTAGACCTTTATCTTGAGCTTTGTTCCTGGGTCAATAGAACCCCTCCTTAGAGGAAATGCATATATAATTTGTAGTTTTGTGACACCTGTATGATACCTGTATGTGTATCACAGCCAAAGTCCTTAAGCTACAGAACCCATCCTTATGCAAGAGGTCACAACTATGTTGCAAAATAATTTTGATGTAATTATGCTTCAAACTTTACTGTGCATATAAGACTGAAATCATTGTTATCAGAAAACTTTGTTTTCCGATACTGTGTTTCACAGCCTAAAAAGTGAAGTGCATGGTGTCAAACTCTAGACATTAAAACCAACACTGAGTAACAAAAGTGTATTGAGCTGTGTATTTCCATTTTGCTTCAAGTAGATCCCTACTCTGCCAGATGTGTTATTTGCAGGGATCCGCACCCAAAACCTCAGATGCTGAACAACTCTGGGCCCACATTCCTACCTGTCCAAAATAGTTAATGATCTGCCTCATTCTATACTTTTGAGCCCTAATTTAGTTCAATTTTACGCACTTGGATTACATTCCTGGCATTGGAGGTCTACTGGATTTTAATCTGATTAGCTGACTTTTAGCACCCAAATGCAATAAAGAAGAAAGTAGTCAAGGAAGAAGACAAAATGGATGCCATGAGCTAAGTTCTCATGAATGAGATAGGGGTTCAGAACAAAAGGAGGAATAAATACAGGACATGGTTATAATGTTCCTAAGAACAATAGAAAAAGTCAACTCAAATTAAATTCCAAGAAATTATGATTCTAAAATATAGCATATAAATTTTAACTATTCTTTCCTCATTTCAATTAGCTATGAATTATATATTTTGATTATATTAATTCCTCCCCCAATTCATTCCAAATCCGATCCCCATTTCCCACCCACTTTGTGTCTTCTTTTATTATTAACCCATCAAGTATAGTTGATGCTGCTAGACTGACTTCCTCTTTCAGAAGCCATCAATTGCCAATAGCCTCTTAGCGTCTGGACATGGTGCCTCCACCATGTTTCATGCTGGGTTTGGTTTATCCTGAACTTGTATAGGTTTTTTTGCATGCTGTCCCAACTTCTGTGAATTCATATGTGCTCAGAGCACCTGCTGAAGGGTGGACTAAGACACAGAATTGAACTCAGCATCTTTCTGTTTTCCTTCTCTGATCAAGCAACCATTGCTAATGTCCTTTAGTCAAAGTGGCTACCTGGGAGAGAGAGATAGCTGTTATAGGACAGTGTTTAATATACAGTTTATGTATGGTTACAAATGAGAATCTGAACAAAATTCACACTCTGAGAAAAGAAGTTGTGCTTTGAATGTGAAACTTTCTACACAGAATCATGTGTTAGAACATTTGGTCCCTAACTGGCAGTGTATTTGGAAAGGCTGTAAAATTTATGAGAAGTGAAGCCTAGGATACATCAAAGAGTTCACGCCACAAAATTGGCCTTAGGTCTATTTCACCAATGAGGAAACTGTTCCCAGAAAGACATCAGTCTGTGTTCTAAGAGAAGAGATGAAATTCACAGTCAGTTATTAAAAGCAAGCAATTATACTATAATCTGATGCTAAACCCATTCCTGCTTGTTTGTTGACACCATTAAGTGTAAAATATTAAAACTATCCTTTGCCTCAGAGAGTCACAGTAATGTGGTCATTTCTGGCCAGCTAGGGTTGTATTTATATTTTAAATTATTGAAATAAAATAACAAATCTTTAGTTAAAAAAAAGTGGAGTCTTCTTGGATGAAGTGACTCTCTAGACATGGGTCTTGTAGTATTAATAACTTGCTTCGTTTCCTCTTTACTCACTCTGCTTCTTCACAGATAGCTTCCACTTCCACGGCCATGCCTCCTCAGCTCTGATGGACAAAGCCCTCTTGAATTGTTAAGGCAAGATAAAAGCCTCCTCTCTTAGGTTCTTCTTGTCAGGTATTTCGTTACAATGACAAGAAAGTTAACTAATAAAGAAGCACAGCCCTCAAATTTTATTCTTCTGTTGCCGAGAAGTTTCACCTACAGAGCAAGAACATACTCGAAGACTGTGCGCTAGATCCATAAATGTTATCTATTATTTACACTTTTGTTTCTGAACAATAGCCCTTTCTGACATTTGCCTTCTTCAAAGCAGATAGTTGTATTTCTGAAATGACAGAACTGATAATTTATTTCCAGCTTTGTTTCGTCTTTTGATTATACTCCAGATTCTTCTCACTGAACATCTAGATCCAATCTGTCTTGCTGTCTGGTCACTCTTAGATATTTACTGAGAGCCTATATTGTTAAACGTTGTTCTTGAGCACAGGAGAATACAGATGGGTGATTACCACAGAATATTCTCATACATGCAGGTAATAGTACAACTACAAATATAATTACTGCATTTATCACATGGGTGGTGAAGTGGGAGGGTGGGGGAGAATGCTCATAGAGGCAGGGGGAAAAAGAAGGGGATATGGGGCTAGTGGAGGGGAAACTGGGAAGGGGGTAACATTTGAAATATAAATAAATAATCAATAAAAAAGTCACATACTAGTGAGTAAGTTGGGACACTAAAGAAATAAGGTATGCTTTCATTGAGAAAACATTTGAGATGAGATGATACAGCTGAAGAGTATATAGCCTTGCAAACACCGTTCACAAGGTTGTCTCCATTATATATCACATGCCATGACCTAACTGATCCATGTTCTGATCTGTGTGTTTCATCTGTGTACTTTTCCTCCAGTCTCCAGCCTGGATGGGAGCTCCATGCTGTTTCTTCCTTCATGAAATGAACTCTGGTTTTTAAAGAGGTTTTTAAGTTTTAATTATGTGTATGTGTCAAAATATGGGTACATACATTGAGTGCATGTACATGCAAAGGCCAGAGGTGCCTGGTCCCCAAGAAGCTGGAGTTGGCAGGAGATTGTGTTGTGGGCTCTAGGAACTTTACTTGGATTCTCTGAAAGGGAAATAAGTGCTCTTAACTACCAAGCCATCTCTTCAGCCCATTGCCTCTATTTTATGCATCAAAAGTTCAGTCATTTTGAACACGTACTATTTATCCTCTATCCCTATAGTAAAGTAATCTTTTTATGCACACTTCCATTATCCCTAAGTGTTCTTCCTCTTTTGGTACGCTTAGCTACTTATCTGTAGCTTTACAACAACTTACCGAGGTCTTGATTTAGATTCTACTGAAACATGTCAAATATGGTGTTTACCCCTCTAATCAGTCCCATAAATCATCAAATTGAAAAACTTTCTTGTGGAAACATAGCAAAACCATGAAATATATATCAGCTTCTTAACAGCAACCATTTCCTATATCACATCTAATAAAATGATGAACAAAGAATGAGTGAAAGTTGCTCATTGAGAAAGTTTCCACATGTTTTTGCTATGGTTGAAGGAACGAAGGAAAGAACACATTTTAATCAGTCCAAATACAATTTCTTTTTAACTCAAGAAGTTTGTCTTCCATAAAGCAGAAATGAAACTCATCTCTATTCTTCCCCTTTAAATATATATATATCTCCTTATACTTTCCACCCTAACCCTAAATGCAAACAAGTCAACTGTCTCAATAGTGCCTCAGAGAATAATATTTTATTAGTACCTGACAAGTCATACATTATATGATTATATGCAATATTTCCTTACAGGTGTGACAGCATTTAAAAAGCGATAGTAGTCCCTGTCTTCACATTGGCCATTTGTGGGTTTTTGTGTTCTTTAGCATCTACCACAAAGAGAAGCTATGTACAGTTATTACTTGCTGGGGAAAGGGAAAATCCAATTTCCCCAATGAAGTATCACTTGGAAAGTCAACCACACTTCAGTGCAGGCCTCATGTGCTGGCGTAGTTTGCCAACATAGAAGGTACTACATGATTGCTTGTCTACTTTTTGTTTTGGTCTGGTTTTTTGTTTGCTGTTGTTGTTGTTTGTTTGCTTCTCTTATTAGAGTTTTGCTTGTCTTAATTTTCATTTTTGTTGTTTGTTTGTGAGAAAAAAGAGAGAACATGAGGTTGAGTAGTTTGAGATGGGAGGACCTGAAAAGAATTGAGGGAGAAGAAATAATATGATTAAAATATACTGTATGGTATTTTTAAAAATAATATAAACCTGGAAAAACAAAATGATATTAGTTTCTATATGTTTGTGATTATTCCCTTTCACATTGATAGGATTATTGGACTTAATTTAATGTGAATGATTAAATAACAGAGAAGGCTGGTGTGGGAAATAAAGTGTTATGGGCATAAACAAATTCAGAAAACATTTTTACTTGTATATGATATTTTGGAATATAGAAAAGAGGAGTCTAATTTTCAGAAAATTCCACACCCTTTTCCATACATACAAAGAGAGGATTGATAATGTGTCAATAAGTAGAGATATATGGGATAAACTTTGGTACTAAGAGATGATACACCCAGAAGGTTCTTACATCTGGCCATGTTAGAGAGAGGAAGAGCGCAGAGAAAGGACAGTGAGCATCCTCCTACTCCCCATGAATCTAGCAAAAAAAATGATCTGTAACTTTAAAAGGCAGTGACACCTTAGAAAGGCAAGAGAGGATTAAAGCAAACAGTCAATTCGGAGAAAGCAGGTAAAATGAAGAAATATTGGAATCGGGACCACTGAACAAAAGTGGAATGGAAAGGGAGATTCCTGCTGGCTGTTATGTCTGAAATCAAGAAAAGAAAAATGAAAAAGAAAAAGAAACCCTCCAGAGACAGTGAAAGCAAGAACGGAAGTTTGCATATCCTAGCTGTAAGCTACATGACACTGATACTGGCAAAGCACGCAGTCCTTCCACCAAGTACAATTGGGCAATCAAACTGTTCTGCCAGAGGGAGTGGAACATGCTGCTCTCTGAACAGTCCTGGATCCTAATTCGAGACTCCCTTCTCTTTAAAGGCATAAGGATTTGGAGTGGAGAAACAACTTTATTGAGATCTATTTTCAATAAAGTAAATAATAAAGAAACAAACGTTGAAAAGTCTTAAGACTTGGAGAAGCACAGAGCCAACAGGAATTGATCAGAACTTAAACTACGCAGAGCGGGCAGACTCAAGCTAAGTCTATGGAAGCTGGCAGAAAAGTGGTCTAAACTCAGAAAGGTCAGAATATCCAGTTGCTAAGACAGATGTAAGCATGGCCAATTCACAGTTGAATATGGTTACTCACACGAACAAGGACATGCTATCCAGCACATGTGGGTTGGGTTGAAAGTATTCTGAAATGATACTGTATGTTAAGTGAAGATCAACTCCTGGAAAAGGTTGGTCCCTGCTGACAGCAGGTCTCTCAGTAGTAAACTAGAACTCTGGATAAGGAATGACAAAAAAAGGCAAATTACTTATATTAAAACAAAAGATATTGCCTATTACTATAAATCTTTTTATTTTATTTTTATTTCAGTATGTCTTCTGTGTTTTTTTTAAATCTTTAGTCTTGCATAACTATTTTGCTTTTGTCTCTGTAGTGTTTTGCTTAAACTCAGAAATAAGACAGAATCTTTATCTCCCCACTAATTCAATGCAGCACATGAAGTCTAAGCTACTGCAGCAAGACAAGAGAATGTCACAAAATTAATCTAACTGGGAAGGGAAGAAGCTAGATTATAGCAATTTGCAGATCAGTCCCAGAAAATGTTTATTAAAAAGTTGTTTACAGCAGGATACAGACTCAAAGTTCAAAAACCGGTAGCCTTCACACACTCCAATTATGAGCATGCTGAGAAAATAAATCAGAAAAGCAGTTACATTTAAAATACTGTATTAGAACCCTAGTGCTGATGTTGAGGCAGGATGATCTTGAGAGTTTCAGGTTTAGTGAGAGGCCCTACATCAAAGAATAAGCGACAAGCATTATGGGAAGCAAACAACACAACATCTGGCCTCCACACCTGCCTGGTTAATGCGTACACACACACACACACACACACACACACACACACACGCACACACACACACACACACATACACACACATGCATGCACACACAATTAATTAATTTAGTTGATGAACAAATACTTAAATATTCTATTTTCTAGATACACTGTAGCAGAAACTGTGTTTTATATTTTTTTATATGAAGTAGGTAATAGTGTTGCTTCTTTTACCTGTATTATGTAAATATACACCTTTATATCTACTCTCAAGGTACTTAACCCCTTTGGGCCCTCATTCCTCAGAATCTTAAGGAATTAGGGCAATAAGACTTTTATTCATTGTCTCTAGTTCAATGCTAGTTATACCACACAATTATACAACCCTTATTAATATGTATTGGTTTTATGTCTTCAATCCACAAATTTTTTTAAGCTATCTACCACTAAGTGAAAAAAAGCAGACTAATCAGCAGATTTTAAGAACAATGACAACTTTTTGGAGGATTGAGTATCCATAATTCTGAGCATATATGCACTATTCCTATAGCACTTCAACATGGAGCCTACTTCAAGCACATGTTTGAATCTTGTGCTGGGGCTGACACAGCTGAGGTTCGACTGGTCTCTTTTCTATTTCCACCCACATTTGTTATTTCTATAGGGTAATTCCATGGGAAAGATGTAACATGCCTCTCCAAGAAACATCAGTATAGAAACTGGAAGACATTTCTTGATGTTGGCAAACTACCTTGAGAGGTTAGCAACACTGCTCTGAGCTTGTTCTAAGACTCAATGTAGTCACTCAGTGTAGGGATGTCCTAAGGACAGAAGGCTTTAGTTTCCACTTCTTCATTAAAACTTTAAGGTTTTTTTCTTTAGATTTTTTTTCTGATAATTTCATACAGTAGTAACACATTTACATAATTTTCTCTTGTCTCCGTTCCAACTTCTTGCCCTTTTAGTCCCTCTCAAAATCATGACCTCTTATTCTTTAATCATTTTTGTTAAATATATCTATTTTCTTAAATATGTAAACACAATATTTTGAGTACACTTAGTATTACTTATATGTTATATGTTTAGGGCTGACTACTTGCTATTGGGTAATTAACTAGGGGACTTGCCTCTTAGGAAGGCTGATTCTCCCTCTCTTGGCAGTAATTAATTGTCTATATTTCTTCATCTAGGTGTAGCACTTGTGTAATGGCAACTGGCGTTTTCATTGTTTAGATAGTATTTATGCCAACATGTTGCTAAAATTTCATGTATGTAGCTTTCTTATTGTATCTAAAAGACCACTTCTCAAAGAAGATCTGCATTTCTTCTGACTCCTATAATTTTTTTTCCTGTTCCTGTGTGATGTTGCCTGGGTCTTAGGTTTTTGGTTATATTGTAGATGTATCAGCTGGGACTGAGATTCTCAGTCAGTTGTTCTTTGCATTTTGACCAGTTGCAGATGTCTGCAATGTTCTCCACTTCTGCGAAAAGAAAGTCCTTTGATGAGTGGTAAGAGCTACACTGACCAGGCAAAGCCAGGGCAGCAAGTATGCACTCTCAGAGAAAGGTCTGAGAATGTAGACATAGCATGGAGTGTTTTATGGTCTAGATGCCACTTTTTGATGGGGATAGTATTGATTAGACTGGCTATGAAAATTATCATGATCCTTAGGGAGAACCTTCAGTTCCTTTCTCTCAAGGAAATGTCCTTTTCATATATTTGACTGCTGGGGTATTACCTGTAAGATTGAACAGTAAATATCATTAATTATAATAAATTGAGCATTTGGACAGTGTAAACCATGACACTCAATCTACATAATAGATCATTGTAGATCATTGGAAACAGTGAATTTAAATTACCTTATTTATCTGTAAAAGTACCTCATATATAATAAAAAATATCAGAGTGCCAATTATTTAATAAAGGATCAACAAATGGAAGTAGAAAATAATGTATATATGAGTGTATGAATAGATTAAAATTCAGAAAAAGATACATACATTTGTCTTTAGGTTATGGATTTATGAGCCATTTATTATTTCCCTTATTCTAAATTCTTTAGAGTTTTGTATTAAGGAAGAGATGAAAATTAGAGCCCCATAAGTAACTTTTAGATTTGAGGTTTAATCAAGTCCCAGCCTATGGCCCAAATCTTTTCTTTCAGTGATTTGCTTTCTTCCTTTGTGAACTGGGATCACAGTTGACTGCGTGAATGACTCTTATTCTGTGCTCATCATTAGAGTATGTCTACATCATTAGTCTACCTTTGTCCATTAAAGTGTATTGTTGTTTCGACACACACACTCTCAGCAGTCCCTATGTGTGAATAATCTGTGTGTATCTTGAGATAAATATTTTCAGTTCCCAGTCCTTGACCTTCACAGAACACAGGGCTCACTCTTCATAGTAGCCTTGTTTGTGATAGCAACAAGAGGTCCCACAACAGAAGAATAAATACAGAAAATGTGGTTTATTTACACAATGGAATACTACCCAGCTATTAAAAATGAGGATATCTTGAGCCTTGAAGGCAAATGGATGGAACTAGAAAATATCATCTTGAGTGAAGTAACTCAGACCCAAAAGGATATGCATGGTATGTACTCACTAATAAGTGGATATTAGCCAAAATAGTACAGAATTCCCAGGATATAAACCACAGAATTCAGAAAGATTAACAAGCTGAAGGGCCCTAGTAAGGATGCCTCAATCCCACTTGGAAGGGAGAAGAAAGCAATCACAGGATTGGGGAGGGAGGGAGGGACTGAATGTGAAAGGGGACAAGTTGGGGAAGAGGGGAACATGATCAGATATTGGGTGAGGGGAACAGGACTGAAGTCTCAAGGGCCAACAGAAAGAATGGAAGCAGGCAACCTTGGGAGGTAGAAGGTAGGAAGACCTAGACTGTACCAGAGACCTGGGAGGTGAGAGACACTGAGGACTCAAAGGGAGGGACCTTAGATGAAATGCCCTACAGTGGAGAGAGGAACTTGTAGAGTTCACCTCCAGCACAAAGACAGGGCATCAAGTGAGGGATGGGGTTGTTATCTCACTGTCAAAACCTCTGACCCATAATTGTTCCTGTCTGAAAGAACTGCAGGGACAAAAATGGAAAAAACCCTGAAGAAAAGTAGTTCCAGCTACAGGCCCAAATTGGAATCTAGCTTGAGGGGAGGCCCCAAGGCCTGACACTATTGCTCATGCTATGATGTGTTTACAAACAGGAGCCTAGCCTGACTGCTCTCCAAAAGGCCCAACAAGCAGCTGAGTCAGATGCAGATATTTGCACCCAACCAATGGACAGAAACTGGTGATCCCTGTAGCTGAATTTGGGAAAAACTGGAAGAATCTGAGGAGGAAGGCGACCCTATAGGAAGACCAGCAGTCTCAACTGACCTGGATCCCTGAGGTCTCTCAAACACTGAGCCAACAACCAGGCACCATACGAGAGCTGATATGAGGCCCCCAACATATATACAGCAGAGGACTGCTGAGTCTGGGACTCAGTCAGAGAAGATACACCTAGGCTTCAAGGGACTGGAGGCCCCAGGAAGTGGGGACGTCTGGTGAGGTAGGGGTGGGGGAGTGGGGAGATCCTCATGGAGACAGGAGGAGGAGGTATGGTGGGTGGAATAGTCAGAGGGGTATCTTGAGGGGGATAAAGTCTGGACTGTAAAAAAAGATTAAACAAAATAAAAAAAGAGAAAAAATGCTTCTTGAAGATCCAACCTCACAGGAAACCCTCCATCCTCTGGCTCTTATTATATTTCAGGAACTTCTACCATAAAGTCTCACCAACATGACTTTCTAAGCATGAGCTGGACAATGATGACACCAATAGACATTACAAACTGGATGGCTTCACAAGGCTTCAAATCAACCCTGAGAACTTTAGGAGCCGAGGAATGCTGGGGCTAGGACAGGTGATCCTCCCAGGGAAAAGGACACCAATTGGTTGACCAGTGTGATATATATATATATACACACACACACATGTATGGATAAAATAACAACTAGAAAGAAGAAGCTATCACTTGAAGCAGAATGAGAAGTGTTATATTGAAAGAGAAGGCATAAGTGTTTTATTATAATCTCACAACAGTTTGCTGTTTGGAAAGAATGCGTATACATAGTTCATATCTTGACTGGCTTCTCTGTCTTTATGTATTTTTTATTCAACCTTGGTGCTGTCTGATTCCTTTGCTAGGTTATTATCCAGCTTACAGTAATTTTCTTCTTGATTGGCCTAACAAATGTCCATGTCTAGACAGAATCAGTTTTTGTATTTTCCTGTCCATGATTCTAGAGCTGTATATCCAAATGTCTACCCTTTCAGGTAGCTTTGAATAGCTCAGCCTTGCAAGGTCAAATTTTAAGTGAAAGGATAATCAAGCTCATCCTGAAAGTGAAATGTCAGCAGGTTGTTTCCCTCACAGGAGAATAATCAACTGTTGGCCCTCTGCTAACAGCTTCATTGTCAGGTGCTAATAGGTTTGGCAAGAGGGCAGTTTTCCATTAATTTCTTTGAATAAAGATGGAGATTAAATTTTCTCACCTGTTTAGACTATTTCATCCTGTTGCCTTAGGTCCTTTCATTGCTTCAAAAATTAAAATGCCTAAGGACTCACAGACACTTGTTAAGTGGACATGACAAGAGGGGACCCTGGGGTTTCAGTGACTACCAGTGGAACAGTTTCTCTCCCTCTGCTTGCTTCTCCCTGTTTCTTCCCCTTCTTCCTTCTTCCTTTCCAGCAATGTATCCATAGCCTCGGCAACCTTCACCTTTCTCTGTTCGAGACTACAGGAGGTTCTTAGAAACACTATTCAGAATAGAAAAGAGTAAGCTAATTTCATAGTGAGAGTATGTTGTTTTTTGTCACAGTAATACGAAACTATGTAACAGCTCTCTCTTTTAGATTATTCTGTATTTTATGCTATTTTTATTTAGTAGAAACTTTTTTGCTTTGCTTCGGTACAATATTATAAAGCAAGTTGCCCATGTGTTATCATCTCTATTGTACACAGGGAGAAATTGAAGCTCAAAGTAATTAAGTGGCATGCTATTCTTTTGTCTCCCATGACTAAAAATCATTTTACAGGATGATACCTGAAAGATGCTGTACTCTTTATTAATTACCCACCTCTGCCTTTGCCACTTCCCATTGTTGGGAGGTATAAAACAATTCTCAGGTGTGACCTAATGTATTTTTCTTTATGTAAATGTTTGTATACGTTACTGATACTTCACTATCACATGCTAGATTCTATAGCAAAAACAGTCTACTAGTAACATATGGTTATTCAATAAAATTGATTAATCATTTTATTTATTAAAATATGTGATGTTAATAGTATTCTTGAAAATACATTCACTAAGTTGTAAAACTATTTATCGTATATGTTTCCAGGTGTTAAAACTAGACTAAATAGTAAGGGTATAGCAGCAAATAGAAAAAATTTGTATTTTTTTAAAAAATATTTATTTAAAAGAAGCTGATAAAACCAAAATGCTTGTTATGTTTTAAATAAAATTTTCAACATATCCAACTTTAATTTAAGGACAGTATTTTTTAAATGATAATACTTCTGTTAATTCTTTTGAGAATGACACAGATGCATACAAAGTCCTTTCATCATATTCACATACTACTTCAGCAACTCCTCCCCAGTTACCTGTAACATCATGTCCACTTTTTAAAATAACCTATTGAGTTCCATTTGTGCTCCAAATATATACATGGCTATGGGGCATCCACTGGGCCTTCTTTAACAATGGTTAATGTGTTGGAGTCCACACTCTTAAAGAAAACTGACTCCCCTTCCCAGGTAGCCATCAACTTTCAATACCTCCTCATCTAGCAGTAGGAGCTGATGAGCATGGCTCCCTTCTATGCTGGAATGTTGACTGGCTTTATCTTTTTTCAAATTAGTATAAAAAGAGATATTGACTTATGAACCGTAGATTTATCCCTAGTTAAGTTGGGAAGTCAGCCTTCATTACAAAGCCGGGGTCAGCCCATCTGGGCTAAATTGCATTGATTCCATATACAAGTGCTTCTGTGAAAAGCTGACATTTGCTGGTGATGAGTAAAGCAATCAAAAGACAAAGACTACATCTGAAGCCTGAGCACACCGTATTATCTCTGCGGGTGCCTGTAGAAAATGGATGTCTTGCTGATGTTCATAGCACTCATTTTCTTCCTTCTCTTAGCCTTACCTGACATCCTGCTGGGTGGCATGTTCAATTTTAAATCTTTGAAGGTAACATATTAACCCAACATTCAGCAGCTAGCTTCTTGACTAATTTTGATTCAGTATTTCAAAACATAAGTATGTCAAACATAATGTGTGCAAACCATGTAGAGAGAGAATACATGTATGTGGGCATAGGACTGTGATTTTAATATCTCAGTTTATGGAGTTAAAATGTATTAAAAGGAGAAATAAAAACAGGAGGATTCAACAGGATGGAGAATGGGAGGATAGGTCAGAGTATTTAGGGAGGAATAAATAACATTAAAGGTCTTTGGAAAAGCTGTATGAAAACTCTTTACTGTAGGAGATTTGTGTGTGTGTGTGTGTGTGTGTGTGTGTGTGTGTGTGTAAAAAGAATTTAAATGGAGTTACTTATAATGGGAAGGAGAATACCCCAACTAGACATCATAGGCTACCAAATTAATCCTCCAATACAAGGAATGTGTTATGTAATTTTTAGCTATAGATCAAGAGAGTTTGTAAACCCTCACAAAGATTACATACCAATGCTAGTGATTTTGGTTACCCTCCACAACCTTATGGTAGATCCTATTGCTGAAGATACTCCATACTTACATCATAGAACATAAGGAAATCAAGCTGAAACTCAACTGAAAGCTCATACCTGGTGATTAGCATTCATAGTTCTCAAAGTATTATACATGATACAAGAAAAGAAAAGTGGTCATCATTCTCACACAGCTATAAAACAGGCAAGCTACAATAACTGCCTGTCTCCTCCATATCCCACTAATGTAAGAACTGTATGAATGTTGTATGACTAATCACCATGTTTTGCTTAAAGGCCAACTCCATGAGAGGAAACCCATCAATACTTGACACAATCAGGGAGGCCAAGAACCTGAGACTAGATAGATCATGGACCCTAGGCAAGGGATACACTATTATTCTATTAAATGACCTAGCAATAAAGTGACTCCTAATGGGATATTGGTATACTCAAAGATCAGATCATCACTCAACATTTCCCAGAGAAGCTTCTTCTTGCAGTAGATGGTAATTCACCTGGAAACTTATTGTCTCATTAGACAATGTCCAAGAATGGGAGACTCTGGAGGAGTCCTTAGCCTTAAATGTAATGTCTTTATGACACGCTACCCCAAGGCTCATGGATCTATGTGTAGAGGAGGTAGAAAGATTTTAAAAATTGGAGTTGATTGATCACGTCACGTAAGCAGAGTTTTCAACATAACAGTAAGTCTGCACATACGAACTCACAGCTTGTGTGACATCATGCACAAGACCTGTACAAGGTTAAGCCAGACAAATTCCAGCACTGAGAAGGGCAGGTGGACACAAAGCCCCACCCCTGGGAAGCTATTTGCAACTGATAACGGTTGGGAGAGGAAAAATAAGTATTTTTCCCCCATTGGAGTGAGTAATAGTACTGGCTTATTTAAAGTAGATAATACTTAATATTTTGTACATACTTACTTAGCTAAAACCTTGTCTTTTTAAATGTTAGGGTCTAAATAAGTATATGCATTTTATTGACTGTAAATCTAGCAACAGTTTTGAAAGTTACTGCAATTCAACAGCTTTAATTGTCAAAGTTGCAACTCCTAAAATAATATTAACTTGACTATAATTTAAAACTGTTTCAATATTCTTATACATAACAGTACATTGAAATTTTAATAATTTTTAGCCAAAATAAACAAACATTTTAAGGCCCTTTCCAACCTAGACAATTTATAATATCAGTATTAGAGGAATGAGAAAGCTTCCTTTTAATACATGCTAGATAAAATTTCAAAGCTGAAACTTATTGCGAAAAACTACTATAACTTTTTATCTGCTGATCTCTTGATTCACTTCATTTCATAGCTCTGAATGAGTGTCATTTAAGTTTAATCTTATAAAAAAAAGACACTTGAAGTGACTAAGAAAATATACTATATACTAAGTTCTTTGTGGAATGAAGACATTTCGCTCCTACATTTCTAGAGTTTTGAGTATTTTATACACAAGACACGAGCATATGAAGGTCAGTGAAACCACTACCAGGTTCACAGATGGCATATTCAATGTCTACATGGCAAATGAGACAAGGCAGCTAGCTTCCTGGGGCCTCTGTTTAGTGTGCACTAATTCTACTTATGAAAACATATGACTTGATCACTATGCCAATTTCCTTTGTGGCCTCCTAAGGTCATTAAGTGCTAACATATAAATTTGAGAGAGATAGCCACCAGACAAAATCAGCAGCATGAGAGGGAGGCAGAGATGCTCATCTGCACTAAGTTCACAAGCACATAAAGAGCAGAAACTAGTCAGCTAAGAAGAGTGATCTGAGTGCTGTGTTCTCAGTTCAGTGAGGCTGGTCTGTGGAATGTTTTCCAGAAAATGTTAAGGTCTTCAGCTTTATTATTTCATGCTATAACTTACATTCTTTTCTTATAAACATCAACATAGGTCCTAAATGATATAAAAGAAGAGTGCAGGACGATTGAGGTGATATTTTTTTTTTTTAACAATCTCTCTGAACTTAGCACATCTAACATTGTGGTGGGAGACCCAATCAAGCCCTGGAATCTAGCACATATTTAGCAAAACTTGACAAAATAGGGACAAAGTACTAGTTCTTGAAAAGTCCCTAAATGTACTAACATTGCATTTAGTGCCAATTCTGGCTAACTGTTCTTGCTGGGATGTGTTAAACTAAGATATGGTTTTAGTGTTTGGTGAAAGCTCAACCTGAGAAAGGCTTGGGTCTGCACTGGGATCCCAAACACACAGTGTAGTATCTGAACTATTAATAAAGACTTGCTATTGGCTTGAACCCATGTCAGAGTAGTCTTCTCTGGATATCACACAACATTCTCCTGGTGGAAAGATTTCATAGTTATCAAATAACATGACTGTGATACAGACTTGGAAACTGATTGTGGAAATGGAAAGTGCATGGTTTTAGAGATATTATAGGTGGGACTAATTCATCATTGGATGGAAAGATGGTAAAGAATGTGCCTAGTATGCTTCCCATTGACAGGCTTGCAGTATTTTAGGTATTTGTCACCATTTATTGAGATTTGTTACATGAAAAACCAATTTGTAGGTTTTCTTTAGATTATGTATTAAATATGCATAACATTTTGTTAAATAAACATATTTAGAAGTCTTTGAGTGAGAGCAAAATAGGAGGGGCTTTTTTTCTGCCTTAATTCTCAATAAAAATCCCTACAGAATTTCAATTAAGAACATTCTGCATATCTATCTATAGTTCAACATGTATTTAATATTAAAATGCATTATTGTAATCTGGGTATAGGGTATGGAAAAGGTGTTATCTTTGAAATCATAATATCTGGATTAAATTCCTATCTCTGTCACCTATTAGTATGAACTTATCTCTTGATTTAATTTCTTTTGTACTGATTTGCTCATCTTTAAAACCAGATTAATAATAACTAACAGCTTTTTGAATAAGGTAATTAAAATAATACATATTATACTTAGGACTGTACAATGCACATCTTCTTAAAAGTAAGGATTTCACTTACCTATTTTGAACCATCAAAGCTTCAAACTCAGTGAGATTGTAAGTTTACCTAAGACTTGATCTGCTGGCATCCCAATTTGAATTATGTGGTGACTTGGTTTATATAACCTAATTAGGCTAAATCAAAGTGATCTGGTACTTTTTTTCTTTCTGTTTGTTTATATGGTCATTCATTCATTTATTTATTTTTGGTTTATGAAACTGAGTACTGTCTACCCTTGGCTAGTCTGGAACTTGCTTTGTATACTAGGGTGGCCTTAAATTCATAGATCTATTTGCTTATGCCTCCTGAGTGCTGTGATTAAAGGAGTGCCCCATCATTCCTGGATCTTTCTCTTTTTTTAAATATAATTTATTTTGAACTATACTGGGCATTTTGTAAATCATGGTCTATAATTCAAGGGTATATATTTTGAAATGAGATGTTTTGAGAAGATTGAGCAGACCATCAGTAAGTGCCTCATTTCAAGTATGAGTGCCTAGGTTTGATTCACAACACTCACATTAAGCACATGGGCATGATGGAACACTCCTGTGACCATCCTATGGCCGGGAAGGTCTATGCTTCACTGGCTAGCCAGTCTGGCCTAATTTAGAAGCTCATTCCCGAAGAGACAGAATGTTTCAAACAGTTTGTTCCTTGGATAACACCCAAGGTCAGACTCCAGGCTCTATGCATATCTGACACAGGCGTCAACACTTCTGCACACAAGCACAATAAAAAACAATTAAGACATTTATTGAGGTTGACTTAGCCTCCTTTGTGAACAATTACTTGCCATTTCTGAGATTTCCTTATTTAGTTGGAGTATACAACAAATGAAATATGTGGCTGTTGCAACAGTGCCTGGATATCAATTACTTTGTAAACCTCATTGTTCTTCTTATGAGGATGTGAGGGGTAGAACTGTTCTAAGGGCAGCAACCATAGAAATGGCAATATGCTTTCTATATTTGTTCTTCTGTTAAATCATAAAATACTGAGGGCACATTTGTTCTAGAGTTTACTTTACCCTTAATGGAATTTCACATAAGATGTCTTCCCTTCAAGTTTATGAGGTCTTCATTTTCTATGCAAACTTAGCCTGGTTTTGGTACTTAGATATGTGTTCAACATTATTGCCAACTATTTTGTTGATTTGATCAGTAGTCATGATCAGGTGACATTAAGTAAGGGAGACACTGGTTGCTGTGGGGAGACTTCAGTCAACTGAGTGGAGATCTTAAGGCCCAACTGAGGTTTGACCCAGGTGTTTGTTTTGCCCAAGGGTACAACATACAAACCTGACTATTTCTCTTTGTTGGTCCCCATCTGGTTTCAGCTCATAGTCACTACACAGACACCCTGTTGTCACCCTGAAGTATGTTTACTGACACAAAATCTGCATCTACAGGAATCACATGAAGATATGTATGTTGATCCCATCAGGAATACCTTCTGTAACTCACATACTGTACTAGGGAATGTGAAGGATGCCGAGGTAGGGAAGAGAGTAGTATCATCCTTTGTTTTGAATTTAGAATAGAACAGTTTCTGGATAAATGTCAGCACTCGACCTTCATTTCTGATTTATATTTCATATTGGTAAAGCGTACAGAAATTTTAAAATGTGCACTTTGTAGACTCATTTTAATACCCTATCACACATCTTCAACATAGGCATCTTTATGCACAGTATCTCTGTTGCTTCCATTCTTTTACCTTAGAAATGTTTCAGTTGGTATCATTTCTTTAAATTGATAAATCTCTATCTAGTAGTTCCACGTACAACCATAGAAGGTTTTATAACACAATGTTCTTTTAAAGCATTATTTAAAATGCAATTTTAAAAAGCTTTCATAGGCAAGTATTAGAAATATAAATATTCATAAATTACTGTTCTTTGAAATATGTTGGCTAAATTTACATAGAGATGAAAGTGGAAATTTATGAATGCTATTTTATATTCATTCTGATGGCTTAATGTCAGCAATATTTTCAGGCTGAGGTCCCTTAGTGAAGGAGTCCACCATTCTTTATCTCATGGAGAACACATGGTCCCTATCCCTAAGCCAACTGAATGGGTTAAATTGCAACCCAGCTTTAAGATGGCTAGGAGAGACAGGTTAGAGAGTGAGTGGAGATTGGAAATTATAATTGTGAAAATTTAATTCATTTGAGTTGAGAAAATTATAATCAGCTTGCCTCCTCTCAGAAGAAAAGTTATAAATGGAAATTTTAATTAATGAGATTGCATAGCTGGTGCTTGTCTTTGGTTAGCATTGTGGCAGAAGTTTTCTACTATGAAAGGACAGTCTTTCTGCCTCATGATTTATTGCACATAATCTTGTGCCTGAGCATGCATGTGTATGTTAGTGCATGAACACTCATGTATATGCATACATACATGAACACACTTCTTTTGGCAAGGTTCCTTCACTCTCTGTCTGATTGTATTTAGTTGTGGCCCTATACGTCTCAAACTTCACTTCAATTTTCAGGTGCATTCATTGTGATCAATTATCAGTAATTACCATTTTATATTTTGTTTGTTTTTAAGTCCATGATCTTTAGCACTATGAGCTAATGTCCAATTTTGATTCTTTAGGAAATATTTCCTTAATATTAATTATAGACCACACCATACTTAGAACAAATGCCCTATCTTCAATAATGCTCCCTTTCCATTTAACCCTCCAATCCTACCCCTTTTGTGTGAACACTTTTTATCAATCATTTAAACTTTGAGTACTATCTTTACTAAAGAAAGAAAAGAACATTAATGACTGTAAAGATCTCATAGAGAATAAGTTGAGTTGTACTTTTGTTTTCTTTCATAATTACTTATTTCAAGTGAAGTCTACCTATGGATTTTGTATTCCTGCAAAGCAACTTTTACATGTAACACAGTTTCCACTCACTATAGAATAAGAAAATTTAAGTACAGGATGAGGGAAAGTGTCTGTGGAAATTATAAGCATTGATCAACAACCAGCGTTCATATTAACTGGCCATAGATTTTCATTGCTGTAGCATTTTTCAAATCTGGGTCCTGACCATTGATGCTTGAAACTAGTTAACTGCTCTTTCCCAAGGACTCCCAATCAGAATCTCAAAGGGTCCCACCTAGAGATCTCTTTTCTTGTTGTTTGGTTCTTTTCTTTTTTTTTTATAAGATCCCAGTATGATCCTGAAGAACACTGACATCTTAAACCATTATCTGTGATGGCTTTCCACTTAGATTTAGAAGAGGAGATAATATACACCATCTCAGATGCTACCTGTTCTGTGTGTTTACTTTTGAAATAATAATAGGCAGTCTCTCCCTTTAACTGTGTTTCTCAGTGTCTTCATATTCCCAAGTACACTCGGTGAGATGAGTATGGCTCAATCCAGCTTTTCAAATGCACCTGTAACATTCAGTCCTAATAAAAGGCAAATGTGTTTTAAACATTTTAAAATCATTGTGGCAACAAAGGTATCGCTTATAGACAGGTAAACTAGATAAGCAGCAGACTGGTTTTGACTAAGCATGTTTTGATGAAGATCTCTGACCTACTGGCTTCAGGATCCTTAATAACTTTTAAGATACCATCACCTCTGCAAGATAGGTGAAAGACAATTCCAAGTGAATGATGTAGTAGAGTGATCTCTGTACTACTTTCTCCACATAGACAGTGTGAACCAGCACACCATGTCCTTGCTTCTACATGCATCACACACTCAGTGTGAACCACGACACCATGCCCTTGCTTCTACATGCATCACACAGCTAGTGTGAACCATTACAGCATGTCCTTACTTCTACATGCATCCATAGTCAGTGTGGACCAGCACACTTTGCCCTCACTTATACAATTAATGCACAACTCAAATGTGTTTCTGTTTTGTTTGAACTATATTGGTCAGTCTGGCACTGGTGATTTTTGTTTGTGCACTGAGAAAGATCATGCAATAAATTTGTCTATAAATTCAAGATAAATGTTTCAGGGTTTCCAGGGAAGAAAGACTTCTATAAAATGAAGAGAAATTTACTCACTCTCTAAAGATTATAGTGTTGTGACAAGACTGCAGAGAAATAAGAGAGAAAAAATAAATATTACATTTATTTAGTATGTGGCCTCCGTAGTCATACACACACAAATGGGGATGCATATATATCATTCTATATAAGATGTGTTATAATATTATAAGAATGAAAATTGATTGTTGTGCCTCATTTTTAAAATTATCTTTGTTCTTGCAGTTTTAAATTACTGGACATCTTTTCATTCATCTTCCTTTTCTTTTTCTCTGCTTCTTCTTTCCTTCCACATGCTTTTATTGCTTCCCTCTCTTCCTCCATTTAAATCCTTTCCCCATATTGCTCGTTCAGTTCCTGCTTTTCTTTTTCTTTTCCTTAAGGAAATATAAATACAAAGATCAGTTGATCTGTGAATAAAAAAATTAAGCAATATAACTTTCATTTTGGACAAGAGGATGGGGAGATACTAGGATGAATATTTGTTTCTGTCTATTTCTATTTTTATAAGAAATCTGTGTTTATTGAACAAAATTTATTGAAAAATTATCTTGTATCTGACTCTAGCCTAAGAATTTTTCATACATTTTCTTTTTTATTATAATATACAATGAAACACATGTGTGTGTGTTCACGCATGTGTGTGTGTGTGTGTGTGTGTGTGTGAGAGAGAGAGAGAGAGAGAGAGAGAGAGAGAGAGAGAGAGAGAGAGAGAGAGAGAATATGGAGAGGTTAAATTATTTTCTCAATCCATTCTATTAGTTAACCACAGAGGAGCTGCTTCCCGTGCTTCTCTCTCTTAGGCCTTCCTTCTTTTCCTCATTTTCTTTCCCTTGTCTTCCTATTTTTTATTTTTCTTTCTATCTCTCCTTCCTCTCTCCCTTGTTTTGCCCCCACCCATATCTGCCTCTTTATTTGCCTGTCTTTCTTCCTTTCCCTTTCCAGATTTTTATGAAGTATTTGATGTCTCAATAAGAATAAATAAATACAGGTTGTGGGAAGATCAGTAAGGCCAATAGCGAGACAGTTCATGAATGAACTGATAGCATTAGCCATGGTCGCCTGTGGAAGAACATTTACTAGATCTCAGGTGTGGCTTCTGGGAGCTGGCCCCTCATTCCTCCAATACATACTCTTTCCCCTCTTTCTCATGCTTCAGTGCAGCTTGAGTCTGTTATACTCCTTCATGAGATTTGTCTTTTCCTTGTTAAGTTTTACATTCATGTCATTCTTATTTTCCTGTGATTCATAACCATCTAAACCCTCAGTGTTAGCCTCTGGTGTGATATTTTCTTATCACTAAAAATACCTTTAAGCAGTAAATGAAGGTAGGACTTCCTACACAAAGATCTGAAGGAATAAATGTCACAGTATGAGCTACTAGGAGTCTTTTACTGTTATTTTTTTGTGTAAGTCCAAATCAGTACTTGCTTAATACATATTTACATCAATTGACTTTAATTTGGTGGAAGAAATTTATGCTCAAATCAATGATCAAGTGCATTAGTTGTCTCTGGCCAAAACTTTCCTGGTCACTCCTTAATTTACACATTTATCTGTTAGTTTTGTGGCTGTTTGGAGATGATTTATAAGAAAACACTTGGCATCTATGAAATGTCAAGACTTTGCTCCAGCTACATTTGATTTCTCATAATCTGTATAGATCAGTTCCTCACACATCCATCATTTGAAGCTTCCTTGAATTAGCTGGTATCTTCAGCTCTCTCAGCTCAAAGTTAGATGTCTCTCCAGCCATGGTGGCATGCCCACTGCTTCCTCTTTCTGTAAATGGCATTAGTTCTAGGCACTTATGGATACAGGACATCTATTTAATATAGCACTCAAAAATGTCCTTTAGGATGTGATTGCCAATTTGCTGGACAATATTAAGACATATTGTATGTATACTAAAATGCTATTTCTACTTTATTTCTTGCTTCATTCTTTCTAGTCACTAATTACATTCATCCAAAGCATTTTCTACATCACTTTTTCAGTCTGTTGTGCTATCTATATCTGATATAAATGATAAATATGAAAATTTGAGTCCAAGGAGGAGAGATCTTTGCCTCCTTTCTGTTATCTGCAGATAGATATAGATATACATATTCATAAATACATAAAGATAATCTGTTTAGACTATGTAAAGTTACCTATATGTATGTTTTCAAGGAATCCATGTTTTTAATCTATTTTTGGGCATATGACTTAGACTGACTAATGAAAATTTTTTATTCCATATAACCATTCTTGGCTATTCACCCCAGTGCCCAGAGATGAACCCAGTTTATCTTAAGCCTAATATGGAGGCAAGCTGGTTCTTCCAATACCAAGTGTGTTCTGAACGGATAGATTCTTGGTGTTTCTGGATTTCAAGTATATGGATTTCATGTTAAAATGTCAACTCATCCAATTAGAAGAATGAAACCCACATAGATATAATTTAAATTCAGAGAAAAAAGTTTTGTTAATATTGGGAACTGGTTCTAATACAATAATATGGAATACTTAGAGTAGTCAAATCCACAAGAGAGACTAAGAATAAAGGTAGTGAATACTCATTGTTGAACTTCAAGACCATTTGCAATATTACAAGAACCAAGGAGACTTATCATTAGTTAACTAGTAGAAACCAGGATCAACAACATAGAAGGAGTAAAGCAGAGCCACATAAATGTAATTAAGCTGATATTTGACAAGGAAGCAAAGACAATTCTATGAGAAGAGGTTATTTTCAGAACAAATATTTCTAGATAATAACTACTTGCAAAAGCAATGTATCTATTTATAGACCTCATTCCTTTCAAAGTAATTTCTTGTAGTTCATACATATACATGTAAATCATGGAGGTTTAAAAGCTATAAATAACAGCTTAGGAAATAAATCAAAGGAACTTTGGGCTCACCATTGCATTGTAAACTCTATTACAAAACCATGACTCATTAAAAAGTTGATAAGTTGGCATCTTAATTTTAACGTCTTGTATCCTTGCAAAGACCATCAAAACCAAAGGATTAGCATCAGATTTGGAGAAACTCTATAAAGCAAATATGGGGAAATAGCTCAAATCCAAAACATTCAAAGAGTTTCTAATGTTAAAATTTAAATAAAGCATGTTAATTAAAATGTACAAGAGTTCTGAAGTCATGTTAGATTGCAGATGGCATATGTGTGTATATATATAACATATTAAATAATATATTATATATATTATAAGTATATATATATCAGACATCATTTATCATTATAGAATTACAAACACAAATAAAGAGCTACCATTCCACTCATAAGAGGGCCTCCAACTCAAAAACGAAGCAAAGCCAAATATTAAGTGTTCTGCAGAGACAGTGAAATGAACAGGTTAATTCAAAATACATGTTTTCACTTTCTTATGAAGGTCAATACTCATGCATCCTAGAAACTGAGTTCCTGAATATTTACCCAATTGGTTAAGGAGCATTTTGTTCCACATAAAAATGTACACGTGGAGCCTGGAGAGGCAGGCCAGTGGTTAATGGAGCTTGCTGATTGTGCAAAGGATAGTTCAGTTTTCAACACCTATGTTAGGAGATTGACATCTGCCTGTAACTCCAGTTCTGAGGATCTGAAAGCCTTTTTTATGACTTTCATGGATACCCAGCATGCACACACACAAGCGCACACACACACACACACACACACACACACACACAAACACTCATATACACATGCATACACACAAAATTACATACAAATAAGTGAATAGTAAAGCAAATCTTCAAAAAATATTCATATGGATACTTATAGAAAAATCAAATGTAATTAGCAGAATTGTCAAGTAATTAAGATGAGCTTTAAAAGGTAAATAGAAAACCAAATGATTGTCCATGGACTTAATATAATGCTTTCAACCAACAAAATAAATTAACCATAAAGCTGTAGAAAACACAAATGTATTTTAAATACCTATTGCCAAAAGAAAGAATCCCATTTGTGACGGCTGTGGATTAATGATGTTGATCATGTAGATGCCTAGAAAATGCAAATCTATACAAGTATTAAAATATCAAAATGGTTTCTAGTGGCTCAGAGAAAGCAGAAGGTTTAAGGTGATAAATTTTTCTATAAGATGCTGTAATTGTGGGTGCTATGTATTTGTCAAAATCCATTGGACTATATTGTACAATGAATGGGTCTTATAATCAAGTAAAATAAATCATTTGAAAGGTTAAGGCAGATAGAAGTAAAACTGCAACACACTAATTTAATTCTGTCACAGATATATAAAATCATATAGAAGATAAAGTAAGTCGAATTTAAAAATCATTGTGGTTTAAAAGAATGAAAAAAGCTATTAAAAAACACAGTACTTAAGTAGTGTATGGCATAGCATTTCTATTTACTGAAAGTAAAATGGAAGTAAGTAAATGGTGGCTGGAAGTAGTTGAGTCTTTGCATTGGAATGGTTTGCAAGCAAGAAGGTTAGAACCAGTCATCATTAAATGTGTAAGAAGAGGAGACACTGAGGTGAATTCCTCTTTTAGCCTAATGAAAAAAAGCTAATGTTGAAATGCTTATGAATAGTATGGATATTTGCTGATGCCAGTTGAAAGGGCCTAGAAAACAAACTTGGATAAGCAATCAGCACATTTAGTATGCAGATTTTGGGGATCAATGCAATTCTTCTTTAAAATAAACCAGTGTTCCTTAGAGAAAGGACTGCTTCTGGGATTTGGGGGGCAGGTACTCCAAAAAGACAAGTTGAAGCTTGAATGTGGAGCAGGAATGGAGGTTAAAACAAAGAGGAGGAGTAAGAGAGGGAGGAGGAGAAGGAGAAGGAGGGATAAATAACAAAAACAAAGAGGGGAGAGAGAATATTAATAACATTAAGGATGCTTGGAAAAGTCATAAGTAAGTATTCTATTTTATGTTTAGTTACAGTTGCACATAGTGTGTGTGTGTGTGTGTGTGTGTGTGTGTGTGTGTGTGTTTGCACGCACATGTGCCTGTGAGTTTAAGTATTTTACATGAAGTTACACCACTATGGATTTGCAAAAGCACCATAACATAAGTGTCATGATTGGGAAACCTCCTTTTTAGTTGTTGTTCTTGTTGAGAATTGTAAAGCAAACAATAAGCCATTACCCATGAGTCTGTAGTCTACAGAAATAGAAGAGAGGATGATAGTT
This sequence comes from Tokudaia tokunoshimensis, assembly GCA_036184795.1. Taxonomy (NCBI): domain Eukaryota; kingdom Metazoa; phylum Chordata; class Mammalia; order Rodentia; family Muridae; genus Tokudaia; species Tokudaia tokunoshimensis. The sequence goes on along the minus strand of BTHU01000001.1, from coordinate 170,525,765 downwards.
GAGCAGAACTAACATGTAGTATGTGCTGAGGGAGAACATGCCTCCAAACTCCTGAAATGTGGGCTCTTCTCAGTGAATTGTTTTTTCAAGTTTTACTTTGTAAATAATATTTATGTATTCTTTCAAAACGTCATACATCCCTTCCAGTCTGAGCCAGTGCCCTGAGCAGATCTTGAGTACTAGCTCTGCATCCAATCCCACCACACCCAGAGGAAGCATACTCCCAGGTGCTCTAACATGCCCAGGATCATAGATGAGGATGCTACAACATCTGCCCCAGCACCTGGAGGTACTGGAACCCCAGGGATCCAGGAAAATTCCTTCTGGTCTGAGACACTGCCCTGAGCAGATCTTGGGCACTAGCTCTGAACCAAGACCTACAACACCCAGAGGAAGCTCAAATACCAGGTGTTCTAAAACACCCAGGATCATAGGATCACAGGATCTCAGGAACTTGTTCACACCAGGATTTCAGGATCCCAGAGGCAGTTTGACTCCCAGGAGCTCTTACACCCATGGTCTCAGGATCATATGATCACAGAGACAGCTGGACTCTGAAGAGTTCTGATACAACCAAGATGACAGGAGGGACAGTGAGTACAGGTAGTACTAGAAATAATCAGATGGCAAGATGCAAGCACAAGAACATAAGTAATAGAAAACAAGGTTACTTGGCATCATCAGAACCCAGTTCTCCCACCATAGCAAGTCCTGGATACCCCATCACACTGGAAAGGCAAAATTCTGATTTAAAATAACTTCTCATGATGATGATAGAGGACTTTAAGCAGGACATAAATAGCTCCCTTAAAGAAATTTAGGAGAACACAGGCAAACAGGTAGGAGCCCTTAAAGAGGAAACACAAAAATCCCTTTAAGAATTACAGGAAAACACAACCAAACAGGTGAAGGAATTGAAAAAAAAAACATCCAGGATCTAAAAATGAAAATAGAAACAATAAAGAAATCATAAAGGTCTACAACCCGGGAGATAGAAAACCTAGGAAAGAGATCAGGAGTCATAGATGCATGCCTCACCAACAGAATACAAGAGATAGAAGAGAGAATCTCAGGTGCAAAAGATACCATAGAAAACATTGACACAACAGTCAAAGAAAATGCAACATGCAAAAGGCTCTAACCTAAAACATCCAGGAAATCCAGGACAAAATGAGAAAACCAGACCTCAGGATAATAGGTACAGAAGAAAGCAAAGATTTCCAGCTTAAAGGACCATTAAATATCTTCAACAAAAATTATAGAAGAAAACTTCCCTAAACTAAAGAAAGAGATGTCCATGAAAATACAAGAAGCCTACAGAACTCCAAACAGACTGGACCAGAAAATAAATTCCTCCTGTCACATAATAATCAAAATACCAAAGGCACAAAACAAAGAAAGAATAAAGCAGTAAGAGAAAAATGTCAAGTAACATATAAAGGCAGACCTATCAGGATTACACCAGACTTCTCACCAGAGACTAGAAAAGCCAGAAGATCTTGGACAGATGTCATATCGATTCTAAGAGAACACAGATGCCAGTCTAGGTTGCTATACCCTGCAAATCTCTTGATTAACATAGGTGGAGAAACCAAGATATTCCATGACAAAACCAAATTTACAATATATTTTTCCAAAAATCCAGCTCTACAAAGGGTAATAGAAAACTCCAACATAAGGAGGGAAACTACAACCTAGTTTACCCAGGAATGTAATCTTCCAGCAAACCCAAAAGAAGATAGCCACACAAACATAATTCCACCTCTAGTAACAAAAATAACAGGAGGCAACAATCACTTTTCCTTAATATCTCCTAACATCAATGGACTCAATTCCCCAATTAAGAGACATAGATTAATGGACTGGGTATGTAAACAGGACTCACCATTTTACTGCATACAGGAAACACACTTCAGTGACAAATGCAGACACTACCTCAAAGTAAAAGGTTGGAAAACAATTTTCCAAGCAAAGGGTCCCAAGAAACAAGCTGGAGTAGCCATTCTAATATCACATAAAATCAACTTTCAACCAAAAGTTATCAAAAAAGAAAAGAAAGGACACTTCATACACATCAAAGGAAAAATCTACCAAGAAGAACTCTCAATTCTGAACATCTATGCTCCAAATGTAAGGGCGCCCACATTCATAAAAGAAACTTTACCAAAGCTCAAAGCACACATAGAACCTCACCCAATAATAGTGGGGGACTTCAAAACCCAACTCTCAGCAATGGAAAGATAATGGCAACACAAACTAAACAGAGACACAGTGAAACTAACAGAAGTTATGAACCAAATGGATTTGACAGATATCTACAGAGTAATTCATTCTAAAACAAAAGACTATACCTTCTTCTCAGTACCTCATGGTACCTTCTACAATACTGACCATATAATTTGTCACAAAACAGGCCTCAAGAGATACAAGAAGATTGAAATGATCCCATGCATTCCATCAGATCACCTCGAACTAAGGCTGGTCTTCAATAACAACGATAACAAATGATAGAAAGCCCACATACACATGGAAACTGAACAATGCTCTACTCAATGAAAACTTGGTCATAGAAAAAGTAAAGAATAAAATTAAAGACTTTTTAGAATTTAATGAAAATCAAGGCACATCATACAAAGTTTATGTGATACAATGAAAGCATCCAAAGAGGAAAACTCATAGCTCTAAGTACATCCAAAAAGAAACTGGAGAGAGCATACACTAGCAGCTTGACAGCAAGCCTGAAAACTCTAGAACAAAAATAAACAAATACACCCAAGAGGCATAGAGGGCATGAAATAATCAAACTCAGGGCTGAAATCAACCAAGTAGAAACAAAAGAAGTATACAAAGAATCGACAAAACCAGGAGCTGGTTCTTTAAGCAAATCAACAAAATAGATAAACCCTTAGGCAGACTAACCAGAGGGCACAGAGACAGTATTACAATTAATAAAATCAGAATTGAAAAGGGAGACATAACAAAGGAAATTGAGGAAATTCAAAAAAATCATCAGATCCTACTATAAAAGCCTATACTCAACACAACTGGAAAATCTGGATGAAATGGACAATTTTCTAGACAGATACTAGCTACCATAGTTAAATCAGGATCAGATAAACTATTGAAACAGTCCCATAACCCCTAAAGAAATAGAAGCAGTCATTAAAAGACTCCCAACCAAGAAAAGCCCAGGACCAGATGGGTTTAGTGCAGAATTCTATCAGACCTTCAAAGAAGACCTAATACCAAATCTCTTCAAACTATTTCACAAAATAGAAACAGAAGGAACACTACCCAATTCATTCTATGAAGGCACAATTATGCTTATACCTAAACCACACAAAGACCCAATAAAAAGAGAACTTCAGATCAAATTCCCTTATCAATATCAATGCAAAAATGCTCAATAAAATTCTCGCAAAGAGAATCCAAGAACACATCAAAATGCTTATCTAGCATGATCAAGAAGGCTTCATCCCAGGGATACAGGGATGGATCAATATACAGAAATCTATCAACTTAATCCATTATATGAATAAACTCAAAAAAAGCCATGATAGTCTCATTAGATGCTTAGAAAGCATTTGACAAAATTCAACACCCCTTCATGGTAAGAGTCTTGGAAAGATCAGGAATTCAAGCCCCATACCTAAACATAGTAAAAGCAATATACAGCAAACCAGTAGCCAACATCAAACTAAATGGAGTGAAACTTGAAGCAATCCCACTAAAATCAGGGACTAGACAAGGCTGCCCACTCTCTCTCTATGTATTCAATATAGTACCCAAAGTCCTAGCCAGAGCAATTAGACAACAAAAGGAGGTCAAATTGGACAATTGGATACAAATTGGAAAGAAAAGAGTAAAAGTATCACTATTGGCAGATGATATGATTGTATACTAAAGTGACCCCAAAAATTCTACCAGAGAACTCCTAAACCTGATAAACAACTTCAGCAAAGTGGCCAGATATAAAATCAACTCAAGCAAATCAGTAGCCTTCCTCTACTCAAAGGATAAGCAGGCTGAGAAAGAAATTAGAGAAACAACACACTTCACACTAGTCACAAATAATATTACATACCTTGGTGTGACTCTAACCAAGCAAGTGAAAGATCTGTATGACAACAGCTTCAAGTCTCTGAAGAAAGAAATTGAAGAAAATCTCAGAAGATGGAAAGATCTCCCATGCTCATGGACTGGCAGGATTAATAGAGTAAAATGGTCATCTTTCAGAAAGCAATCAACAGATTCAATGCAGTCCCAATCAAAATTCCAACTCAATTCTTCATAGAATTAGAAAGAGCAATTTGTGAACTCATTTGGAATAACAAAAAACCCAGGATAGTAAAAACTACTCTCAACAATGAAAGAACTTCTGGGGGAATCACCATCCCAGACCTCAAGCTGTACTACAGAGCAATCATGATAAAAACTGCATGGTATTGGTACAAGACAGGTAGGTAGATCAATGGAATAGAATGGAAAACCCAGAAATGAACCCACACACCTATGGTCACTTGATCTTTGACAAAGGAGCTAAAACCATCCAGTGGAAAAAAAGACAGCATTTTCAACCATTGGTGCTGGTTCAACTGGTGGTCAGCATCTAGAAGAATGCAAATCAATCCATTCTTATTTTCTTGTACAAAACTCAAGTTCAAATAGATCAATGAACTCTACATAAATCCAGATACACTGAAACTAATAGAAGAGAAAGTGAGCAAGAGCCTCAAACACATGGGCACAGGGGAAAATTTCCTGAACATAACACTAATGGCTTATGCTCTAAGATCAAGAATTGACAAATGGGACCTGATAAAAATGTCAAAGCTTCTGTAAGGCAAAGAACACTATCAATAGGACTAAACTGCAACCAACAGATTGGGAAAACATCTTTACCATCCTTCTTCTGATAGAGGACTAATATCTAATATATACAAAGAATTCAAGAAATTAGACTCCATACAATCAAATAACCCTATTAAAAATGTGGAACAGAGCTAGACAGATAATTCTCAACTGAGGAATACCGAATAGCTGAGAAGCACCTAAAGAAATGTTCATTTGCCTTTTGCCATCTGGTTACCTCTGGTGTTAGTTGGTCCTGCTGTCACTGGCTGTTGGTTGGACCTTCTGTGAAACTGCAAAGCTATTTCTGGCCCCCATGGATTACCAGGATTCCCCTGGCACTGATTTCTGGGGCCTGCCCTGCTCCTGAGTGACTTTGGAGCCCTGATGTGCCTTGCCCCAAGTGATGTTATATTGGGGAGTCCCTGCACATCCAAAGGCTCAGCTTAGTGGATTCCCGGAGCAGACATCACCAAAGGGAGGCTGGTAGGCTCCCGCCCTGTGCAGGGGTGAGTGATCTCTCCGGGGGGGGGAGGGGGCATCCCTCTGCAGGGCAGAAGTCCCACAGCAGGGCTGGCGCGTCGATTACTGCAGACCTGCCCAGCTCTTGGAGCAGGTTACACACAAGCTGCCTGAGACTGAAGCAATATTATGCCTGTCTGTCTCTGAGCCTGGCTGTCCCAACTACCTGGACACTGGAGCAAAGATGGCGGAGTGCACTCTGCACTCTCTCGGCAGCGGCGCAGGTCACCCTGCAGGGGGATGGCCCACAGCAGAGCTGGCACCCAGAAGACCACAGCTCTGTTCAGTTCTTGGGAGCAGACAGAAGCCCCAACAGGCTGTGTCCCAAGGTATGTTATATTGGGGAGAACCTGGATACCTATCTCCTCAGTGCTGTAGATCCCAGAACAGAGGTTGCCAAAGGGAAGCTGGTAGGCTCCTGCCCAGTGCGGGGGCAGGGGGGGGAGGAGGGGTCCCTCTGCAAGGCAGAAGTCCCACAGCAGAGCTGGTGTGCTGGTTACTGCAGATCTGCTCAGTTCTTTAAATCAGGATCAAATAGACCATCTAAACCGTCCTATAACCCCTGAAGTAGAAGTTGTCATTGGAAGTCTTCCAACAAAAAAAGCAGAGGTCCAGATGGTTTTAGTGCAGAATTCTATCAGACCTTCAAAGAAGACCTAACACCAATACTCCTCAAACTGTTCCACAAAATAGAAACAGAAGAAACACTACCCAACTCGTTCTATGAAGCCACAATTACGCTAATACCAAAAGCACACAAAGATCTGAAAAGGAAAGAGAATCTTAGGCCAATCTCTCTTATGAATATCGATGCAAAAATACTCAATAAAATTCTTGCCAACTGAATCCAAGAACACATCAAAACGATCATTCACCACGATCAAGTAGGCTTCATCCCAGGGATGCAGGGATGGTTCAATATAAGGAAATCCATCAATGTAATCCACTATATAAACAATCTCAAAGAAAAAAACTACATGGTCATCTCATTAGATGCTGAGAAAGCATTTGACAAAATTCAGCATCCTTTCATGCTAAAGGTCTTGGAAAGATCAGGAATTCAAGGCCCATATCTAAACATAGTAAAAGCAATTTACAGCAAACCGGTACCAACATCAATCTGAATGGAGAGAAACTTGAAGCAATCCCACTGAAATCAGGGACTAGACAAGGCTGCCCTCTCTCTCCATATCTTTTCAATATAGTACTTGAAGTTCTAGCTAGAGCAATTAGACAACAAAAGGAGGTCAAAGTGATACAAACTGGAAAGGAAGAAGTCAAACTATCACTATTTGCAGATGATATGATAGTAGACTTAAGCGACCCAAAGAACTCCACCAGAGAACTCCTACAGCTGAAAAACAACTTCAGCAAAGTGGCCGGATATAAAATCAACTCAAGCAAGTCAGTAGCCTTCCTATACTCAAAGGATAAGCAGGCTGAGAAAGAAGTAAGAGAAATGATACCCTTCACGATAGCCACAAACCATATAAAGTATCTTGGTGTGACTCTAACCAAACAAGTGAAAGATCTGTATGACAAGAACTTCAAGTCTCTGAAGAAAGAAATTGAAGAAGACCGCAGAAGATGGAAAAATCTGCCATGCTCATGGATTGGCAGGATTAATATAGTAAAAATGACCATCTTGCCAAAAGCAATATACAGATTCAATGCAATCCCCATCAAAATCCCAACTCAATTCTTCATAGAGTTAGAAAGAGCAATTCAAAAATTCATCTGGAATAACAGAAAACCAAGGATAGCTAAAACTATTCTCAAGAGTAAAAGAACCTCTGGGGGAATCAGTATCCCGGACCTCAAGCTGTACTACAGAGCAATAGTGTTAAAAACCGCATGGTATTGGTATAGTGACAGGCATGTAGATCAATAGAACAGAATTGAAGACCCAGAAATGAATCCATACTCCTATGGTCACTTGATCTTTGACAAAGGAGCTAAAACCATCCAGTGGAAAAAAGATAGCCTTTTCAACAAATGGTGCTGGCTCAGCTGGAGGTCAACATGCAGAAGAATGCAAATTGACCCATTCTTATCTCCTTGTACTAAGCTCAATTCTAAGTGGATCAAGGACCTCCACATAAAACCAGACACACTGAAACTAATAGAAAGGAAACTAGGGAAGAACCTTGAACATATGGGCACAGGGGAGAATTTCCTGAACAGAACTCCAATAGCTTATGCTCTAAGATCAAGAATAGACAAATGGGACCTCATTAAATTACAAAGTTTTTGCAAGGCAAAAGACACTGTCAAAAAGACAAAGCGGCAACCAACTAACTGGGAAATGATCTTTACCAACCTTACATCCGACAGAGGGCTAATATCCAATATATACAAAGAACTCAAGAAGTTAAACTCCAGAGAGGCAAATAACTCTATTAAAAATGGGGTACAGAGCTACACAAAGAGTTCTCACCTGAAGAATATCTAATGGCTGAGAAGCACCTAAAGAGATGTTCATCATCCTTAGTCATTAGGGAAATGCAAATCAAAACAACCCTGAGATTCCATCTCACACCAGTCAGGATGGCTAAGATCAAAAACACAGGAGACAGCAGTTGTTGGAGAGGATGTGGAGAAAGAGGAGCACTCCTCCACTGCTGGTGGAATTGCAAGCTGGTACAACCACTCTGGAAAGCAGTCTGGCGGTTCCTCAGAAAACTGGGCATGACACTCCAGGAGGATCCGGCTATACCACTCCTGAGCATAGACCCAGAGACTTTACCTGCATGCAATAAGGACACATGCTCCACTATGTTCATAGCAGCCTTATTTATAATAGCCAGAAGCTGGAAAGAACCCAGATGTCCCTCAACGGAGGAATGGATTCAGAAGATGTGGTATATCTACACAATGGAATACTACTCTGCAATTAAAAACAATGAATTCACGAAATTCCTAGGCAAATGGTCAGATCTTGAAAATATCATCCTTAGTGAGGTAACCCAATCACAAAAGAACACACATGGTATGCAGTCACTGATAAGGGGATATTGACCCAGAATCTCGGAATACCCTAGACACAATCCGCATATCAATAGATTTCTAAAAAGATGGTAGGAGAGACCCCTGGTCCTGGAAAGACTGGATGTAGGGGAACGCCAGGACAGAGTAACGAGAGGGGGTTGAATGGAGAAAAGAGGGAGGGAAGGGGGCTTATGGGACTTTCGGGGAGGGAGGAAACGGGAAAGGGGAAGTGATTTGGAATGTAAATTAAAAAAATAAAATAAAATAAATAATAAAAAAAAACCATTGAAACTAATAGAAAGGAAACTAGGGAAGAACCTTGAACATATGGGCACAGGGGAGAATTTCCTGAATAGAACTCCAATAGCTTATGCTCTAAGATCAAGAATTGACAAATGAGACCTCATTAAATTACAAAGTTTTTGCAAGGCAAAAGACACTGTCAAAAAGACAAAGCAGCAACCAACTAACTGGGAAATGACCTTAACCAACCCTACATCCGACAGAGGGCTAATATCCAATATATACAAAGAACTCAAGAAGTTAAACTCCAGAGAGGCAAGTAACCCTATTAAAAATGGGGTACAGAGCTAAACAAAGAGTTCTCACCTGAAGAATATCTAATGGCGGAGAAGCACCTAAAGAGATGTTCATCATCCTTAGTCATTAGGGAAATGCAAATCAAAACAACCCTGAGATTCCATCTCACACCAGTCAGAATGGCGAAGATCAAAAACACAGGAGACAGCAGTTGTTGGCAAGGATGTGGAGAAAGAGGAACACTCCTCCACTGCTGGTGGAATTGCAAGCTGGTACAACCACTCTGGAAAGCAGTCTGGCGGTTCCTCAGAAAACTGGGCATGAGACTCCCGGAGGATCCTGTTATACCACTCCTGGGCATATACCCAGAGGCTTTACCTGCATGCAATAAGGACACATGCTCTACTATGTTCATAGCAGCCTTATTTATAATAGCCAGAAGCTGGAAAGAACCCAGATGTCCCTCAACGGAGGAATGGATTCAGAAGATGTGGTATATTTACACAATGGAATACTACTCTGCAATTAAAAACAATGAATTCACGAAATTCCTAGGCAAATGGTCAGAACTTGAAAATATCATCCTTAGTGATTTAACTCAATCACAAAAGAACAAACATAGTATGCAGTCACTGATAAGGGGATATTAACCCAGAATCTTGGAATACCCTAGACACAATTCGCATATCATTAGATTTCCAAGAAGATGGAAGGAGAGACCCCTGGTCCTGGAAAGACTGGATGTAGGGGAATGCCAGAACAGAGAAGCAGGAGGGGGTTGAATGGGGAAAAGAGGGAGGGAAGGGGGCTTATGGGACTTTCGGGGAAGGAGGAAACGGGAAAGGGGAAATGATTTTGAATGTAAATAAAAAAAACTTAGAAAATAAATAAAAAAAATTAAAAACATAAAAAAAAAAGAAATGTTCAACATCCTTAGTCATCAGGGAAATGTAAATCAAAAAGACCCTGAGATTCCACCTCACATCAGTCATAGTGGCTAAGATGAAAACTCAGGGGACAGCATATGCTGGCAAAGGTGTGGAGAAAGAGGAGCACGCCTTCATTGCTGGTGGGATTGCAAGCTGATACAATTCCTCTGGAAATCAGACTGGTGGTTCCTCAGAAAATTGGACATAGTGTTACCTGAGGACCCAGATATACCACTCCTGGGCACACACCCAGAAGATGCTCCAACATGTAATAAGGACACATGTTTCACTATGTTCATAGCAGCCTTATTTATAATAGCCAGAAGCTGGAAAGAAACCAGATGTCCCTCAACAGAGAAATGGATATAGAAGATGTGGTACATTTACACAATAGAGTACTACTCAGCTATTAGAAACCGCGACTTCATGAAATTCTTAGGCCAATGGATGGAACTAGGAAATAACATCCTGAGTGAGGTAACCCAATCAGAAAAGAACCGCTGGTGATTTCACAATGCAGTGGTCATGTCATATCTGGATGATCACATCTCTCAATAATCCTCCCAAAACCTCAAGCCCTGACATCTTCTTGCCCCATCTTTAGGGAAGGGAGATGATACAAATGCCCTATTTTATGCTGAACTTTCAGAAGTCACTTATTCTTAGCACACTGACTAGTTATGAGTCACTGAATTAAGTACTGTCTCCTATCCATGGCAGAGAGAAGTTCCTCTCATTAAGATTGAGGACAGTGCTATTTTGTGTGTACAAACAAAAATATTAAAAGGCAATTTGACATGTCACATAAAAAGATAATGAGACTAGGTTCTGTACTATGTCCTATATTCTCCCAAAAACCTGGGGGTTTTGACCAGGCTAACAATACCAGACATTAATCCCTTCCTGATTAAGACAATCAGGAAATGGATGTGTTTTTCCATAGTTTCCATGCCTCTGTTCCTCCAATGGGTTCATCTGTCCAGGCAGGCCACAGTTTTAGCATGGGCAGTTTGCTGCTGTGTAAGACTATTGATGTCCTTTCCCCTAAGGGGCATACACAGAATCTTCTATTACAGAAGCTAGCCACCCAGAAAGTGTTCAGTTTAGTTCTCCCCAACTAAAATGTATTGTGTGCACAAAAATAGGGTCTTACTGTATACTTAGGGGCATTCCAGCTCTCATGTTTGTGCTGGGGATTAAAGTTGCTCTTCAGTCTCATGTAGCAGGTCTCATGTTACCCAATGAGCCATTACCCCTGCCCCAAAGGAGAGATTTTGAAAAATATTAATTTTTCTTTGCTCTGTCCCAGAAAGTTTCAGTGAGTTTATTATGGTACAGTTTTTATAAAGGAAGCATCAAGGTGAGAGTCAACATAGTTTTAGGTGCAAATGAAAAAAAACAGTTTATAACAGATGCATGCATTATGGAACTTGAGTGAAGTGTGTTATGATTTTAGCTATTTCATGTCAGTTATGATACATTAATCATGTTGCTACTATGTGAGACAGATGTTTTTATATATGAATTTAGTAGTAATTCTATATCAAATGCCCTTTTTGCAAGAAAGAAATAAGATTTCAATTATGTTCTCTTGCATTCTATATTATTTTGTGAATTTTATAATTTTAAATCATCCTGGAAAGAAATCTAGGCAGGTGCTATCATTTTCAGTCCTTTGTAGAGGAGAACGTTTCAGAGAGGCAAAATTATTCTCTGTGATGTCACTCAGCTCCCTCATAACCAGTGTTTCTGCTTTGGACTCCTAATCTAACATTTCCACATGTCCTAATACCATGTTCTTCAGAACACAGGATTCATCACATAGATGGAGGTTTAAAATGTTCCATACACTGTGGAGACGCTTCCAATACTCCAATCTGCAGACATGCATTAGCTCCGTTCTTCTGGATTCTTTTAATATTAATCCCAAGATGCTTTGGTTATTTATGAATGAGGAATGGAACTTTGACATTTTTTTAATGTCAGAATTGAAGATGAGAGATGGAGCTCAAGAATGCTGCTGAGTTCTTCTGGCTAAAACTCGCTACTTTACCCTCCCTGGAATATGCCTTTCCTCCCTTAGATAACACACTTCAAAAGACAGGAAGGTGAGCCCACATTTTTTCTTCTCTACATTCCTTCATGTAGAATGTCTTCCCATGACCTCAAGTCCAGTACTTGCTTTTCTCCACTTTTCTTCAGTTGTAGATTGGCCACGTGATGCATGAACCACACCTGCTGTGTAACAGAATAGTTCATTTTCTTTGTTATTTTATGTTGACCCAAGCAATGTTCTTGAAAACATCCACCCTCTCGTCCCATCCTTTCAATTTTGCTAGGACATTTTATAAAGTATCTCAGTCTCAAAATAATTATCAAACCACAAGTATCTCTGTCTATCTCTAATAAAGATATTTTCAATTCTTGCTAAACTTAAAAGTCCTGAAGATGAGTCAAGCAATGACTCCCTTAAATTTTTCTAACCAACACTCAAGAGCTAGCTGTGAGACTTATGGGAGTGATGATGTAGGGGTGATATATTTATTACTTGTAGAATAATTACCAAAGGATTCCTAACCCAACAATCTCTTACTGCTTCATATTTTATAAAGTAAAAAACCAATGGTATAGTCATTATAGAGTTATGGATGAGTATAGAGACAACCACTATAAACTGTCTTCAATAAACAACATTATTAAATAAAAAAATATTGATGAGTTATGTTACATTATTATACTGAGGAGGGAAAAAATCTCAAATTAATTAAAAAATGAATTGAACTACAAGTTGTAGATTTATCTTAAGTGTTAGAAGCAAAAGTTGCTTTAGATGTTTATGTATTAGAATAGTTACATATGTTTAAGTAAGTTTCTTAGGTATAGACCGTCATCTGAACAAGAAATTCATGAATGTCTCATACAACCCATACAAAGATAGCCAAATAAAAATAACACTTTTTTTGAAAATTTCTATTAGATATTTTCTTTATTTACATTTCAAATGTTAGCCCCTTTCCTGGTTTCCCCTCCAAAAATCCCCTATTCAGCCTCCTCCCCCGCTTCTATGAGGGTACTCCTCCACACACCCATCCACTCCCACTTCCCCATCCTGGCATTCCCCTATACTGGGGCATTGAGTTTTCACAGGACCAAGGGCCTCTCCTCCAATTGATGTCGGAAAAGGCCATCTTCTGCTACATATGCAGCTGGAGCCATGGGTCCCTCCATGTGTACTCTTTGATTGGTGCTTTAGTCTCTGAAAGCTCTGGGGGCTCTGATTTGTAGCGGGAATTAGAGCAGTTTTATGCCACTCTCTGACTCGCCTCCACCTCGTGCCACACTACCCACGAGCCGCCAGCTCCCATGGTTCTCTGATCATAGTTCTCCAAATTACCAGGTAGAACAGACTCTTAACACTCAATTAATTTGCCAATCAGATTTATCAATATTTAAAACACAAATTCAAGATGCCAATACAGTAATAACAGAGCCAATCAATTATAGTAAAAGTTTTAACCTGATTTTCTAACCTTTGGATAAATGAACATCTGCTGCCATAGCTCCTTCCAACCTCCGGAGCCTCTATCTCTCTCTCCCTCTTCCTCCCTTCACTCCGCCCCTCACTTCCCTGTTCAATCACAGGTCATCTCTGTAGGAATCTCTTGCAACACTGATTGGTTGATAGTGTTTTTCTTCCAATAGGTTGTAAACCCCTTCAGCTCCTTCAGACCTTCTTTAACTCCTCCTTTGTGGACCCCGTGTTCAGTTCAATGGTTGGCTGTGAGCATCTTTCTCTGTATTTGTCAGGCTCTGACAGAGCCTCTCAGGAGACAGCTATATCAAGTGCCCATCAGCAAGCACTTGTTGGCATCCACAATAGTGTCTGGATTTGATAACTGTATATTGGATGGATCCCCAGGTAGGGCAGTCTCTGGATGGCCTTTCCTTCAGACTCAGCTCCAAACTTTGTCTCTGTATATCGTCCCCTGTGTATTTTGTTCCCCCTTCTAAAAAGGACCAAAGTATCCACATTTTGGTCTTCCTTCTTCTTGAGCTTCTTGTGGTCTGTGAATTTTTAGGGTGTCTAAAAATTTTAAATGTAACACGACCCTTGAAGTCAAGTATAAAATTTTTTCTTGTATTCATTTCCACTGAAAAGTTTCTGATTAAGGAGTGGCAGGATTTTGATTCTGTGGTGCAGAGAAAATAAACATGTATTATACTTAGGAAAATTGTTTAGCTCTCTAACTTCTAAGGAAGGTACAGACGAGATAAAAACACTGTACAACAGTAAATGAAGTTCAGGGCCCAAGATCCCAGAAGTTTAAGCAAGTATTTCTCAGAAATAAAATGGTATTAGATTTCATTTGTCACCATGCTCTGTTTCAAATGGGCTCCCAAGTTGTGATGATAATATTTAAATCTAAAAATCTCAGAAATACAAGAAAACGTAGTTATGAGTGCTTTCCACTTTTGTTCCACAAGTTTTACTTTTGAGTAAAGTTTGCAGTACAGAGTAGACATGTTTAATACAATCTTTGTACATGAGTTCCTAAGAGGAAAACTATGAATTATGCATAGAAAGTTGTACTGAGCACAGATTTGTATATTCTAGGATGTTGAAGAACTTCTGAAACCTCTGTTGGCTTTTAATTTTTAAATTTAAATTATTATTATTATGGGATCTTTCTTACCCCAATATTCACTAAGACATTTTATTTGTCACAGAACATCTGCGAGGGAACAATATTTTAAGGTATGAGGTGGCTACAGAAATGACCATGACAGGCAAACTATTTCAATACAATTCTGGTAGAGAAAAGTATTCCTTGTCTTTGGAGATGCTACAAAACTTTCAGTTAAGCTGTAATTTATTTTAAAGTTATTTAATACTTAGATAATAAACCATACTCATGAAAACATTGCTTGAATATATTATTTATTTTATGACCATAATAATGATTGATCTATTTAAAGATATACAAATGCATAAATAAGAAAAAAATATGTGGTTGAACCAAAAATTTTCAAACAGTTTCTCTATAATCCTTCATTGTTTTATGTTCATGAGCTATGTGTCCTATCTAGAGATATATAATTGTTATCAAATTACTATTCACCTATCTACTCTTCTATAAACAGGTTCTTCATTTAGTAGTTCATTATACTCTCTTCTTTTGTTACATATTGTTTTACATCTTGATTTTCAAAGGCTGTATAATATTTCTCCATTTATATAAGCTGTAATTTATTTGGATAATGCTGTGAGCACCTGTTCTTTACCTGTGTTATAGGTATTCTATGTTCATAAATATTTCTTATATTTATAATATCTTTTGAACACAAATTTTGATTTGTAAAATTATTTGGACAGAAACCATAGAATTTTCTAGGTTTGTAATATGTAACCAAGCAATGAAAAGCTGATTTCAACCAAAGGTTGTGACCCAGGCTTGCAGTACTGTGTCAGTTAAGTGATTTTATTCCTTATCCTTATAGGAATAATGCCAGCCATGTACTTCTGATCAAGATGCTGTAAAACTGAATGATCCTAGCACCAAGATCCTATTTCAATGCCAGCCATTTGTAAAAAGTCTGTACTTGGTTGAGTAAATATTGTGTTGTTCATAGTGGAGACAAAAAACTTCCATGTTAAGGAACTGAATTAAAAAAAAGTCATATTACCTAAAAGCTGATCAAATCTAATTGAAAATAGTTTGTGGCTTCAGAGTTATGTATAGTACCCTATGCTAAGGTTTGCACATGCAATAAGCTGTGAAGTAAATATTAAATGTTCCCTCATAATTTAGGTGAGTGTGCATAAGCTATGAGAGTTCAAGTGATCTCCAGGTCACATTTAGCAGAGTCCTGTTTTGGCTGAGTGTAAGGAGGTTTGCTTTAATCATATGTACGACCTATTGTAGAATATCATAGAGTATCGTAGAGTAATGACATAATTCACTTTCCTTTTTTTCACTTTTTTAATTGATTATTTCATTTATTTACAATTCAAATATTATCACCTTTCCCAGCTTCCCCTCCACAAACCCCCTATCCCATGCCTCCTCCCCTACCTGGGGCATTGTGCCTTCAGAGGACCAAGGGCCTCCGCTCCCAGACAAGGCCATCCACTGCTACATATGCAGCTGGAGCCATGGGTCCCTCCATGCATACTCTTTGGTTGATGCTTTAGTCCCTGTTTGCTCTGGGGTCTCTGGTTGGTTGATACTGTTGTTCTTCCTATGGGGATGCAAATCCCTTCAGCTCCTTCAGTCCTTCCCCTAACTCCTCCAATAGCGTCCCTGTGCTCAGTCTGATGGTTGACTGTGAGCCTCTGCATCTGCATTGGTCAGGTTCTGGCAGAGTTCTCAGGAGACAGCTATATCAGGCTTCTGTCAGCAAGCACTTCTTGGCATTAGCAATAGTGTCTAGGTTTGGTGTCTGCATATGGGATGGATCTCCAGGTGGGGCAGACTCTGGATGACTTTTCCTTCAGTCTCTGCTCCAGTCTTTGCCCCAATATTTACTTTAGACTGAAGCAATTCTTGGTTAAAATTTTGGAGATTGGTGGGAGGCTGCATCCCTCAACTAGGGGCCATGCTTAATTCTAGATGTGGTCTCTATAGGTTCTCTCTCCACTTTGTTGGGTATTTCAGCTAATATTCCTTTTGGGTCCTGGGAGCCTCTTGCTTTCCTGGCATCTGGGACATTCTGGTTTCTCATCTCCTGCCATGGACCACCCCAGCCTGGTATGGGGGTCCCTGAGATGAGGGTTCTCGAAGTCCAAGTGAGTAAGGACTCAGCGGCGGTGACAAACAGAAGCACAGAGGCAGTTTGAATCTGAGTGTATTTTGCAGTTCTTAAGCAGGGGATTTTATACATTAAACCAAACATGACACAACTCTTAGAAACCTTATCCAGCGAAACAATCATGAATACCAACAAGAACCATTTGGCACAGTAAAATACAAAATCATCTGAGCATTATGACTAAAACTACAAGTTCAGTGAATCACAAACAGAACAGGTAACATCACCGTCAAAATACAACAGTTCTAAAAGACTATATTCAATAGGGCATTCGTCCAAGGCTAGTGGCATATTCCGAGTAACAGGTTCATAAATCTTTATGGTCAGTGCTCTAAACCACTGAGCTAACTTTCTAGCTCCTATGGTAAATTATTGCTTAACATCTAATACTTGATTTTTTATAAATCTTCACAGCATAAATTTAAACTATTTTAGTTCTTTTAATTCTATTTAATAAATTTAAACTATTTTAATTCTAATTAAGGCTTTCTTTACCACATACCAAAACCCACCTCTGATGACACACGTGTAGCCATATGAAATTTTATCATTGGGGAAGCTTTTATCTAACATAATAATTTTGTAAATGATTTGAAAAGTAAAGCATTAATTTTCTAAATAAAAAATAATTTAATAATTTTTTAATAATTTTAAAAAAATTTTTAATAGTTTTTAAAAATTTTAATAATTTTTTAAAAGCATTCTTGTTTAAGAGCATTGTCTGGGTTACCAGGAACCTGTAGGTAAGAAAAGGAATGAAAGAGAACAAAAAAGAAAAATTGCTATGAGAACTATGGCTCAATTGTTTTCTTTGGCCAAGATTTCCACACCCAGTTCCAGGATACCTCCTTCTTTTGAAATCTATGCCTCAGTCTGTGGAAATTGTCACATAGATTCTACTGGGGTCAATGTGGTAATCCCCCATTGCTACACATCTCTGTTCAATTTCCTGACCCTCTGTACATCTTCTCTATCTCTTCCCATACCTGTCCCTTCCCCCTTTTCCCTCCCCCTCCTTTCTTCCTCCTCAGTTCCTCCCACCCTCTCTCTCCCATGACTATTTTGTTCCCCCTTTTAAGTAGGACTGAAGCATCCACACTTTAATCTTCCTTATTCTTGAGCTTCATATGGTCTGTGAGTTGTATTGTGAGTATTCTGAACTTTTTGACTAATATCCTCTAATCAGTGAGTACCTAACTTGTGTATTCTTTTTGTGCCTGGGTTACCTCACTCAGGATGATAATTTCTAGTTCCATCCATTTGCCTAAGAATTTCATGAAGTCATTGTTTTTATGGCTTATGCTCTAAGATCAACAATTGACAAATAGGACCTCATAAAATTGAAATGCAAAGGAAACAGTCAATAGGACAAAATGGCAACAACTGATTGGGAAAAGATCTTTACCAATCCTACATTTGATAGAGGGCTAATATCCAGTATAGTCAAAGAACTCAAGAAGTTAGACTCCAAACAATCAAATAACCCTGTAAATAAAATGGGGAACTGATAGGCATAAAAATAATTCTAAGTTGATTGAAAGTGGAATTATAAATGTTTTCAGGTAAAATTGAAGATTTCCATGGAAAATATTTCTGATAAAATTCAAGAAATATATACACAAACACATTAAAATTGACTATTTCATGGAAAATTTTACAGATAAAATGGTAAATATAAAAAACTGTTCTAGGGTTTAGGACTATCCTCTGCCACAGCGTGCCATCTTTGAGTGGCACAGGAAGCCAGCTATCTACCCAGTGGCACGGAGGAGTCAGTCAGCACAGGTGAGACCTGCATTGCAGCACAAAGGATCCCATCTGGAATCATCTGGCTGGAGCCTTCCGGTTTCTGTGTCCAGCTTGAGGCCACCCTCTGCCACTGGGTACTGTATCCAAGTGACACACGGAAGTAGCTAACCACTCAGGAATGCAGAGAGGTCCAGTTGTACAGTAGGACCACCCCTGCTGCTCAGTGGAAACAGCCTGAAACCCTGAGGACACAAGAGCCTAGCAACAGCCTGGGACGGGAGTCTTCTGATTACTGTCTGGACCTAGAGTTGATCAGGGCCACAAAGTTACATACCTAAATACAACTATAAGAGAGTAGATCTCGCAGAAGTACTTACATATCAGTGTACACAGAGAGAACAGGTCTCCCAGGAGCACAGAGAAACCACAATCAGAGACAGCAACACCAGCTAACATCAGAGATAACCAGATGGCAAAAGGCAAACGCAAGAACACCACAAACAGAAACCAAGGCAACTTGACTCCATTAGAACCAAGCTCTCCAACAACATCAAGTCCTGGATACCCAAACACACCAGAAAAGCAAGAACTGGTTTTAAAATAACAGTTCATGATGCTGATGGAGGGCTTCAAGAAGGATATAAATAACTCCCTTAAAGAAATACAGGAGCGCACAAGTAAACAGGGAGAAGCCCTTGAAGAACAAAGGGAAAACACAACAAAACAGGTGAAGAAATTGAACAAAGCTATCCAAGATCTAAAGATGGAGGTAGAAACAATAAAGAAATCACAAAGGGAAACAACTCAGGACATAGAAAACCTAGGAAAGAAGTCAGGAGTCATGGATCCAAGCATCAACAACAGAGTATAAGAGATAGAAGAGAGAATCTCAGATGCAGAAGATACCATAGAAAGCATTGATACAACAGTCAAAGAAAATGAAAAATGCAAAAAACTCCTGATCCAAAACATCCAGTAAATCCAGGAGAAAATGAGAAGACCAAACCTAAGGATTATTGGTATAGAAGAGAGTGAAGATTTCCAACTTAAATGGCCATTAAATGTCTTCAACAAAATTATAGAAGAAAACTTCCCTAATCTAAAGAAGGAGATGTCCATGAAAATACAAGAAGCTTACAGAACTCCAAATAGATTTGACCAGAAAAGAAATTCCACCTGTCACATAATAATTAAAATACCAAATATACTAAACAAAGAATGAATATTAAAAGCAGTAAGGGGAAAAGGTCAAGTAACATATAAAGGTAGACCTATCATAATTATACCAGGCTTCTCACCAGAGACTATGAAAGTCAGAAGAGCCTGGGCAGATGTCATACAGACCCTAAGGGAACACAAATGCCAACCCAGACTGCTCTATCCAGCAAATCTCTCAATTACCATAGATGGAGAAACCAAGGTAAATCATGACAAAAACAAATTTATATAGTGTCTTTCCACAAATCCAGCCCTTCAAAGAATAATGAATGGAAAACACCAACAAAGGGAGAGAAACTACCAACTAGAAAAAGCAAGAAATTAATCTTCTTCCAACAACCATCCCCCAAAAGATAACCACACAAACATAAAAATAGCAGGAAGCAACAAGCACTTTTCCTTAATATCTCTTAACATCAATGGACTCAATTCCCCAATAAAAAGACAGACTAATGGACTGGATACGTAAAGAAGACCCAACATTTTGCTGCATACAGGAAATGCATCTCAGTGTCAAAGACAAAAACTACCTCAAAGTAAAGGCTGGAAAACAGTTTTCCGAGCAAATAATCCCAGGAAACAAGCTGGAGTAGCCATTCTAATATCCAATAAAATAGACTTTCCACCAAAAGTCATCAAAAAAGACATGGAAGAACACTTTATACTCACCAAAGGAAAAATCTACCAGGAAGAACTCTCAATTCTGAACATTCATGCTCCAAATACAAAATACGAGACAAAAAGTTTCGTAAAAGAAACCTTACTAAAGCTTAAAGCACACGCTGCACCTCACACAATAATTGTGGGTAACTTCAACACCCCACTCTCCTTAATGGAAAGATCAGGGAAATACAAACTAAGCAGAGACATAATAAAACTAACAGAAGTTTTGGGCCAAATGGATTTAATAGATTTCTATAGAACATCTCATCCCAAATCAAAAGAATATACCTTCTTCTCAGTACCTCATGGTACCTTCTCCAAAATTGACTATATAATTGGTCACAAGACAGACTTCAACAGATATAAGAAAATTGAACTAATTCCAAGCCTCCTATCAGATCACTATGGAGTAAGGGTGGTCTTCAATAGCAACAAAAACAACAGAAAGCCCACAGACACATGGAAGCTGAAAAATGATCTTCTCTGTGATACATTGGTCAAGGAAGAAATAAGGAAAGAAATCAAAACCTTTTCAGAATTAATGAAAATGAAGGCACAACATGCCCAAATTTATGGGACACAATGAAAGTAGTGCTAAGAGGAAAACTCATAGCTCTGAGTGCCCCCAAAAAGAAGCTGGAGAGAGTGTACACTAGCAGCTTAACAGCACACCTGAAAGCTTTAGAAGAGAAAGAAGCTAATACACCCGAGAGGAATAGAAGGCAGGAAATCATCAAACTCAGGGTTGAAATCAACCAAGTAGAAACAAAAAGATCTAGTCAAAGAATCAACAAAACAAGGAGCTGGTTCTTTGAGAAAATCAACAAGATAGATAAACCTTTAGCCAGACTAACCAGAGGGCACAGAGACAGTATCCAAATTAACAAAATCAGAAATGAAAAGGGAGAAATAACAACAGAAAATGAGAAAATTCAAAAAAAAAACTCAGATCCTAATACAAAAGCCTACATTCAACACAGTTGGAAAATCTGGAAAAAATGGACAATTTCCTAGACAGATACCAACTACCAAAGTTTAATCAGGATCAGATAGACCATCTAAATGGTCCCATAACCCCTAAAGTAATAGAAGTGGTCATTGACAGTCTCCAAACCAAAAAAAGCACGGGACCAGATGGTTTTAGTGCAGAATTCTATCAGACCTTCAAAGAAGACCCAACACCAATACTCTTCAAACTATTCCACAAAATAGAAACATAAAAAACACTACCAAACTCGTTCTATGAAGCCACAATTTTGCTGATACCAAAACCACACAAAGATCCAATAAAGAAAGAGAACTTCAGACTAATTTCCGTTGTGATTATTGATGCAAAAATACTCAATAAAATTCTTGCCAACTGAATCCAAGAACACATCAAAACAATCATTCACCATGATCAAGTAGGCTTCATCCCAGGAATGCAGAGATGGATCAATATACGGAAATCTATCAATGTAATCTACTACATAAACAAATTCAAAGAAAAAAAACCCACTTGGACATTTCATTAGATACTGAAAAAGCATTTGACAAAATTCAGCATACTTTCATGTTAAAGGTCTTGGAAAGAACAGGAATTCAAGGCCCTTACCTAAACATAGTAAAAGCAATATACAGCAAACCAAATGGAGAGAAACTTGAAACAATCCCACTAAAATCAGATACTAGACAAGGCTGCCCTCTCTCTCCATATTTATTCAAAATAGTACTTGAAGTTCTAGCTAGAACAATTGGACAACAAATGGAAGTCAAAGGGATACAAATTGGAAAGGAAGAAGTCAAATTATCAAATTGACTATTTGCAGATGATATGATAGTATACTTAATCGACCCAAAATACTCCACCAGAGAACTCCTATAGCTGTTAAACAACTTCAGCAAAGTGGCCGGATATAAAATTAACTCAAGCAAATCAGTAGCCTTCCCATACTCAAAGGATAAACAGACTGAGAAAGAAATAAGGGAAATGACACCCTTCACAATAGCCACAAACAATATAAAGTATCTTGGTGTGATTCTAACCAAACAAGTGAAAGATCTGTATGACAAGAACTTCAGGGCTGGAGAGATGGCTCAGCGGTTAAGAGCACCTACTGCTCTTCTAGAGGTCCTGAGTTCAAATCCCAGCAACCACATGGTGGCTCACAACCATCTGTAATGAGATCTGATGTCCTCTTCTGGGGTGTCTGAAGAGAGCGACAATGTATTCACATACATAAAAATAAATCAATTTAAAAAAAAAAAAACAACTTCAAGTCTCTGAAGAAAGAAACTGAAGAAGACCTCTGAAGATGGAAAGATCTTCCATGCTCATGGATTGGCAGGATTAATATAGTAAAAATGGCTATCCTGCCAAAAGCAATATACAGATTCAGTGCAATTGCCCTCAAAATCCCAACTCCATTCTTCATAGAGTTAGAAAGAGCAATTCTCAAATTCATCTGGTATAACAAAAATCCCAGGATAGCTAAAATTATTCTAAATAGTAAAAGAACTTCTGGGGGATACAGTATCTCCAACCTCAAGTAGTAGTACATAGCGATAGTGTTAGGTAGTGTTAAAAACTGCATGGTATTGGTACACTTACAGGCTGGTAGAACAATGGAACAGAACTGAAGACCCGGAAATGAACCCACACACCTATGGTCACTTGATCTTTGACAAAGGAACTAAAACCATCCAGTGGAATAAAGATAGCCTTTTCAACAAATGATGCTGGTTCAACTGGAGGTCAGCATGCATAAGAATGCAAATCGATCCATTCTTATCTCCTTGTACTAAGCTCAAGTCCAAGTGGATCAAGGACCTCAACATAAAACCAGAAACACTGAAACTAATAGAAAAGAAACCAGGGAAAAGCCTTGAGCACATGGGCACAAGACAAAATTTCCTGAATAGAACACCTATAGCTTATGCTCTAAAATAAAGAATTGACAAATGGGACGTAATAAAATTACAGTTTCTGTAAGGCAAAGGATACTGTCAAAAGGATAAAATGGCAACCTACAAGATCTTTACCAGCCCTACATCCGACAGAGGGCTAATATCCAAGATAGACAAAGAACTCAAGAAAGTAGACTCCAGAGAGCCAAATAAACCCTATTCAAAAATGGGGTACAGAGCTAAAAGAAGAATATTCACTTGAGGAATATTGAATGGCTTAGAAGCACATAAAGAAATGTTCAACATCCTTAGTCATCAGGGAAATGCAAATCAAAACAACCCTGAGATTTCACCTCACACCAGTCAGAATGACTAAGATCAAAAACTTTGGAGACAGCAGGTGCTCTCAAGGATGTGGAGAAAGAGGAATACTCCTCCAC
The DNA here is from genome assembly GCA_036184795.1 of Tokudaia tokunoshimensis. Taxonomy (NCBI): domain Eukaryota; kingdom Metazoa; phylum Chordata; class Mammalia; order Rodentia; family Muridae; genus Tokudaia; species Tokudaia tokunoshimensis. The sequence goes on along the minus strand of BTHU01000001.1, from coordinate 170,502,169 downwards.
TGCTGGTGGGATTGTAAGCTGGTACAACCACTCTGGAAATCAGTCTGCCGTTTCCTCAGAAAATTGGGCATGACGCTTCTGGAGGACCCTGTTATACCACTCCTGGGCATATACCCAGAGGCTTCCCCTGCATGCAATAAGGACACATGCTCCACTATGTTCATAGCAGCCTTATTTATAATAGCCAGAAGCTGGAAAGAACCCAGATGTCCCTCAATGGAGGAATGGATACAGAAAATGTGGTATATGTACACTATGGAATACTACTCAGCTATTAAAAACAATGAATTCATGAAAACTTAGGCAAGTGGGTGGAACTGGAGAATGTCATCCTGAGTCATGTGACCCATTCACAAAATAACACACATGGCATGCACTCAATGATAAGTGGATATTAGCCCAGAAGCTTGGAATATCCAAGAAACAATTCACATATCAAATGATGCCCAATAGGAATGAAGGAGAAGCCCCTGGTCCTGGAAAGGCTCAATGCAGCAGTGTAGGGGAATACCAGGACAGGGAAGCAGGAAGGGGTTGATTGGGAAAAAGGGGGAGGGAAGAGGGCTTATGGGACTTTCAGGGAGGCGTGGATCCAGGAAAGAGGAAATCATTTGAAATGTAAATAAAGATTATAGCTAATAAAAAAAAACAAAAACAAAAAAATCTGTTCTAAATTAATTGAAGGTGGAATTAAAAACGTTTTGTGATAAAATCAGAGATTTACATTGAAAACATTTCTGATAAAATACAAGAAATATATAGAAAAACATTTTAAAATTGAAGATTATCATGAAAATAATGCAGATAAAATGGTAGACATAAAAAATAGTAAATTAATTAAAAGAGGAATTACAAACATTTTCTGAAAAAAAAATTGAAGATTTACATGAAAAATATTTCTTTTAGTCTATGTCTTTTTATTGGGGAATTGAATCCATTGATGTTAAGAGATATTAAGGAAGAGTGATTGTTGCTTCCTGTTATTTTTGATTTTATTTTTATGTTTCTGTGGGTATCTTCTTTTGGGTTTGTTGGAAGAAGATTAACTTTCTTGCTTTTTCTAGGGTGCAGTTTCCCTCCTTGTGTTGTCATTTTCCATTTATTATCCTTTGTAGGGCTGCATGATAATCTTCAATTTTAACACATTTTTCTATATATTTCTTCAAATTTTATCAGAAATATTTTCCATGTAAATCTTTAAGTTTACCAGAAAAAATTTATAATTCTACTTTCAATCAACTTAGGAATACTTTTATGCCTACCATTATTATATCTATATAAAATTTTCCATGACAATCTTCAATTCTAACAAGTTTTTCTACATTTTTCTACAATTTTCTCAGAAATATTTCCATGTAAATCTTCAAATCTATCATAAAATGTTTCTATTTCATTTTTCAATTAATTTAGCAATGTTTTTATGTCTACCACTTTACTCTTTAATTTTCCATGAAAACTGTCAATTTTAACATGTTTTTCTATATATCTCTTCTATTTTATCAGAAATACTTTCCACATAAAACTTCAAATTTATCATAAAATGTTTTTACTTCCTTCTTCAATAAAAAATAAATAAATAAAATGGGGAACTGAGCTAGACAAAGAATTCTCAACTGAGGAATATTGAATAGCTGAGATGCACCTAAAGAAATGTTCAACATCCTTAGTCATCAGGGAAATGCAAATCAAAAAGACTCTGAGATTCCACCTCACACCAATCAGAATGGCTAAAATGAAGAACTCAGGTGACAGCAGGTGCTGGCAAAGATGTGGAGAAAAAGGAACTCTTCTCCATTGCTGGTGGGATTGCAAGCTGATACAACTACTCTGGAAATAACTCTGGTGGTTCCTCAGAAAATTGGACATAGTATTACCTAAGGCCTCAGCATATACCCAAAAGGTCTTCCAAAATATAACAAGGACACATGTTTCACTATGTTCATAGCAGCCTTATTTATAATAGCCAGAAGCTGGAAACAACCCAGATGTCCCTCAACAAAGGAATGTATACAGAAAATGAGTACATTTACACAATGGAGTACTACTCAACTATCGTAATTCACTTTTCAAATATTCATAATTGTTGTCTGAGTCAAGTTATTCTCCAGTATATCATACTTGTAGGAGGCATAAATATCTTTCTGTGCACAGATAAATGCTAGAAGAACCTGAGTATTAAGAGCACAGGGTTGTTCTTCTAAGGGACCGGTTCCTTCAAAACCTAATATTCATCCAGAAGGCTGGGAGACTAAGAGCTTTCAAGCCTAGTAATCTTTGCACCATCAGTTTGGCCAGAAACCATTCTGGACCCTTCTGCAAACCCTTATCATAAGCCTGTTTTTCTCAATTTGTAGAACTTCTATTTATCGAAAGTCTTGTATGTACATTACAAAGAGTTTTAATGTATTCATGTCCAGTCCTTATTTAGTTATGTTACTCACAGAGTTTTATGTATGCTTTCTTGTCCATGTAAGACTGAGTTAGCTATCACCAGAAAAGTTTTCACCAAATTGTGCTTTGTTTAAATATATGTAAAATAAACTGTTCATAGTCAGACTCCAGAAGTTTGAACCAACACTTGCTACTGAGTGATGCTGAACTGAGCTGCCTTCTTACTTAATGCCACTAGTCATTTTGATATGCTCAAGAATAACAATAAAACTTATGCTATTCTAAGAAAATTACAAATTAAGAAGTAAACCAATAGATAAAAAAACCACAATTTTCTACGAAATACGCAATAAAATCAGACTGGCTTTTTTATTTATCATTGCATTATAGTTGTCTCATTATTTAATTTTAATTTGTAGCTTCATATGGTTATAATTTTCCTTTTCACTCTCTTATTTTCTAACATGTATATTTAGACAAAAAAGAAATAAAAGAAACCAAAGCAAGCTCTAGACTTTAGGTTTTATAACTCATAATTTATTGCTTTGAAAGCAATAAATTTTGATCTGTGAATAAAAATTAGATTAATATTTATTCTAATACATATTTCACAGTGTTCATGAGAGGGGAAAGCTGAAAGAAAACACATACAAACAGTTAAGCACAAACGCACACATAAGCATAAAGGGAGGGTAGCTTATATCCTTATAGAAATTATGAACAATGTGTGTTTTAGTAGACTCTCCTTCTCATGCCCTCATGACCTTTTTTCCTTAATCCTTCCTTGTAGGCTTTCTCTCAAGTCTCTGTAGAGCACTTTTAATCCAGCAATTTGGCTACTGTGGCAAGGGATCATACCCAAAGACCTTCTAGGTCTATGCAATCTGCCTGAATGCCGATAAACCCTTAGTACACAACTTTATTCCAAACAATGAAGGTAAAGTTAGTTTGTAGAAGGAAGCACCCATGTTTGAAAGTGATGTGTAATTGAGGTGCAGATAACATATCTAATCAGAGATAGATTTGACAGAATGAACCAGAGAGAGGCTATGTCCAACTCTTACGATAGCAGATGGGAAAAGAGGAAGTGACTTATGACAGCAATGCAGAGAGGGAGAGAGAGAGAGAGAGAGAGAGAGAGAGAGAGAGAGAGAGAGAGAGAGAGAGAGAGAGAGAGAGAGAGAGAGAGAGATTGAATCAGTCAGCTTGGGAAGAAGTTTGAACTAGAAGAGCTGAGTTGAGTCAGCCAGCCAGAGTTCTGAAAGAATTAGAAAGGGTGAGCTTACTCAGCATCAAGCCTCAGAATGAAAACATTCTAGGCCTAGATTGGATTGAATGGAGGCTAGACACTTCCAGGACGAGGCCTAGGTTAGCAGATGGAGGCAGTAAGCCTCTGAGATGACAATTATGTCAGGAGAAAACCAGTAAATTTTACTAGTCTCAAATCACTGGGAAAATGACTGAGGTGCCCGTTTAAGGTATCAAAGCAGACCTGGTCACCGGGTGGGTTCTCCCAGCATGCCTCATTCCCCATCTGTTAAAGGATATGGCTGTCATGCTTTGCCCTCTACCTTTGAATTCTCCAGGCCAAGGGTTGGGTTGCCTTTCCCCCAGAGGCTCTCTCTTATGTAATCCACCCATTTTGGTTACCTGTCCCTTTACCTTTTGCCCTCATGAAAGCTACACCTCATTCCTCTCATTCGTCTCTCCCTTCCCCTCTTCCTTCTCCTCGAATGTTCCTTCTCCTTGTCTTCACATGGCCCAGGGCCATGTGCACTCTAGACTTTCCTAGACGTCTCTGCTTCTGCTATCACCTCCCACTAATTCATAATAAATGTTCTCCTTCACCATACCTAAGATCAGTTGTGCCCTTTCTTTTTGCTTTCCTTTTTTTCATTCACTTTAAAGTCTTTTTCATATCCCAAGTCTCCTTTTTCCTACCCTCCCATCCTTCCCCATCATCTGTTTTTACTCTTTTGGTCCCTGTTCTTATGCATCCATATGTATAGTTGTTGTATTAATGAAAGCAATGAAACAGGGACAGCTTAGAGGCCCATGAATGGAAGAATAAAGAATGAAAATCTGGTGCACATACACTTTGAAATTTCATTCAGCTATAAAGACATAAGTCATAAAATTTGGAGGAAATAGATGGATTTCAAAAATATATAATGTGAGGAAATCTAAATCCAAAAAAGAAATTCTATATGCTCTGTCCTCTGTCACATGTATATTTGCTAACTTGCCATGTACATATATGCTTAGTTATAAATGGGTAGAAATGTGGGTAAACATTTGTATCTATTATATATTCAATAATGATTTTCAGAGTTCAAGAATATGTAACCAGAATATGTAACTTTGTATCCCACAAAGTTTCAAGCTAGATCACTGGTCTCAGCTCTGAGACTACAGATGCTGCATTTCTTGAAGGTACAGGTAGCTTGATGACTTTCCAACACAATTTCTTTGATAGTACCCCTTTCATCTCATCCCTGGTGATACAGTTTCCCTTTAGTCTATTATTGACACAATTATGATGTTTGGCTTATTCAAACAGACCACATCTGACATTTTCCCACCAACTACAACTTTGTTTTGATTGGTTAACTGTGTAATCTGTGATTATTCATAACAGGAGTTGTATTACTTTCCTTCCTCACCACCCTCCCCTTCCCTCTTTCCTCATTCCTTATTTCAATAAGCATAAAGTTTATGGAATTTTTCTCAAGTTGTAGTGTATCCATTAATGCAAAAGTAGTAAGACTTACTATAAATAAATTTTATGTTGACATCCAATTGATAACATCCTCTTGCTAATGGAATTTGTCATGTATTTCAATTAGATACAGCTTGGACTTAATTATGCTCTTTAGAGAATAAGAGTTATCTTTGTGAATAAAGATATAAATATCAATGTAGTTTTAAAGCTGCTTATGAATTTTGTTGGGTAAGAATATCAAGATTAGAAAAATTTTGTTTTGCAATAAAGGAGAACACATAGTATTTGTTTTAATGCATTTATAACCAGTCATTGTGTATGTGTCAGTTATTATTTAATGGATGCAAGAAATAAAAAGGGGGATTAGTTTTCCTTTGGCATTGTGCTATTAGCTTATTTGAATTACCTCCAAATCCTCTAAAAATTTTAACTTTTATTTATCATTATTGTATGTGCATTTACATGTTAAGTGCATGTAGAGATCATAGGAAGTCCCTGTGAAGTAGGTTCTCTCCTTCTACTCAGATTGTCAGGCTTCTTTAAAATAACTGTTATCTGAAGAGCCATCTCACCCACTTTTCACGACCTTATGAACATCCTCTGCTTATATCAAAAAATCAACATGTAGCAATGATTGACTATAACGTACCAACAGCAAACTGACCTCTAAAATTACACTGGAATGCAAAAAAATAATACAGAAAGAGATTGTACAATTCCAACAGTTTGATAGATGTGCTCACATATAGCTGTTAGCTAATCAAGGTACAGAACACATCCTGCACACCTCTATTTCATGTCAATAAACCATAAAGAACCACACTCCATAGGCAACGGCTGCTTTGATTCTTCTCAACACTGTAGTTCCTCCTAATTCATGAAGATGTAATTGAGCAATGGACATCATGTATCAACAAAACTCATGCCTTCTGTGGTTCACTTTGGTTGTACAATTTGTCTCTTGATATTTTAGCTACAAAACATTTTATGCGTAAAATGATATTCTTTCAACATTTCTCATTTGGCATACAGTTTTACTTTTCACCTTCATTAAAGCCTTACTTGATAGCTACTTTGATGAATATATGCTTTTATTGCTCTCCAGAAAATATTTTGAGGTATACACACACACACACACACACACACACACACACACACACACACACACACACACATTTCTAAGGTTCAATGAAAGAGTGCTGTGAAATGCTGTTCTCTGAGCATGGCATGATCGTGAGTGATTGCATGAACTCACAGCATCTCTGGTTACCTACACAAGATCTGCAAAAGGCCAAGCATGACAACATTATAGCATACTGAGGCTCTACTCATACCTGAGGAACTACATGGCTGTATGTATGTGTATGTGTATGTGTATGTGTATGTGTATGTGTAGGTATAGATGTAGGTGTAGGTATAGGTGTAGATGTAGGTGTAGGTGTATGTATCTCTATCTGTATCTCTATCTGTATCTTTATTTGCATCTCTAGCTGTATCTGTATCTCTATCTCTATCTCTCTCCATCTCCATCTCTATCTCTATCTGTATTGCATTGGCATCTGCATCTATTCATTTATACGTATATATATGAAAATAAATTTTCATATGTATGAAAATATATGCACATATGAGTATATGTAGTATATATATGAGTATATTCGTTAATTCTATTATTCTGTCTTTCTACGGAACCCTATTAATATTTCCACCAACACATTTACCTCCCAAGTTTTCCTAATTTTATGTCTTTCTAAAGTAACCCTTTAATTCTAATTACTGATGTCCATGTGCATCACATATATATGATATAAACATATAACATATATTTATATATGATATATAATGTAATATATATATACATATATGTATATACAAATGTATGCATGTATGTATATATGTATGTATGGTTGCATGCATGTACGTATGTATGTATTCTGCATACTATTATTCAGTGGCTCAGCTTCATTATCTTCACCCATGCAGCGTGTTTAATTCCTCAACCCTTACACTGTTGTGAAAAGTCAATGGAATTATGTTTACAAACAGTAATTTATACCCAGAAATAAAAAAACACATTTTAAATGAATGAATCCCCATTTGATGATGTTGAAGATCTGTCATTCTTCTTTATTTTTCTTTTCTTCTTCTTCCCTCCATTCTTCACCACTCCAAAAAAAGCTAGACATGTCTATGCTGTTTGTAACTATGAAGCATGGTTGTGCACTGTGTCCTTCCTTTATCCTTCGATCTATGCTTTGGGAAAAACAGTGCATTTTACCAGTTTACCTGGCAGGAGTCTCAACATTCTTGTTACATATTGGCTCTTTTCAACCATGGAATTGTTATTCTAACATTTCTGGTGGTAGTACAGCCTCCTCCAGTCTAAGTGAATTCCAATTCCTCTACTAACATATCTATTCCTGATAAGCTTGTTTCGTTTTCAGTACTCTTGGATTTTGTGAAGCACTGTGTCTGTAATTACTGCGTTGACTACAGTGACACTCTGGTTTGGGAAGCACTGTTTCTAGTTTTTAAAATGAGTCTGTGTCTTCTCCCAGGTGGAAATGGGAGCATTCATGAAGGCCTCCCCTGTCCACCCCTCAAGCGCCACTGCAGTGAGGAATTATCAGCTGAGAAGGAGAGAAGTGATTAGGAGGGTAAGGAGCTGGAATGATGAGGAAGCCACAGGGCTCCCTTTTATGTGAAGGAGCCAACTATAGACAGCTGGGAGTGGACGGGAAGGGAGGGATGCGGGAAAGCCCTTCGTAACCTAAAGGGGTGTGAAGTAGCAGGAGGAAGTAAGTTAAACTATGTAGAAGAGAATTGAAATCTTTGCCACAGGGTCTTCTAATAATGAAATGCTATTAGTTCTGTCCGAGATATTACTCTAGAATTTTTCAGAAAACAAATCACAAAGACTAGAGTGTAAATAAATTCACTTCAAATGGGTAAGGTGTTTCTCTAGAGGATACCTCAGGTTACATTCTCCCTGAGGGCATGATAAGAGTCAGTGAGACCTGAGGAGCATTATTCAGCTCTTGGCAAACATATTCCACAGTTCTTTAATTTTGTACTTTTTAAAAAAAAATTAGACTCATTTTAGACTTAAATTGTAAATATGAACACTAAAATATGTAGTGCACACTTCTCTATGCACTCACCCAACCTAACTTTCAACACTTCACATTTTATACTCTATGACTAACAAGATAGTATCTGTAATACAATTCTCTTAAATATTGCTTTTTATTCCCATGTTTGGTTAGTGTCAGGGTTTCACACACTTGTTTCTCTGCATCCCTATGCTCCAATCATCTTTGAAAGGTCTTACAGTTCCTTATTTTAAAAAACATGGGCAGTTTTTAGAAGCACTAACAGGCAAGTATTCTGTGGGAAGGATCTCGATGTGGGTGTGCCTCGGGTCTTTCTCACTGCTGAACTAGAACTGTATACTGTGGGGTAAAGTTTGTGAAGAGGAGGGGTACCACTCTTGTCATGTCGTATTAGGATACATATGCATGCCTGAGAAGAGTATCAAATCCTATATCCTATGTTACAACCAAAATTGTCTTCCTAGGTAATAATAAATAGAATATTGGTGTGTTTAACTTTTGATGATTCAATACAATTTATTTTCCGTTACCTATTCTATCATAGACAGTTACCTGTTTGAGAGGCCAATCCAGCAAGTGTTTTGTGTCTGACATCATCTGATTTTCTGCACAGTGCAGGCTCCTTACTGAATTCTGCTTATCACTGTGGCCCAAGGAGGTATTGATAGTCCTTGTTCTGTGATCACTGTCCTTTCAGGAACTTCATTGTCTTTGGTCCCTTATGAGATTATAAAATCTTTCCAGTTTGAAATGCTCTGGGTTTGGATGCAAGAAGATAAGGGTGGTATCCAATTGTACCATCACCTGGTAATGCCAGTTACCCTTGACTAAGCGTCCAATTACATGAGTCTATTCAATACTGTGTGAGGGATCTCAAATGACATGGTGTGAATGATCCCAGCTGCTTCAAGGGAGTTCTCATCTTTGAATAGATTACAAAAGGAGCCTTTTGATAACATTTAAGCAGTGAAGTCTCTGATTTCAAAGGCAAAGATAGTAGACTTTTGAAAAACTTAGTCTCCAAACCTCAATTACGTTCACTGAATAGTCAAGAACTCCACTTTCAAATCTCACAAGCTTTCAAGAAATTGAGCCTATGAATTAGCTATTGATTCATAAAGTGAAACTTTCAAAACTGTCTTAGTAAGTGAAAAAAAGTGGTATAATGGGGTAGTTTAGAGGCTTCACGTTTTCCGTCTGTCCTTTAACACAACTGTTCTTAGCCAGAAACAGGATACTTTAATTCAGACAATACACATTTGAGAAATAGTAGGGCAGGTATGCAGTTACTTGAGCCACAAAGTCTCATATCAAGTTTTATTAGCTGCATGATGCATGTATGGGATCATTTGTGAAGTAACAGTATCAATCTAGGGTTGTTTTAAATGTTAGACATTTCCGTGTCAGTATGGAAGTAGGAGTGGTAACTTTATGTAGGGGAAAGTAAGGAAGTACATGCTCTATACTGCTGTTTTCACTGGAAGTGTTTAGTAGACATCTGATGATTTTTTGTTCAACACCCTCCCTCCATTTATTGTTAACAATATTCACGGTTGTCATTTGAGGAATAGATTCCTTCCACTCTATATGTCTCAGTTAAATCGTCTGTTCTAAAGGACTTGAAAATATGACCAATTGGTTGGTTACAAGCATCCGCACCAATGCCAATGCAGATGTTCACAGCCAACCCTCAGATTGAGCTCGGGGACCCTGTTTGGAGAGCTGGGAAAGGATTGGAGGACAGAGGAGGATTGCAACCCCATAGGAAGAACAAAGTTGGCTGGCCAGACCACCCCAGAGCTCCCAGGGACTAGTTCACCAACGAAAAATTGTACATGGAGGGATCCATGGCTCCAGATACATATGTAGGAGAAGATGGTCTTGTCTGATATCAGTGGGAAAGGAGGCCCTTGGTCCTGTGGAAGTTTCATGCCCCAGAGTAGGCAAATGCTGGAGCTATGGAGCAGGAATGGGTGGGTGGGTGGAGGAGTACCCTCACAGAGGCAAAGGGATTAGGGCAGAGGGCAGATGGGATTATGGATGGGTGACCAGGAAGGGGCGTATCATTTGAGATGTAAATGAATGGAGTGATTAGTAGAGAATTCAAAAAAAAAAAAGAAAAAAGAAAACATGACCAATTGATGTTGCCAGAGTCATACAAGAATTTGAATACTGTATAACATGACACAAAAGTAGAGTTAACACAGGGCCAGCTCCATGGTATCTGTCGTGTCTCTTACTACTGTTTCTGGAATTGTCTTATCTCTGCTTCACTCTTTTTAGACCCATAACCTCTTCCCTGATATTGACCTCTATGAAAGGCAGGTTGAGGCTCATAACTCGCAAACTTTCTTTATGTGACTGGTTCTTATAGTTGTGTATAGGAACATCATTGATCTTTTAATATTTCAGAACATTCATAGAACTTTAGGAGCTATTCAAACCCCATGCACATAGGGACAACCTTGCTTTTCCATTGCCTTTGACCTAGAACATTTCACCTCTTAGCCTTTCGCACTTAATATTTTCTTGCTTGAGTTCAGTATCTATTCAGGTAATGATTCTATGCCAAAATCTATAAGCAGAAGAAATGCAGACAGCTGTATATTGTGACTATGTTTTACTATCTTTAAGAACTTCACTGAAGAAACTTGACCCTTCTTTATATTTACTATTATTGTATCTTCTTCCCCCTATACCTCTCTCTCACTTTTGTATGTGTGTGTATATCTCTGTCTCTGTCTCTTTGTCTGTCTGTTTTTCTCTCTGTATTTCTGTCTCTCTCTGTCCCTCTCTGTCTCTCTCTGTCTTTCTGTCTCTCTGTCTCTGTCTCTCTCTTTCTCTCTGTGAGTCAGAGACAGACAGACAGACAGACAGACAGACACACACACACACACACACACACACAGAGAGAGAGAGAGAGAGAGAGAGAGAGAGAGAGAGAGAGAGAATGCCAAGGCCTGTGTGTGAAAATCAAAGGACAACTCTACTCTAGAAGTTGTTTCTCTCTTTCTACCACAGAGTTCCCAGGGATTAAACTCTGATCATCAGTCTTGATGAATGTTGTGGGAAATATTAAAAAAAAACGGCCTGACAACTCTCCTGTCCATGCCGGGGCCACCTCTAGAGTGGAGGTCCCAAATACCTCTTGCTTCCACAAAACTCCCCACACACCCCACAATCTGCCATCTCAACACCGAATTATCTGGTAGAATCAACACTCCTAAGGTTTAATCAACCAATCGGATTTATGTATAAATTATATCACAATTTACAAGATGTCAACACAATAATTTTAGAGCCAATTGATAATGATAAAAGCTTCATCCCAGTGTTTCTAAGCTTGTGAAAAGTTAGTTTGTGGCTGGTAATTGCCACTCAGGTTTACACCCAAGGCCATAGTTCTTCTTCTCCCCGCTGGCATGCTCCCTCTCCCTGCTCCTCTTGGCTCTGGCCCCCTTTCCCTGTCCAATCACAGACCTCATCTGCACTAATGTAATTGGACAGGGAAAATTCTTCGACAGAAGATAAACAACTTTATCCTCTAATCTGATTAGCATGAAGACTCCATCTTTGGTGGTCTGAAAAAGATGACAGCTAGATAGATGATAGATAGATGATAGATAGATGATAGATAGATGATAGATAGATAGATAGATAGATAGATAGATAGATAGATAGATAGATAGATAGATGGATGGATGGTGGATAGATAGATAGATAGATAGATAGATAGATAGATAGATAGATGCATGCATACATACATCTGTGACTTACTCAGGATTTATAAAATTGACTACTAAACTTTACAGAATGCATCAATATTAAATATTGTTTTATATGCAGTGATATAAAATTGAAAGACAAAAATCCTTGCTAGCAAGGAGATTTTAATTGGGAGAGATGTGTAACTGAAATACAGACAGTTAAAATTGTTTTCAAATAAAAATTAATGCATGGACCTTTAATTAATATTAATTAATTGTTCATTTTAGGAAAGGTCATTTTCCTGACCTTAGGTAGTCCTGTTTCATTCTTCTATCTAGCAGCAATTACATATGCTGTTCTGTCCTTCCTTTAATTTTTTTCTTTTTGTTTTTTGTTTTGTTTTTTTCAAGATAGGGTTTCTCTGTGTAGCCCTGGCTGTCCTGGAACTCACTCTGTAGACCAGGCTCTCCTCAAACTCAGAAATCTGCCTGCCTCTGCCTCCCAAGTGTGGGATTAAAGGTGTGTGCCACCACGGCCCAGCTCTCCCTTTAATTTTTATATTACATATACATGACACTAGTTTTCAATGTAGACATTAATATTTCTTTACTTTATTAGAATAACTTTATGCTTTTGTATACACACTTGTGGTGGTTTGAATATATTTGGCCTAGGGAGTGGTCTACCATGTTTTTCCACTAAGCAAAATCTACATAGGGTAAAAAAAAAAAAATACAAAAAAGACAAGTCCTGAAAATGTAACTTTATCTGACAGCTGTCAATCAATCTGCTTGTTGATAATACCCAAGGGATTAGAACTTTTTATAAAGTTCCCCTATAATGGTTGATAGGCAGCTAGTTTTTCAAGATTTCATGGTTGTAAGCATGTCCTGTTTTAAAGGCTGTTTCAGAGTAGGTGAGAAAGGGTTATAGATAGAGGAATTTAACGCAAATTTGTAGTTCTAGCATGAATCAGGCTTTTTCCATGAATAAATTATATTAGTTGTTGCAAGCATTTGTTCATTTTGCCATCTTAAAAAGTTTGGTTTCAGTAATAGTTACTGGTATTTTTTTCACTCATGAGAATGACTGTTTTTCACAGATCCTTACTCCACTCCATTAGATTCATATCTGGATCATGAGACTTAATTTTAAAACTCCAATATTTCCTTGACTACATCAGTATGCCAACGTCAAGAGCTGAGACCTTTGTTAGCTCACATGTAAGGCTTCTAGGGTGTTTAGAATAATCGAGACATCTCTAAGTCTTATAAAATAACAGCATCTTTTATTGCTATTTTTCTGATACCTTTCATCTTTTCTGAAGCTCAGTAAAATGAAACCATTCTATAGCTCCATTAAAAGTGGAAAAAGTGTCATTGAGTAAATCATTGGTTAGGAATATGATAAAAAATATTTATTGATCATCAATCTATCATCTATTTGTATCTTTATATATATAAATATTCATATATTATAAAATAACCATTAATTTGTATTGTAAAACAGCAATCGCAAAAAAGAATACTATAGTGCCTAATGAGAAAATTGTTTCTATATAGGAAACTATAGGCTGTGTCTACCATATTTTTATGTAAATTTAGCTACACTAGAGAATGTGATTGTTAATGAGTTTCTGAGATGAATAATTCTAGATTTAAAAAAAGTCTAATCTTCATTAAAAACCCATCAAGCTCCATGCTTGTGTGTTGGTAATTACACCCTAATATATACTATTTGTTATGGTAACATTACCATCATTACCTTGTTTATGATGCTATGAAAATATGTGGATAACTAGAGCTTGACTCTTAGTTAATTATAGGAAAACTTAATTAAAATAACATACTATATTCCAAGGTATCATTTAGTTTAGTTGGTTCTCAAGACCCATTGTTTTCATGAACTACTTATGCCAGTGAGAAAGGATTTAAAGGAGGATTACAAAATCTGTCCTTTAACCAGGGCTTGCTTTCAGTGTTCACACACTGAGCAGATAGGAGTGAAAAGCAATGAAACTACTGTTACTACAAAAAGGCACAGGTGTGTCTGAGCAGGGTTGATTTTGTAATGCTTCTGAAAGGATTTTATAAAATTGGGTAAACTAAATAAAACAAAACATAATTTCAAAGAGAGCACTAAAACGTGTGGGTTCCTTGTGCATTTAGCTCATCATGGCTTCTTTAGCTCTTAAAACAGTTGCTTTGCCCTTTTTAGTTTATTAGTGTGTACAAATTCTGCAAGCAGAGTGCATATATATTTAAAAACATATCTTTCTTTCTTCAGTATTTAAATTCAGTCAAGAAAAATCATTTAAAACTAGTTTCTTTACTAAAAAGCTTAAGAAAATTCAGACAAGATCAAAACATTTCAAAGAAAAAAAGACAATAAAAATATCTCAAATACATCTGCAATCTGTTTGAATTCAATAAAAAAAATATACAGTGATGCATTACTTGGTATGTCATTATGTGTAAAAGTAATTTTTATTTGCCTGATGTAATTGCTGTCTTAGAGGCTAATTGCTGAATAAACTCACCGTTTCTAGTTCTTTCTGAACTCTCACTGTCTGGTTCAACTCAGTTGTTCTGGCTCAAACTCCTCTTTAAGCTGACTGATTCAAATTCATCTTCTAACTGAATTGCTCAAACTAACCCTAGCAATCTGTTCTAACATTCTAGTTTCTTTTTATTCTCTGATTCATTCTTCATCTGCAACCTGTCTCTGTAAAACTGTCCAAGTTTGACTTCTTCCTTTCCAATTTGTATCCCTTTGACCTCTTTTTGTTGTCTAATTGCTCTAGCTAGAACTTCAAGTACTATATTGAAAAGATATGGAGAGAGAGGGCAGCCTTGTCTAGTCCCTGATTTTAGTGGGATTGCTTCAAGTTTCTCTCCATTTAGATTGATGCTGGCTACTGGTTTGCTGTAAACTGCTTTTACTATGTTTAGATATGGGCCTTGAATTCCTGATCTTTCCAAGACCTTTAGCATGAAAGGATGCTGAATTTTGTCAAATGCTTTCTCAGCATCTAATGAGATGACCATGTGGTTTTTTTCTTTGAGATTGTTTATGTAGTGGATTACATTGATGGATTTCCTTATATTGAACCATCCCTGCATCCCTGGGATGAAGCCTACTTGATCGTGGTGAATGATCGTTTTGATGTGTTCTTGGATTCGGTTGGCAAGAATTTTATTGAGTATTTTTGCATCGATATTCATAAGAGAGATTGGCCTGAGATTCTCTTTCTTCGTCGGATCTTTGTGTGCTTTTGGTATTAGTGTAATTGTGGCTTCATAGAACGAGTTGGGTAGTGTTCCTTCTGTTTCTATTTTGTGGAACAGTTTGAAGAGTATTGGTGTTAGGTCTTCTTTGAAGGTCTGATAGAATTCTGCACTAAAACCATCTGGACCTGTGCTTTTTTTGGTTGGAAGACTTCCAATGACAACTTCTATTTCTTCAGGGGTTATAGGACGGTTTAGATGGTCTATTTGATCCTGATTTAATTTTGGTACTTGGTATCTGTCAAGGAAATTGTCCATTTCCTCAAGATTTTCTAGTTGTGTTGAATACAGGTTTTTGTAGTAGGATCTGATGATTTTTTGAATTTCCTCAGTTTCTGTTGTTATCTCTCCCTTTTCATTTCTGATTTTATTAATTTGGATACTATCTCTGTGTCCTCTGGTTAGTCTGGCTAAGGACACATGCTCCACTATATTCATAGCAGCCTTATTTATAATAGCCAGAAGCTGGAAAGAACCCAGATGTCCCTCAACGGAGGAATGGATTCAGAAGATGTGGTATATTTACACAATGGAATACTACTCTGCAATTAAAAACAATGAATTCACGAAATTCCTAGGCAAATGGTCAGAACTTGAAAATATCATCCTTAGTGAGGTAACCCAATCACAAAAGAACACACATGGTATGCAGTCACTGATAAGGGGATATTGACCCAGAATCTCAGAATACCCTAGACACAATCAGCATATCAATAGATTTCTAAAAAGATGAAAGGAGAGACCCCTGGTCCTGGAAAGACTGGATGTAGGGGAACGCCAAGACAGAGTAACGAGAGGGGGTTGAATGGAGAAAAGAGGGAGGGAAGGGGGCTTATGGGACTTTCGGGGAGGGAGGAAACGGGAAAGGGGAAGTGATTTGGAATGTAAATTAAAAAAATAAAATAAAATAAATAAAAAAAACTGTCCAAGTAACAGCTCTCTCTCTCTCTCTCTCTCTCTCTCTCTCTCTCTCTCTCTCTCTCTTTCTCCTCTCTTAAGTCACCTCTCTTACATGTGCATTCTCCTGAGAGTTGGTCTTGTCTTACCTTTGACTCATTCTTTCAAATCTTTCTCTGATTCATCACTTTGTCTACCCCTCAATTAGACATTACTTTCAAACATGACTGCATCTTTGCATCATTCTACAAACTAAATTTACCTACATTGTTTGGGATTAAAGGTGAAAACTAAGGGCATGTCTGCATTCCACCCAGATCACACAAACCTAAATGGTCTTTGAATGTAATCCCTTGCAGAATTAAAATTACTCTAGAATTATGTTTAATCACTAGTGAGACTCAAAAGACTACTGTACTTTGGGGTTGCAACAAATTTAAAATTATACTTGCCATACTCTTAGGAAAATTACTATAATAGATATATAACATACATGTGTAAGACCTTAGCCCTCCTAGCTTGTATCTTGTTTAATTTTTCACACTAATACCATTTTTTTTGCTTCAAAGAAGCTTGTAATAGACATCATGACTCTCACATGCCAAGTAATAAAAATTAAATTGAATGTTGGCACTTAAATTAGTTCAATAATATTGGGCCCTATTAACTCTCCATACTGGTATAAACTATAACAGATATATCCATTTTCATAAAATTTGGTCACTCAATCTATTTTTAAGTCTCTCTGTTTCTGTCTCTGTCTCTGTCTCTCTCTCTCTGCAATTTTGAAAAAATTCCATAATGATTTTCCTAGATGAATCACTAGAAGTCTCTAGATTTTAATGGGTTTCACTATTGGGTTTATTCCATTTGGTGGGTTATTTACCTGGATCCCATTGACCTTTTCTCCATGTCCATGGACATGAATTTTATTATCATCTCAGCCAAAAAAATGCTATGCTGTACATTTTCTCCATCATTGTTATCATGCCAAAGCATGAGTAATTTTTAGCTTAACTAAACTTCCCTGTCATTGACATGTGTAGTCAAAGACAAAAAAGAGAGAGTAGGTTTAATACATTTTGTGTTTATATGTTTGCTTCCATCACAGAACACTGAATAATTTTGAACAACATAGATTTATTTATCATAGTTACATAGAATGTGCTAGTCAAGATCAATTTAAAATCATAATTTAGTTAGGATGCTCAGTTCTACTCTTGTCCATACTGTTAATATCTTTGTTTTACTCCTTCTCTTAGTTCAGATTACTGAAATTTGTCCAAATTACTTGTAAGCTATAGCCTTATCCATCCTCCATACTGACAGAGAAAGGTATTAATGTGTTAATAGAATCCTGTTGGCCACTTGATCAAAAATTCTTTAAAAGACCTTCACAAGTTTAACTAATGCATGTGTCAACAATTCCTGCATGTCAGGAGAGCCTAATTTCTTGTGTGTGCCAAAAGAGACCTGTGTTCCAGCTGTGTCAACTACATGCAGTAATCTCTTAGCACAAAGGCTTACTTTGGGACTCATACCTGTGTATTTCTGCTCATACAGTTCATTTTTGTTGAATTCCTGCTTCTGGATTAGTATAATGTTCTTCCTGCGTACCCATGTTGTGGGAAAAGGCAAAATTCTCTCTTTTATAGAGATGGAGTGCTCTTGCATTGCGTATATACCCTGTATCTTTACCTACTCACATACAGACAGAAACAACCTTGACTCTATATTGTGAACATGACTTCAGTGAACAAAATGAGTTAAGAGCTCCTTGAGAAATTGTTATTGCTTTTGGGTCTACATCTGTTATGTCATGTTCAGGTTTTGCTATTTTTTGGTAATGCAAGATAATTTTCTGTAATTTAAAAAACATGTATTCATGTAAATCATGTAAAATTAGCCTCCACACATCTAAATGTTCATTTAGTACTTTGTTGTCTAGAGCATTCAGACTTAGTAATTAAAATTTATACACTGAGTCCAGGCACAGCACAGTAAGGCATGCTCTGAATGGTCTGGTGTATTGTGCCATGCTTCATAGCTTCATATTCTCTCAGTAGTTAGGACTCTTTGTCAGTTTCTCTCTATTCTATATCAAATAGATAGGTGTCACAACCAAATGCCATTCGTTTCTAGTTGCTTCATGGCAGTTCAAACTCCTTCCAGGGCAAAGACAAGGTAACCATGACAGGCTGGGTTAGAACATGATGCCATATTAACTGTGACTAAGGCATGACAATGCCAGATTAGTTGATTTTTAACTGGTTGCAATGAAGTAAAAAAAATTGACATTTAGAATGTTTTTAATGTATTTTCCTCATTGGCTGAAAAGCAATTGAGATTTTTAAAAATGCCCTGTGAATGCATATCATTCTTAATGTCTCATACTGAGGCTTGCTGAAGAATATAGTAAAGCCAGTTCCCAAGTGTGCTGATACATATGGGTGTATGGGTCCAGATGCACATACAGCCTTATGACCACAGTGACTAACAAAGGCTTCCGTGCATTAATTTCTAAGTGAATGTGGAAAAACACACACATTGAGGAAGTCACCATGGACGGGGTGCCACAGAGAACTTCCACACTATCTTGGTTTCCAAGTACAAGTCTAATTCATTGTATCATCTCAATTTCAACGATGCTAGGTGTGCAAGTTATCTCAGCCCATGTTGTGGACCAAACTTTCAGAGGAGAAAAAATGTAAATCTTATGAGGTAGAGGAGAAGAGACTCAGCCAGGAGGGAATGCATGCTATTGGTCAGCCACCATGCATATGTCTTGAAGTTCTCCCAGTGTTCCTAGATAGTGCTGGACAGCCTTATACAAGAGATGCAAGGGAAAGACTGAGAATGAGACTGTGTGTCTCACAGGGATCTTTCCACTGCATTGGGTTCTCGTGCTCCCTCCTGTTATAGTGTCTCTGAAGACAAGCTGGAAGATGGGAAGCCCAGCCCTGGTCTCACAGAGCTCAGAACAAAGACTGTGAGCTCCAGAATGTCTTCTTATGACCCATATTCTACCCATTCTGTGTCTGACTCCAGAAAAGAAGCCTTCTTCATCTGTATCTCAGTGCATTCTTCCAATCAGGAAGGGCCCATCCAGCCTACTGGCAAAGCCAGAAAGACCAGTTCCTGTGATCAGCCAAGAATCCCAGTCCAATATAGCAATTTAGCTGCCACAGTGGAAGACTAGAGTCATCTACATTTGGGTGAGATACACAATAAAGTAAATTCATTGCTAAGGAGAAGGTGCCAACATGGTAGGCAGCTGCCCTGTATTCTCTCTCATTAAGCTAGAAAGGGAAGCCCTTGACTAGCAATGCCCTGCAATAAATTTCTCTGGTACTCCTCAATAGATGCTGAGAGGATATTCAAGTGGCTCAAGTTAGGTTCATGTTCCAGCACAAAATGAAAGCCATCTGCAGGAAAATCCACCCAGTGAAGTCAGCTCCAATACAGGCACTTCACCAGATTCCTGCTGTTTCTCTGAAAAGAGCAAACTACTATGCTTCCAGCCTTCTAGAAAGTCACTGCAAACTGCATGTGACTCACTCTGACTCCGCAGGGCAGGAGTCTCATGGCAACAATGAGAGGGGCACGAACCCATTTTTCACAGTCGTTATTATTCAGAGAACAATTTTCAGCTGTGTCGAAACCTGCATAGCCAGTGGAAGAAAGTTTTTTACATTCTCGGATCTGATCATCCTGTGCCCCACCCTCTCCCTTACCTCTCATTATTTATACACATCAATTCCTTTGACTACCAATTCTGCCTTGGAATTTCTAGTACCATCTTGCTTTCCCTTTGCATTTGAATTATATCCTTTTGATAGGAAATTCACATGTTTTAACAGTTCAGCTTTGTAAGGCACTAATTTTAGCAAATGTGTTTTTGACAGATTTCCATAAGATTCAAGGAGATCCAAATTGTCTAATTGTGTGGTTTGCCACCTTGGAGACCCATCAGAATCTTCAGGGAGTGCACATATAAGCCATTCATGTCTGAGTGGTCCTAGGAGACATGGAATCTACCAGCTGTGTCCTTGAAGCTGAGAATCACCATTTTATCTCCATAAACAAAGAAATCTCTAATAGTCAAGACAATAGTCTGAGATGTGGTGAGCTGTTAACAGGCACTCTTCTGAAATAGTATTATTTCCATTCAGGATTTGTGGCTATCGCCCCAGAGGATGCAAAAACAATACCTTCCCTCATTTTTCTGATGCTTCTCTTATCTTGGTTAATTACTGTATGTTGAGCATTCACACTCTAGACAACAGGACTCTTTTGTTTGTTTTTTATGGCTTAATGAATCACCTTTTTAAAATTTTATTTATTTACATTTCAAATGTTATCCCCTTTCCTGGTGGATTTCCCTCTGCAAAGCCCCTCTTCCATCCCCCCTTACCCAACTTCTATGAGGGTGCTCCCCCATCAACCTACTCACTCCTGCCTCACTGCCCCAGCATTCTTCTACACTGGCACATCAAACCTTCACAGGACCAAGGGCCTCCTCCCCTCCCATTGATGCCAGATAAGGCCCCGTCAGTTCCTTCAGTCCTTCCCCTAACTCCTCCATTGGAGTCCTTGTGCTCAGTCCTATGGTTGCCTGTGAGCCTCTGCATCTGTATTGGTCAGGATCTGGCAGAGCCTCTCAGGAGTCAGTTGTATCAGGCTCCTGTCAGCAAGCACATCTAGGTTGGCATCAGCAATAGTGTCTGGACCCAGACAACAGGACTCTTATATCTCCATATCTGTTGTTCTTTATATAGTCACTTGGAAGACATGGTTCTAGGAACTTCATTGCAAACAGCATTCAAAATATCTCTCATAACTAGTCTTTGCTACGTGGTAACAAAAATTATAAGTAATAAATCTACGAATCTTCTTAATGAAATGAAGACTAGAATTATTCTCTGTGAAGTATTTGTGGGCCTGGAATGCAGAGCAAAATTTTAGTTTAAATTATGAAAAAACAAAACAAAACAAAACAGATCTGAGCTGATGCTAACTAGGTTTAAATGAAAGTGTAGAGTGGCTGACCCTAGTCCACTAACCTAACAAGGTCCCTTATGTCACAACACTAGACTACTGAATGTGTCTCCAGACTCCCATCACTCTCCAGTTTGTCTCGATCTTATTATTGTTATTTTATATTGGGATTAACTGATTTGTTTAATCAAGATTGTCATTTATCAAAGATGTAGGAAAAATTTAACAGGAATTCTAGAGCTTGATATAAATTACAAAATGACATAAAATTGTTGAAACAATTTCTCTACAAATAAAGGAGTTGAAGTACATCTCAGTAAAAATATTCCTTGCATTCTTTTGTAAAAATAGCAAGACTTGAAAGGAAAGGTCTCTTTTGGAAAAAGTTAATTATTAAAATTTTTACATAATAATCGCTTCTCGACCTTTTGGCTAAGATCAAGTGTAAAATTTTTACATAAAAAGGAGAATCGTAAGAATATTCCCTACCCCCTTTTCCAACATCAAAATGCAAAAGGAAAATAATCAAAGGTAAAAATGAATTTAAGGAATAATTTTCAAAAGTCTAAGGTTTGGGGAACAAAAATGAATATAATTTTTTTTGTGTGAAACAGTTGTGAATACTTCAGTCTAGTTTGGCATTCATTTATCTCCTCTCAATGAGGATAGTTTGTGGAGCTCACTTTAGGAGCCTTCTGCAAACAGTGGTGAGAAGGGACCTCAGGTCTCAGGAATTCACAAAGCCAGCAGCAGGAGCTGGTGGGGTTCCAGTCACAGCAGTTTACCTGCGTTCTCTAGTGCTAAGCAGAAGTTGTCCATCTTACTATTTATCAGCTTCCAGGTTTGAAAGTGGCTGTGCCTTACCTCGCAGTGTTACAGGAACAGCTCTCCTTGCCCTCCTACAATCCTGAGAGTTAATTCAGTCTCCACAGCAGAACTGTTCAATAAGACGAGAGAAGAAGCAGACCTGTGATGGTGGCAAAGCCTCCACGCATGTCCAGGAAGCCTCACACTGCTGTAGACCTGGGCGCCATTCAGACTATCTGAAAAGTTCTACAAAGGCCACTCCTTTCCTGCAAACAACCAGGTTTGGCCACACACACCATCGTCTTATGAAGAGCTAGCTCAGTGTGGCAGAGAAGAAACGGCAGTGTTTTGATTATTTTCCTTTTAGGTTGATGTTGGAGAAACTATGAGGCAAAGGTTTCCAATTAGTTTGTTCCAGTGAAGACTTGAGTGAAGGAGAGAAAAGCCATTTGCAAGGCTGACTGGGCTTTTGTGATTTTACTGGTAAAGAGAGCATGTGTTTATGCATGAACGGAATCCTTAACTCAATTTTGGCAGGAAAAAAAATAGAGTTTCCATTAAAAAGAAAGTTATTTTTATTTAATATAAATTAACTCAAAATTATTGCCTGGAATATCAGTAGTTATAGCTTCTGTGGTTTTTTTATTATTTTCTAATTTTTTTATTTACATTCCAAATGATTTCCCCTTTCCCGTTTCCTCCCTCCCTGAAAGTTCCATAAGCCCCCTTCCCTCCCTCTGTTCCCCATTCAACCCCCTCTCGCTTCTCTGTTCTGGCGTTCCCCTACATCCAGTCTTTCCAGGACCAGGGGTCTCTCCTTCCATCTTCTTGGAAATCTATTGAAATGTGAATTGTGTCTTGGGTATTCCGAGATTCTGGGTTAATATCCCCTTATCAGTGACTGCATACCATGTGTGTTCTTTTGTGATTGGGTTACCTCACTAAGAATGATATTTTCCAGTTCTGACCATTTGTCTAGGAATATCGTGAGTTCATTGTTTTTAATTGCAGAGTAGTATTCCATTGTGTAAATATACCACATCTTCTGAATCCATTCCTCCGTTGAGGGACATCTGGGTTCTTTCCAGCTTCTGGCTATTATAAATAAGGCTGCTATGAACATAAACGGTAGTGGTGGTGCATGCCGGTAGGATTTGCTAAAGGAGGTAGAGGCAGGAAGATCACGAGTTCGAGGCCAGCCTGAGCTTCCTTGTTTTGAATGGAAAGTCTTGGCACCTCTAGTGGTTGTGCTTTCTTGAGTGAGGCATTCCTTGAAGTAGATCTTCTGTCTCCCTGTCTCTGTGTATCTGTGTGTCTGCATGTTTCTTTCTCTGACTCTGACACACACACACACACACACACACACACACAAACCCAAAATAACAATGACAACAACAACAACAAAACCAGCTACTACAACAACAATAAAAATATACAGAAGATATGAACCATAGCCACGGGAACTGCAGAAGGACAGAAGAAAGAGACATGCTTTCTCATTGGTGTGTTATATGGAATAGATTCTCTGGAGGAACTTAGTAGTGTAAAGAGGCAGAAGGACTTGTGAGATTGCTCCTATTGAAGCGCTGGATCAGATCCTGCTAGACATCCTCCAACCAGTACACAACACATCTAAACTTAGCCAAGTACGTTTTAATGCTCACCAACTTCACCTTCCCCCTCAGGCAAGGAACAGGATTTTGGACATGTTGAAGAGTTTGTTTTGATGATATGGTCTCAAAGACATTCATCCACTCCACCCGTTTGGAATTCTTTTCCATGGGAACCTGTACCAGGGAGACATGAGCAGGAGCCGAGTGATTGAATCAGGAACAGAACACGGCAGCCACTTGGGATGAGACAGGTAACTTTTTAAATATTTATTTTTAACTGCTCATCTAAAATTTATCAAAATTCAAAAAATTATAATCTACTCTTTGCTTCTACTTTTTCTCCTATTGCCTCCCCCAATACTAACCCATTATACTTTTACATAACTAAAGTGTTTAACAGTATATTTTCTCAGGAATCTATATTTTGTAGTGTAAGCAGAATGACTTACTTTTCTCCTACACTTCTTGCTTCATTCTGTCTGGAACTATCCAGGCCCCAAAGAAAAATCAGGGAGTCCTTTGAAGACCACAGGCAGATATATTTAGATAAACCTAAGCAATGTATAAATATGATATTCACAGAATTGAGTTCCAAAGAAGTAAAATGAATCTCTCACTCAGAGAGAGTCACCTCTAGCAAAAGTCAGGGGTTTCTTTTGTTACAAGTGACAAGGGAAATGAAAATGAATAAGTCAGATGAAAGGGAAAAAATTGAAACAGAGTAGCATCACAGATTCTAAAATGGAGCTATCCTTTGTGAACATGGACAATAAGGAATTTAAGTAGGAAAAACCCTCTATAATAGAAATAAGATGTGACTTGTTAGAGAGGATAAAGGAGACCCACGTTTTCTCAGACGATGGTTATTTTTTTTTTCATTTAACTAAAAGAAAGGTCAATCTTGAGGAATGGAGATAGAGGGATAAATTGTGTACGACATAGTCCATTTTCAGTATCACATGGGATGAAAAACGGGACATAACCAGCAGCAATGAACGGAGTGAGAACGTGCTTAATTCTGAGCCGTGGTCATCAGGTGGGTGGACTGGAACTGGTTTAGAAATACGGAGCTACATGAGACTGTACAGGTCCTCAGCATCTCGCACAAAGGTCTTTGAGCAACCAAGAAAGAAGCCATTCTGACAATTTGTGTAGCATTTGAACCATAGCAGTGAAGTTTAAGAGATTGGCAGGGTGTAAAGGGTGGAGCTTAGTTCAAAGTCTAGCTCACAACCTCATCTCCCCTTCCTCTGCTTCTATGAGAGTGCTCACCCACTCCTACCTCACCACCCTGGCATTCTCCTACACTGGGAATCAAGCCTTTACAGGACCAAGGGGCTCTCTTCCCATTGATACCCAACAAGGTTATCCTCTGCTACATATACAACTGGAGCCATAGGTCCCTCCGTGTGTACTCTTTGGTTGGTGGTTTAGTCCCTGGGAACTCTGGAGGTCTGGTTGATTGATATTGTTGTTCTACCTATGGTGTTGCAAACCCCTTCAGTTCCTTTAGTCCTTTCTTTAGCGCCTCCTTTGGAGACCCCGTGTTCAGTCCAATGGTTGGCTGCAAGCATCACTTCTGTACTTGCTAGGCTCTGGCAGAGCCTCTCAGGCAAGAGCTATATCAGGCTCCTGTCAGCAAGCACTTCTTGGCATCTACAATAGTCTGTATATGGGATGGATCCCCAGGTGGGTCAGTCCTTGGATGGCCTTTCCTTCAGTTCCTACTCCACACTTTGCCTCCGTATTTCCTTCTGAGAGTATTTTGTTCCCCTTTCTAAGATGGATCAAAGCATCCACACTTTGATCTTCCTTCTTCTTAAGATTCATGTGGTTTGTGAATTGTATCTTGGGTATTCTGAGCTTCTGGGCTAATATCCACATATCAGTGAGTGCATACCATGTGTGTTCTTTTGTGATTGGGTTACCTCACTCAGGATGATATTTTCTATTTCCATCCATTTGCCTAAGAATTTAATGAAGTCATTGTTTTTAATGGAATAGTACTCCATTTTGGAAATGTACCATATTTTCTGCATCCATTCCTCTGTTGAGGGACATCTCAGTTCTTTCCAGATTCTGGCTATTATAAATAAGGCTGCTATGAACATAGTGGAGCATGTGTCCTTGTTGAATGTTGGAGCATCTTTTGGGTATATACCCAGGAGTGGTATAGCTGGGTCCTCAGGTAATACTATGTCCAATTTTCTGAGGAACTGCCAGACTGATTTCCAGAGTAGATGTTCCAGCTTGCACTCCCACCAACAATGGGGGAGTGTTCCTCTTTCTCCACATCCTCACAAGGATATGCTGTCACCTGAGTTTTTTATCTTAGCCATTCTGACTGGTGTGAGTTGAAATCTTGGGGATGTCTTGATTTACATTTCCCTGAGGACTAAGGATGTTGAACATGATTTTCAAGAATAGCATATGGGTGGTGGTAACATCCAAGACTTGAAGACAGAAACGAGGGAAGGTTTTCTGCTCTGTTTTCTCTAAAGTTATATCAAGTATCATTGCATAGCACAGGAGACAACCTCTAAAAGTAACATTTAATCTGAGCTTGAATTGCTATAAAACATTTGAGGTATTCTGTGCTAGGCTATATTTCTCATACAGAAAAACTGATTCCTCCTGAGAGAATATGTTCATATTTCACTTAAGAAATTTTGATATTGGAAATAAAAGGCTTCTTTCAAATGAAATTCTATTTACTTTGATACCTGAGCATAATTGTAAATGGAATAAATGGAATAAATTAAATGTAAATTCAGGTCCTGTGACTCACAGGTTTATCATGAACTACTGTACTCTTTCTCCAGTTTTTTAAAAATCTTCTAATATGCAGTTTAAAAAAGTCTACTTTCAGTAACACTTCTGAAAAAATAGAATGACTGCATTTCTTCACCATGCCATCTGTACTGGTTGGTTTTGTGTGTCAACTTGACACAGGCTAGAGTTATCACAGAGAAAGGAGCTTCAGTTGGGGAAGTACCTCCATGAGATCCAGATATGGGGCATTTTCTCAATTAGGGATCAAGGGGGGAAGAGGGCCCCTTGTAGGTGGTGCCATCCCTGGGCTGGTAGTCTTGGGTTCTATAAGAGAGCAGGCTGAGCAAGCCAGTGGAAGCAAGCCAGTAAGAAACATCCCTTCATGACCTCTGCATCAGCTCCTGCTTCCTGACTTGTTTGAGTTCCAGACCTGACTTCCTTTGATGATCAACAGCAATGTGGAAAGTGTAAACTGAATAAACCCTTTCCTCCCAACTTGCTTCTTGGTCATGTTTGTGCAGAAATAGAAACCCTGACTAAGATATCATCTTAATGACTGAGTTTCCCAGGTGCTATTTGTCCTTTGTTCTGCACTGTATCATGACAGACACTCTATGGCAGTGTGAATTTATCATGATGTTTCTAATGACTATTCTAGCTTCTCCTGGAAAGTCTCTGTCACCTCCCCTCTACCTAAACTTCTAAAATGAAAATGGGGAGCAGCAGACTGTGGGAACGTTCTGATAGATTTGACTAGAAGGCATGGAGGACTCTCAGAGGACACATATGAAGTAGTGTATTTCATCTCTACCTAAAATTAATGATAAAACAAACAGTCACAGTAGGCTGCAACGAGGCTTTGCATGTACCCAGGAGTTACAGTGGGTTTAGGAATACTTGGCTCTGCCCTGCTAAGTATTGTATATTCCTGTCAATGCATGCGATACACATTGGCTGTGTAAGTGAGGCATAAGAAATGTGAAGAAACAAAGATGTCTGAGGAAGTTTGCTGTAGAAAGTAGGGTTCCATATAAATTCTTACAAACTTTGAAAAGATTTATTCTTCAAAAGTTAAAATATCTTCCCCTCTTGGACATTGATTCTCCAATGGCAAAGTAAAGTAAAAAAAAAAAAAAAAAAAAAAAAGCTTCATGAATGTAGAAACCATGGAATGCTGAATATGAGCAAAACCATTTTTTTGAAACAATAGAGTTTGTATGGCCAGAGAATGTCAGTACCTTGGTAATCACAGCCATGCCAGATGTGCCTGACAACAGTAAGCTTGTATAAGACCAAGTTGTTGTGATCAATCCTGAATCTGGATGAAGTTTATGATGCCCTTTCCCTTCTTTCTGAACCACTGACTCACTGACTAGGAGAAGGTAGCCATCTTGTCATATATCTACCCATTTACATGTCTACCAGGTTCCATTGAATAGTTATAAACCCATAGTCACAAAGATGGCACTAGGAAAACTCAGTAGGTCACAAAGTAAAACCAAAAGATGTGTGTTGGGGGAGGGGTTTACATTAACCAGCATGTACCACGTACCTCTATGTAATGATCAAAGAAGGACATAAAGAATATTTGTCTATTAAAATACATTTTTCCTGAAACTGATATCCAACAATTTCTATTCAAAATCCTAAAAATATAGTAGAAAAGAAAGAGAAGAAACATGTACATGCTGAAATTTGGAGTTAAAAAAATTCAAAATTTAAATAGTTATAATGTTTATTTCCAAATAGTCTATCTAAAGGGTGTTAGTATGAGTGCATACATGATAGGGCTGATAATAACAATAGTGATGATGATGATGATGATGAGTAGCATGAGGGCCAACTTAGAGGCCTGATTTTTTTATTATTAATTAATTTATTTATTTACATTTCAAATGTTGTCTCCCTTCCCCTAGATATAGCATAGTTGAACATGTATTTTACATATATTAATCTTGATTATTATAGTAAATCTATTAGTAGAATGCTAACAGCACTGGATATTTTATGTAAGAATAAAGTATTTCTCTGGCCTGGATAGATGGTTCAGTAGTTAAGAGCACTGGCTGCTTTTGTAGAGGACCCAGGTTCAGTACTCAACACCCACATTTATAACTCCAATTCTATGGGATGAAACACCCTGTTCTGGCTTCTTGTGAGCACCAGACATTCATATAGTGAATATACACACAATTAGGCAAAACAGTCCTAACAATTAAAAATAAATATATCTTTAAAAAAAAATAGAAAATACTTCTCAAGAAGGTACAGTAACTTGGTTAAAGTTATCTTATGAGTAAACATACTCATTTAAACTCATAGTAGACTAATTGCACAAAATATGTAGAGGCAACCCATCAACTAATAAAATTTTGTGAGGGGAAGTTAAGAGTCATAGCAGCAAAAATGCTAATCCAGCCATGAATACAGAAGTGCAAGGGCGAGAGTGGGGCAGCCTGGCCTCATACATCTGTTCTAGAATGATCTGGGGACTTTATTCAAGGCATGGAAACCCTGAGAAGGTAATTCATGGAAACAAGCTACAGATTGTTTTTATTTGTTGAGGAAGGGCGTAGTATAGGTGTAATGTAGCCTAGGTTAGACTTGGACTCTATAGACGCCAAGTTGTTCAAAGAGGGCCTTGAATTTCTGGTTCTCCTACTTGCCATTCTACTTGCTGGGAATGCAGGCATGTGTCATCACACTAAGCTTACAAACCAGAGAATTTAAAAGCAGCTCTTTTTCCAGGTAACACATTACAGTTTGATGACTATATCTTATCCTCCTTTATGTTTATCATTTGTGAAAACTTATGTGACTCACAGATTATCCATTTCTAATTCAATTATTCACTCACTGGCTTTTATCTTCTTTCCAGTCCTATCTCTACTCCACTCACTCCAGATGTGCAATTCTTCTTTTTACATTGTAGAAAATTCTATCTTTCTTTATTTTGATCATTGTTCTGATGTCAGATTCTAATATTTTTAGCTGAAATAAACTATGTTATATTCAAATATTTTTATTTTTATATATTTTATTTATTAAAAACATTTCTCAAATATAGAAATGTGGAACATTTTAACACACCAACACTTGCAGGTATGTACCAAAACTTTCAAAAATGGTATTACAAAATAGAATATAACTTTGTAATTCATATGTGGTGCCTAAAATTCATTTAGCATAGTTTAAACATTGATTTGTAAGAAAGAAGAAAGACATTATTTACAGTTCTATATGTCAGAAAGCATAAAGCACCTTTTCCAGAGCAATTTTGAATGGACATCATTTTGTGATATGAGCAAAATACCTAGTGTAGATTCAGGAATACAGAGAAGAAATATAAAATAATTTTGCAAAGTCTTCTTGTATTTGGAATGTCTTCGGTACAGATAGCTATGCTCGGTGTTCAATGGATTGTTCTGCTTTGCTAAGAGAGCAATCAAGCTTGCAGAAAAATATGTGGTACTAGTTAGTTACAAAAGGCTATGACTTTCAAGGATCATAGTCATAGTTTTCACAAAGTCATCTTTAGGATAAAAATAACCCTATGTTTCTAACAGTGCTTGGCACCTTGCCAGATAATCCCTTTTATTCTTTATTTGACAAAGAAAAGAAGAAATAGTCTGAATTCATCGCAGATCAAATAAAATTTTTTTCAGTCCTTGAATATCTTGTAGTTAGATTGATAATTCAATCATATTTTGTCATAGAAGCATACTAGGAAACAACTTGGTGACTAGTCCTATGGATGAGGAATGGATGAAGAAAGGACTAGAATCTGATGGCTATTGCAATAACAAGGGAAGGAATTAAGGGGGGATGGACTAAGGATAGAAGTGAGATGAAAGAGGGAGTGAGAGTCAAGAGGTATATCTGAGATGCACGTGATAGGATGTAGTATTTAATTGATTAGTTTTAATGTATCAAGCAATAACGCATTTCTAGATTGATAATGGAAGAATTTAAACCCCCCAGGCTTGGTCTACAGGTTTAGACTGTAATTAGACTCTTTTACCTCTTAGCTCTGCTTTTCAATGATATTTCTTAGAGCAATGATTATGGTTTAATCCATTTAAAATGCCTTAAGTTCATCATCCACTAAATTGTTTATGCTAACTATAACCATTCTTCACATGAATTTGATGCTATTTTTGGAATACAATGCTCTGTTGAAGAAGAAGTGGTAACAATTCACTTTTCACTGGCTGCTTATGTGTTCATAATTATGAAAAGTGAGACCACATTCTCTAGCTAAAGCTAGAGAAGTAGAGTTTGTAGAGAGTAGATTACTAAGTTAGAAAAGAATGTACTAAAAGGATAATTTACAGTCAAAATTTATGAGAAATAATACAAAATGTTATTCAGAAAATTGGGATCACATTAATTGTAGAAACATATACTCATATACAATGCAGCTCACTGTCAACCTAGACTATTATACCCAACAAAGCTATCAATTAAAATTAAATGCAAAATAAAACCTTTTCACAATAAAAACAGATTAAAGGAATCTATAACTGTCAAGACAGCTTGATGAAAGACACTAGAAGAATAGATACATCAATTTAAATAGAATCACAACAACAACACATTTAAGATCACAAGGAACAACTAGATAGGCGCAAGATAGGTAATCAAAAGATAACTAGAAAATACCACAGAATGAACAAGATGGATTTTAAAGAAAGACACATGAACAGTATTCAATGGGAAATAAACTGCTGTAAAATAAATAGAATTCTGATGTATATAAAAAATATCTTACAAAGACATCTGGGTTTAAGTTCCCTCAAGTATAGGTTATGCTAAGAACTCAGGAGGTCCAGGAAAATATCACAGAAGCATGAGTAGCAAAGTTTAACTTTATTTTCTAGCAGTATGCATATTTTCTAACAGAATTTGAGTTGGTATACCAAAATTAAGTGCTAACATTGGCCAGGTTTTTCATACTAAGCATCCTTGGGGTATGGGATTCCCTCACACAGAGTCCATGGAGGTTCTCCTTCAGTTCATGCCAGCTCCTGTGTCAGTCATATGTAGACAAGAAT
Organism: Tokudaia tokunoshimensis; assembly: GCA_036184795.1. Taxonomy (NCBI): domain Eukaryota; kingdom Metazoa; phylum Chordata; class Mammalia; order Rodentia; family Muridae; genus Tokudaia; species Tokudaia tokunoshimensis. Next base: position 170,470,807 of record BTHU01000001.1, on the reverse strand, counting down.
ATTGGACTGGGCTTCATTTTTGCAAACCTTTCAGCACATGTACATTTTTCACTATTCACCTGTTAACATCTGAGATCTGTTCCCTCTTTTCTATTGACAAGAAAACTGATATGGTTTAGTACTTTAGGTATTAGGAATGAGATGACTTTCTGTGAGTGATAAAGGAAACAAAAATATCAGCATAGAGACCATTCTAGTTGATGCTGAGGAAAACTCAGCATGATTGGGTACCCTCTGGATCTGATGAGCACAAGTGAACAGCTATTTTATGTGGGAAGGTATGTTAGTTATTTTCCTTACTGCTGTAGTAATATACTTTTAAAAAGCAACTTAGAGAAGAAAGGGATCATTCTGGTCAAAGTTTGTGGACAAGTGCATCATGGTGGAGAAGGCGGAGCCACATCCTTCAAGGCCCTGATCATATTACTGAACAGCAGTAAGCAAGGATTGTTGTGATTAACTCACTTTTATTTATTTTTTAAAATATATTCCAGGACACCAGGCCATGGGAAGTGTGCCTATGGGTATATTTAATATGAGCTGTTAAGTCTCACTTAATCTGGAAACTCCCTCAAAGACGTGCATAGAGTTTCTTTCTAGATTCTGTCAAGTTGACAATCCATATTCACCATCACAGAAAGGTAACAGTCAGCCTATAGTAACTAGGATGTATCCTTATTTTTAAAAAGTCTTATGTTTAATGATCTAAATTAATGTTAAAGAAAACAGCAAAGCTTTTAACAATAAATAAGATCAAGGAAAATCTAAGACATGAAAGTGCCAAAAAAGGGTCATATGAATGTTTCAGATTACTTCTATTTTGCTCTCATGCAAATAAATGGGATCTTTTCCAAAGAAGTCTAGAGTAATTATATCTCACAGAGTCACTTTCTTTCTCAGCTTTGGCAACAATTACTAGAAACTGTGCTCCAGTCCCTCCTATATTACATGCAAGAAGTGTTGGTCGGGTCGGTGATTTAGTGGAATAAATTTTACCAAAGGCAATTTTCTCTGCTTGCAGGATGTCTTTTGTTAGCAATATTATGCTACAGTTGTTTAATGGTGGTTATTAGAGACAATGTTGCATCTCCTGCCTTGTTTCTAGAAAATTGGTACCTAGAGTCTTTGGGAAATTATTTTCTGCTATAATGTTGCTTCTAATCCCTACTGTAGGGATTTCACACTAAGGTATTCAAAAGTGTGTTTGCAGCTATTGACTTTATGGTATATGATAATACTATACCTAATCCCTACCAGGAAGTTTGCCATCATTCTTTAGATTAACCTCTGACTTTACTTTTATGTGTGAAATAAACACAGAAGAAACTCAACAACTTCTGAGACCCAATTCAATATTTTGATGGACAAATGATTCTCCTTTAGTTTAAGCAAGAACATTATTTAAAGAAATGAAAATCTGCTATGCATCAGGAACCCTGCCTTAGTCACAAGAGATAATACTCAATATAATTGATTTCTTTAAACATGTATTCATCATGGTCCTGTGAAATAACTCAAGTCATAGATGTAATTTCAGTGCATACATGATAATCTGATTCAATGCCCCAAACCCTTAGTAGCCTAGTAGAATAGAACTCACTCCCAATTGTTGTTCTCTGATTTTCACACACACACACACACACACACACACACACACACACACACACACACACACTTAGTTGATTTTTCAATTGGGAAAATTAATCATGAATACTTGAAGTAAAACCTGATGGATTTTGTTTGATGCTATATGTCTTACCGTTGCTAATTATAATTATGTAATATATTTATATGTAGCATGAAGACTTATTATTGTCCATTCTTACAATAATACAAGACTTTGAAATTAATAGTGTATTGAATCACATAAACAGTTGGAATGTATCCTTTTGTCTATTCTACACTAAGTACAAGGAATATGACATTTCTTCTTTTAAATATTGTTGGAGACAGTCTGAGCCTACATTCCTTCAAGGGATTTTGGATTCATCATTGCAACCAGAGTTTTCTCTAGTACAGGTAGTGTACAGGTAGCATACTGTGTAATAGTGCCCTGCATATACCAACCACTCCAGGTCAGGATTCACATTCAGCATGCTGAGAAAAAGTAAATTAACATATAATACAAAATTTAAAAACAGTGTATAGTGTAATAAGGGAGAAGATTGAGTGAAAAGCTTGTCAATATAGATTATCTTGGCATTTAAAATACAGAGACATATTGTTATGAATTGTTATTTTGTCACTAATGTTTCTATTCTATGTAAACTGGGCAAGATTTTTGAGGCAGAAAACTTGTCAAATGTATTCCTTTAATATAACCTTTATTTTTTTCCCCTCTACCAGCAGGTATAAGTGACCATTCAGTTGTAAACGTTTACCCTAGTGGCTAGGTTTTCATTCACTCAATTGATCATTCATTAATATATACAATATATTTACATATATTGTATTTACATATATTGTATACAATATATTTACATATATTGTATATATTAAAACAAAAAGTGACACTGAGTCTCCAGGTACACAGGGATTTCCCAAGTATAACATTGCTTGGGACACAGCCTGCTAGGCTTCCATCTGCACCCAAGAGCTGGACAGTTCTGTGGTCATCTACGCGCCAGCTCTGCTGTGGAACATCTGCCCTGCAGAGGGACCCGGGCCTGGAGAGAGTGCACCAGCCTCCCCTTAGCCACCTCTGCTCCGGGGATTGACTACACTGAGTCTGCAGGTACACAGGCATTCCCTAAGTATAACATCACTTGGGGCAAGGCACATCAGGGCTCGCCCAAAGACACACAGGAGCAGGGCAGCCTCTCAGCAATCAGTGCCAGGGGAAACACAGTTATCCAGGGCGGCAGAAATAGCCTTGCAGGCTCACAGGAGGTTCAAGAAACAGCCAGTGGCAGCAGGACCAACTAACACCAGAGATAACCAGATGGCAAAAGGCAAATGTAGGAATGTTACTAACAGAAATCCAGGCAATATGGCACAATCTGAGCCCAACTCTCTGACAGCAGCAACTCATGGATACCCCATCACACCCGAAAGGCAAGATCTGGATTTAAAATAACTTCTCATGATGCTATTAGAGGATTTCAAGAAGGGCGTAAATAAATCTCATAAAGAAATACATGAGAGCATGAATCAATGGGTAGAAGCCCTTACAAAGGAAACACAAAATCGCTTAAAGAAATGCAGGAGATAATGGGTCAACAGATGGAAGCCCATAAGGAGGAAACACAAAAATTGCTTAAAGAAATACAGGAGAACTTGGGTCAACAGGCAGAAGTCCTGAAAGAGGAAACACAAAAATATCTTAAAGAAAGATAGGAAAACACAAACAAACAAGTGAAGGATCTCAGCAAATTCATCCAGGATCTAAAAAAGGAAGTAGAAACAACTAAGAAATCACAAATGGAGACAACTTTGGAGATAGAAAACCTTGGGAAGAAATCAGGGGTCATAGATGCAAACATCAACAATAGAATACAAGAGATGGAAGAGAGAATCTCAGATGCTGAAGATACCATAGACAGCATCAACTCAACAGTCAAAGAAAACGCAAAATGCAAAAAACATGTAACCCAAAACATCCAGAAAATACAGGACACAATGAGAGGACCAACCTAAGGATTATAGGTATAGATGAGAGTGAAGATTTGCAACTTAAAGGGCCAGTAAATGCTTTCAAAAAAATTGTGGAGGAAAACTTCCCTAACCTAAAGAGAGAGATGCCGATGAAAGTACAAGAAGCCTACAGAACTCTAAAAGGATTGTACCAGAACAGAAACACCTCCTGTCACATAATAATCAAAACACCAAATGTACTAAACAAAGAAAGAATATTAAAAGCAATAAGAGAAAAAGGCCAAGTAACATATAAAGGAAGTCCTATCCAAATTACATCAGACTTCTCACCAGAGACGATGAAAGCTAGAAGGTCCTGGGCAGATCTCATACAGACTCTAAAAGAACACAAATGCCAGCCCATACTACTATACCCAGCGAAACTCTCAATCACCATAGATGGAGAGACCAAGATATTCCATGATAAAACCAAATTTACACAATATCTTTCCACAAACTCAACCCTGCAAAGGGTAATATGTGGAAATCACCAATACAAGGAGAGAAACTTCACCCTGGAAAAAACGAGATAGTAACCTTCTTTCATAAAACCCAAAAGTAGATAACCACTCAAACATAAAGATAGCATCAAGAATAGCAGGTGGCAATAATCACTATTCCTTAATTTCTCTTAAAATCAATGGTCTCAATTCCCCAATAAAAAGACATAGACTAACAGACTGGATACATAAACAGGACCCAGCATTTTGCTGCATGCAGGAAACACACCTCAGTGTCAAAGACAAACACTACCTCAGAGTTAAAGACTAGAAAACAATCTTACAAGCAAATGATCCCAGGAAAAGAGCTGGAGTAGCCATCCTAATAGACGATAAAATTGACTTTCAACCTAAAGTCATCAAAAAAGTCATGGAAGGACACTACATACTGGTCAAAGGAAAAATCCACCAGGAAGAACTCTCAATTCTGAACATCTATGCTCCAAATGCAAGGGCACCCTCATTTGTAAAAGAAACTTTACTAAAGCTCAAAGCACACATTGCACCTCACACAATAATAGTGGGTGACTTCAACACCCCACTCTCTGAAATGGACTGATCAGGAAAGCGGAAAGTAAACAGAGACACAGTGAAACTAATTGAAGCCTTGGACCAAATGGAACTAACAGATATATATAGAACATTTCATCCTAAAGCAAAATAATATACATTCCTCTCAGCCCTTCATGGTACCTTCTCCAAAATCGACCATATAATTGGTCACAAAACAGATGTCAACAGACATAAGAAGATCGAACTAATCCCATGCCTCCTATCAGATCACTATGGAATAAGGGTGGTCTTCAATAGCAACAAAAACAGCAGGAAACCCACATACACGTGGAAGCTGAACAATGCTCTACTCAATGATAACTTGGTCAAGGAAGAAATAAAGAAAAAAATCAAAGACTTTTTAAAATTTAATGAAAACGAAGGTAAAACATACCTTAATTTATGGGACACGAAAGCGGTGCTAAGAGGAAAATTCATAGCCCTGAGTGCCTCCAAAAAGAAACGGAAGAGAGCATACACTAGTAGCTTAATGGCACACCTGAAAGCCCTGAAACAAAAGGAAGCAAATAAACCCAAGAGGAGTACAAGGCAGGAAATCATCAAACTCAGGGCTGAAATCAATCAAGTAGAAACAAATAAAACCATACAAAGAATTAACAAAACTATGAGTTGGTTCTTTGAGAAAAATCAACAAGATAGATACTTAGCCAGACTAGCCAGGGGTCACAGAGACAGTATCCAAATTAACAAACTCAGAAATGAAAAGGGAGATATAACAACAGAAACTGAGGAAATTAAAAAAATCATCAGATCCTACTACAAAAACCTGTATTCAACACAACTAGAAAATCTGGAGGAAATGGACAATTTCTTAGACAGATATCAAATACCAAAATTAAATCAGAATCAAATAGACCATCTAAACAGTCCTATAACCCCTGAAGAAATAGAAGTCGTCATTGGAAGTCTTCCAACCAAAAAAAGCACAGGTCCAGATGGTTTTAGTGCAGAATTCTATCAGACCTTCAAATAAGACCTAACACCAATACTCTTCAAACTATTCCTCAAAATAGAAACAGAAGGAACACTACCCAACTCATTCTATGAAGCCACAATTATGCTAATACCAAAATCACACAAAGATCCAACAAAGAAAGAGAATCTCAGATCAATTTCTCTTATGAATATCAATGCAAAAATATTCGATAAAATTCTTGCCAACCGAATACGAGAACACATCAAAACAATTGTTCACCACGATCAAGTAGGCTCCATCCCAGTGATGCAGGGATGGCTTAATATAAGGAAGTCCATCAATGTGATCCATTACATAAACAATCTCAAAGAAAAAAACCACATGGTCATTTCATTAGATGCTGAAAAAGCATTTGACAAAATTCAGCATCCTTTCATGCTAAAAGTCTTAGAAAGATCAGGAATTCGAGGCCCATATCTAATCATAGTAAAAGCAATTTACAGCAAACCGGTAGCCAACATCAATTTAAATGGAGAGAAACTTGAAGCAATCCTACTAAAATCAGGGACTAGACAAGGCTGCCCTCTCTCTCCATATCTTTTCAATATAGTACTTGAAGTTCTAGCTTCAGCAACTAGACAACAAAAGGAGGTCAAAGGGTTACAAATTGGAAAGGAAGAAGTCAAACTATCACTATTTTCAGACGATATGATAGTATATTAAGTGACCCAAAGAACTCCACCAAAGAACTTCTACAGCTAATAAACAACTTCAGCAAAGTGGCCGGATATAAAATCAACACAACCAAATCAGTAGCTTTCCTATACTCAAAGGATAAGCAGGTTGAGAAAGAAATAAGAGAAATGATACCCTTCACGATAGCCACAAACAACATAAAGTATCTTGGTGTGAGTAACCAAACAAGTGAAAGATCTGTATGACAAGAACTTCAAATCTCTGAAGAAAGAAATTGAAGAAGACCTCAGAAGATGGAAAAATCTGCCATGCTCATGGATTGGCAGGATTAATATAGTAAAAATGACCATGTTGCCAAAAGCAATATACAGATTCAATGCAATCCCCATCAAAACCCCAACGCAATTCTTCATAGAGTTAGAAAGAGCAATTCAAAAATTCATCTGGAATAACAGAAAACCCAGGATAGCTAAAACTATTCTCAAGAGTAAAAGAACTTTTGGGGGAATCAGTATCTCGGACCTAAGCTGTACTACAGAGCAATAGTGTTAAGAACTGCATGGTATTGGGACAGTGACAGGCATGTAGATCAATGGAACAGAATTGAAGACCCAGAGATGAATCCACACTCCTATGGTCACTTGATCTTTGACAAAGGAGCTAAAATCATCCAGTGGTAAAAAGATAGCCTTTTCAACAAATGGTGCTGGTTCAACTGGAGGTCAACGTGCAGAAGAGTGCGAATTGATCCATGCTTATCTCCTTGCACTAAGCTCAATTCCAAGTTGATCAAGGACCTCCACATAAAACCAGACACACTGAAACTAATAGAAAAGAAACTAGTGAAGAGTCTTGAAAATATGGGCATAGGAGAAAATTTCCTGAACAGAACAATAGCTTATGCTCTAAGATCAATAATTGACAAATGGGACCTCATAAAATTGCAAAGTTTTTGTAAGGCAAAGGACACTGTCAAGAGGGCAAAGCGGCAGTCAACAAACTGGGAAAAGATCTTTACCAACCCTACATCCAACAGAGGGCTAATATCCAATATACACAAAGATCTCAAGAAGTTAGACTCCAGAGAGCCAAATAACCCTATTAAAAAATGGGGTACAGAGCTAAACAAAGAGTTCTCATCTGAAGAATATCGAGTGGCTGAGAAGCACCTAAAGAAATGTTCAACATCCTTAGTCATTAGGGAAATGCAAATCAAAACAACCCTGAGATTCCATCTCACACCAGTCAGAATGGCTAAGATCAAAAACACAGGAGACAGCAGGTGTTTGTGAGGATGTGGAGAAAGAGGAACACTCCTCCACTGCTGATGGGATTGTATGCTGCTACAACCACTTTGGAAAGCAGTCTGGTGGTTCCTCAGAAAACTGGGTATGACACTCCTAGAGGATCCTGTTATGCCACTCCTGAGCATATACCTAGAGGCTTTCCCGGCATGCAATAAGGACACATGCTCCACTATGTTCATAGCAGCCTTATTTATAATAGCCAGAAGATGGAAAGAACCCAGATGTCCCTCAAGGGCGGAATGGATACAGAAGATGTGGTATATCTACACAATGGAATACTACTCTGCAATTAAAAACAATGAATTCACGAAATTCTTAGGCAAATGGTCAAAACTGGAAAATATCATCCTTAGTGAGGTAACCCAATCATAAAAGAACACACATGGTATGCAGTCACTGAAAAGGGTATACTAACCCAGAATCTCGGAATACCCTAGACACAATTCTCATATCAATAGATTTCCAAGAAGATGGAAGGAGAGACCCCTGGTCCTGGAAAGACTGGATGTAGGGGAATACCAGGACAGAGAAGTGAGAGGGGGTTGAATGGGGAACAGAGGGAGGGAAGGTGGCATATGGGTCTTTCGGGGAGGGAGGAACCGGGAAAGGGGAAATCATTGGGAATGTAAAAAAAAAGAAAAAAAAAATAGACCAAAAAACCTATCTCTTCAGAGTTGGACAAGATAAACCAACAGTAGGAAAAGAGCCCAAGAGAAGGCACAAGAATTAAAGATCCACTCATTCACATATCCAGGAATCTCATAAAAGCACTAAACTAGAAGCCATAATGTAAGTGCAGAAGACCTGTATAGACCAGTACTGGCCTGCACTTACTGCTACAGTCTCTGTGCATTCATATGCAATTTGATAATATGAATTTAGCGGAACATGTTTCTTAATGTCCTCAATCCCCTCAGGCTCTTACACTCTTTCTGCTCCTCCTCTGTGGTATCCTCTGAGCTCTGAAGGGAGTGATTTGATGGAGACATCCCACTTAGGGCTAAGTGTTCCAAACTCTCTCACTCTCTATCTCTATGGGTCTCCATACAAAGTTTTTATTGCTGTTATTTTGTTTTTTGTTTTTGTTTTGTTTTTATGTTTAGTTTGTAAAGATTGTTTACTAACCACATCTTCTGTTCATCTCTTTAATCAATTATTTTTATAAACATTTCTATTTGTCGTTTTTAAATGTTGAATTTATCTTTCCCTTATGAAAACTGTGATTTTCAGTTTTTGTCCTTGGAGAATAAAGAGCCTCCATTTCTCCAGTATACTAGTTATGATTACTCTCAATTATTCATTTCTTAGAAAATAAAGGAATCATCTGTGAATCTAATTAGAGTGCATGAAAGAGTAGGTATCAGCTCAAGAACCCCATGACTGTTCTCAGTACAAAGGATATTTATTTTCCCCAGGGGACAGAAAGCAGGGAATAGAGACAAAGACAGGAAATAGAGGATAAGGGAGAAGGAGAAGGGAACAATGGTGAGTCATGGTGGTGGGATGCTTGAGGGTGAGGGAGGTTGCCTCTGGATAGAGAGGATATATGCATGGTACATAGACAAATGGCAGTTTATAAAGGTAAAGAGGGAACTTCATGTTAGGATGAGGTGTCTAATTTTAATTGGGCATCTTAATTAAGATAGCCAAAGGGGGCTTTTGAATGTTGGACTTCAATACTTTGATAGCTTACCTGGTAGTCAACCTCAGGAGAATGAAATGGTCAAATAATGGAAGAGGCCTTGGGAAATGTCATCTAATGGTTTTTTTGCATGACAGAAGGGACTGGGGAGAAGGCCAAGGCCTATCAGAGCCATGCTTGCCTTGCTTGAGTTGGCAAGAGTACCTTTGGTGTATTTTATTCATATTTTAATTGATCACTTCATTTTCATTTCAATTAACCTTGAGTTTTAAAATCTGTTGCTTATTAGAATGGGGTGTACATGTCTGGTTTGCATTTTCTATTTTGCCTTTCTAAGACAGGGTTTTACTCTGTAGCTTAGGTTGGCCTGAACCTCACTATGTAGCACAGACAACCCTACAACTAAAATTAATGTCTTTGCCTCAGTCTCCTGAGTATTAGGATTACAGGTACAATGCTGTGCATTCCTTTTAAATTTAGAAGCAAGTGTTATATATAAAATGTATAGCCTCTACTAATCTTCCTCTGGAGACATTTCCTTGCCTCTGAAATATAGTGTGAGAACTTGTTCCTTTTAAGAAATGTGGGACATATTACAAGGGCCATTAAATGTCTGTCATCTCTAGTTTATCAGTAATTCTTAGCCTTATGAATAATCCTCTTCATTTGATTGATAACATGGCAAATCTGTTCTTTTAGCCTTAATAGGCTGGAGAATGTTCAATTAATCTTTTTCTGATGTATTGATGTTAATTTTTATTTTTGGACTCTTGGAGCTTCAACTCTGGTAAATACTCTAGTGGTAATATTAGATAAGTGTTAAACAAATGCTTCTCCTTTATAGTGAAAAGCTGTCTTTGAAGCTTAGCCAAATTTTAGTTCACTTTACTGTTAATGAGGCCCTGTGACTTCCATGCATGGACCTTGGTTATAGCTATGAAACACTTAGTATATTGTTTAGATTTCCCATGATTCAATGATGTTATCTTGGGTACACGTCACAATCAAAGTTATGTTAGGTATTATTTCCCAAGATACTATGTCTGTTTAAGACACACTGATTCTTAGGTAGTATAGATTTGACTTCAGTGAAGGAATCGTTAGGAGAGATTCTTCAGTATTTTATAGAAACCCTTAACCAGTGATGGTGGCACACAGTTTTGATCCCAGTGCTGGGCAGGTAGAGGCAGGTAACCTCCTCCCTTCTCATTTGGATCTACACCCTTTCTTTCTCTCCTTAGAAAACAGTAAGGCATCTGAGCAATAGAAATAAAATAAACTACAATAGTTTAATAAACAACAAAACCAAAAAAATGGAATATAACACATAGACACAGACAGACAGACAGACAGACACACACACACACACACACACACACACACACACACACACACACACTCCGCAAAGAAGAAAAACCCGAAGAAAAAGCACAAAAATATAAATAAGTGCAGACACACATACATTTGCTCATTAGAAATTCCATAAAAATTCAACACTGGAAATCATAATATAAGGCCTTGTAAAGCATATAGAAGAATATATAACAACATCACCAAAAAAACCAACCAACCAAACAAACAAACAAACAAACAAAAAAAAACCACTCAGACTTAACACTATGAGACAAAGAACCTCCAAGAAGCATTGAGTTTGTTTTGAGTTGACCATGGTAGTCCCTGGGTCTTCCATGATCCTCTATATTTTAAATACAATTTGCATATTATGGAGTTTGTCTCTGCTGCCAGCAAGTTGAATGCTCAGTGGTTTCTCAGAGTTTTTATTCTAAGCATTCCTGGGGAGCAAAGATCTTTACCTAGACCTTAGGAATCAGTGGACCCCACACCTGAAAGCACATTTTTATCCTCATTAGTTCTTAAATGTTTGTTCAATGTGTTTAGCTCTTAAGTTTATAGTCACAACACATATCCCTCTTCTAAATATAAGTTGCCATGTGAATTTTTTTATTAAGCTTTGATGTAAACGTTGTAAATGCCTCAAACATTTTAAGGCAAAGATGATGACTTTGGCATTTTCCTTCCAATTCTTTTTCACATTACTATGGTTGATGACAGCATTTACATTTGGGAATTCAAGTCCTAGAAATTATTATTTTCTTTTCTTTCTACTCAATCCTGACTTTCTGGTTCATTTTCAGCTACTGATGATGCTATCACCCTAGCTGGTTTCAAATAAGTCCATTTGCAGTGTCTTGTGAGTCTCATACCAGCCACCTTCAGTAAACCACTGTTTCTCCTCCAAGGCACTCTAATATAGATATAGATTTTTCTCTCACAGAATTGTATCTAATTGTGTCACTTCCCTAGTTAAAACTTTTTCATGAATTCCATTTTATTTTAAGTGTGCCCCATGACATGAATGATCCATTTAACACCTAGTTTTCAGCTTCATTTTATTATTTATTTATTAACTTCATACAATATAATTTGATCATATTCACATAAGAGTTGGGAAGGCCCAACTCTTTTCAGAATCAGAGCCATTTCTCCTTTTTTAGATTCCTTTTAGCAGAACAATAGTGTACAACACTCCATTACTATGAATTTAGCCAGTAGGAATGAGGTATCTAGATTCATATCAGCTTGCTTTCTTTATGTTTCTATGATTCTATATGAGGCGTCTTCATCACTAGGTCCTTACTATCAAGTTTTGAAATAAATATTATTGGCTGTGCCTTTTAATATTTGAGTATGTGGTACCTCACTGGATGACTCCAAAAAAGTAATTTATTCCTGGTGCTGATTTTTATTTTGTTTGATAGCTTCTGATGCCTAATAGAGGTATTTTCTCTTATTATGCTGTAACTCCATTCTTATACATTTGCTCTTGTGTGCACACACAATAATTTATTGACCTTTGTAGCTTTTACAGTACTAGGTTTCCATATGGCTCTTTCAAAAGGTCTTTGGAACAATCCCCCATTTCTATCTCTTTCTTGTCCTTATGCCCCATTACATTTACCTGCTTCTACTCCATTATTCACCTTTCACTCAATATTCAATATTATATCCATAGAATCAAAAATGTAATAAGCTAGATTCTGTCTCCTTTTTCACTCTCATTTTTTTGAATTACAAAAATCCAGTCCATATAATCTAATTGATGATCTACCTTTAGAGACTCATTTAATATTTATTCTCGAGGTTTTTAATCACTGTTTTTGCTTGTCTATGACTATGTGTATTTGTTTATGTGGTATGTGTACCAGGACATCAAGGTACACATGCATGTGCATGCATGTAGAGGCCAAAGGTGTCATTTTCAGTCACCTTCCACTGTATGTGTTTTAGACAAGATGCATCTCTCACTGAAACTGGGTCTTACTGGTTGGGTGGGTGGCTGACCAGTGAGCTCCAAGACTCCATAACCTATTTAGAGTATAAACATGTACAGCCAGAGACAGCTTCTTATGTGAGTGTTAGAAATCTGAACTGAACACTAAATACACAGCAAACACTTTCGTGACTGAGACTTCTCTCCAGGCCTGTTATCACTGCTTTAATGATGTTAGGCTCATTTAACTCATACAATATCCTTCAGCATACATGATGATACAAAATGTGACTTTTGCTAAATGTACACTGCCTTTTTACAAACTTTGCCTTTCCCTGTCTTATCTTTAAACTGATTATTAATTTCAAAGCCTTCTCCAAATTTATAGCCATTTTTCTTATAGCACAGCTCTTATTTAATTAATATGTAAATTACATCCATTAATATAATACTGCTCATATTTACATTTTATTCATTATTGATATCATAATTGTGTGGCTAGCAACAATGATATAATTATTATACGTTAAATTAATGGGTTTGAGAAATGAGTGTGATGGTTTAAATATACTTGGCTCATGGAAGTTGCACAATTAGAAAATATGGCCTTGTTGGAAGAAGTTTGTCACTATGGTAGCAGGCTTTGAGGCCTCCTGTATTCAAACTCTGCTCAGTAGAGAAGAGAGTTATCTCCTGGCTGCCTGCAGGAAAAAGTCTTCTCCTGTCTACCTTCAGATCCAGATGTAGAACTCTTGGCTCCTCCAGTACCAAGTCTACCTGCATAATGCTGTGCTTCTTACCATGATGATAATGGACTGAACCTCTGACACTGTAAGACAGCTCCAACTAAATATTTGCCTTTCTAAGAGTTGCCTTGGTCATAGTGTCTCTTCACAGCAGAATCCCTAACTAGGACAGTAGGTTATGTTGTTTTTTACTTTTATATGATTTTTATTGTATGTTTTTGAAAATGTCATACAAGTACAAAATGCATTATAATTATTATAAATACCCACCATAAAATTCCCTTCCACTTATATGATCCCTATTATCCATGTGAATTATTTCACACTCATGACTTTCTGTTGTTTTGCTCTACTGAGATTATGGTAATCTATGTGACCACAGACTTGGAACAATCCACTGGAGATTGGTGAGTTTCTCTGAAGACACAAAATTAAAGACAATGACTGAATGTCCCATCTCCAGCAAATCTATCAGTAGCTAATAGTTAAGCATGAAGAAGTAGGGCTCTGTGGGTCTTTCTTAATCTATAATTTACTATTTGGAGGTCAAGATTATATAGGTCCACAGGACTTCAAGAAATCAAGGCTACTGTGAAGTTATCAATTTAGTTACTCTGCCAAGTACAAAAGACTGTATTTCTTAGCTCCTCTCCCTTTTTATGGCTCTTACATTTTTTTCCACAGCTTCCCCAGTGTTCACTGAGTTGTAGATGTAGATAGTATAAATATCCAGTTTGCCAGTAAAAACTCAACTGTCACTTATTCTTACATAGGTTTTGTGCAATGCATACATTATAATTGGTTATGTACCAGTTCATGGTGAAGTTCATGGTTTCTGGTTGTCTTTGCTTTTGGAAACATACTATAAATTATATATGTAATTATTTTTGTAACACTAGCTTCTCTCACTTGACTAAAAAGCAGCATGCAGCTAAAAATGGTGTTTCAGGTCTGTAACCCAAAAAACTCAAGGTCCTCAGGAAAGAGGATCACAAATTCAAGGCCCATTTGTATAACTGCTGAGACCCTATATTAAAAGGCAAAAGACAAAGAGGGTTTGGAATATAACTGAATGGCATGGTGTTTGCCTATTATGTGTGAGGATCTGAGTTTGGTTGCTATGTACCTCTAAATGATAAACAAAAAATAAAATTCAAGGCTTACACAATACAATCTTGCATTATTTAGCACTATAATTGGCATAACTATCATATTATCAGGTACAGACAGTATTTTCAATGTTTGCTCAACTAAATGAGCATGTGTTTATGCATCTAAAACTTGTGTATTATATATTGGTGACTGCAAATATTTTTAAAGTTATCATAAAAAGCAACATGTGTTTTGATGACCTGCTCATATAGGCTTTGTTTTGGTAAGTCCCCCTCCCTTCTCTTCTCCTTTTAGCTGGCCTCCCTCAACTCCTACCTTTTCCATAGCCAGCATCATATCCAGTCTCATGGATGACTCTGATTCTTGGCATATTACATTAAAAGGCACATGCCTATTACTTCTGTAGCTGTTCTGAAGTTACACCACAATCTATGTAGTTGTAATCTAGGAAGATCTAAGTTGGCATGATTAACAGAATAAGTTTTTCTGTGTTAGAGACCTATGAGGAAATAAAGCAGGGTTTGTATAGCTTAGGTTATGGCTAGGTTTCTGACAGCTTGGCACAACCTGTAGTCATCAAAAGGAGGAAACCACGATTGATAAAATGCCTTCACAAGATTGGACTGTGGGTCAGCCTGTAGAGCATTTTCTTCATTAGTCATTGATGATGGAGGGTCCAGTCCATTGTGATTGGTGCCATCCCTGGGCTGATTGTCCTGGGTTATGTAAGAAAACTGACAAATTGAGCAATATGGAACAAACCAGTAAACACCATCACTTTGATCAGTCAAACACATTCTTTCCTCCCAATTTGCATTTAATCATGGTGCTTTTCTGTAGCAGTAGAAAGCCTAAGACAGCTTATGAGCCTGTGGACTTTCTTTTTCCTCAGGTTGTTTTTGGGAGATCTGTTCAGTGACTCCCTTCTTTTTTCTTCCCTCCCTCCATTCCATTACTCCCTGCTCTCTCCCTAACCCCACCCATTTACTCTTTCATTAAGTAGTTCTTACTATGTAGCTCAGGCTAGCCTCAAACTTGTAATCCTACTTCCACTTCTGGAGTGCTAGGACACATATGCAGCACCATTCCTATAAATTAGGGTGCTTCTTAGCTAATGACTTTCTACAGGCTAAAGGTTCACCAGAAATTTTAAATGATACCTGATCCCTAGTTGTATTTAGATAGTGGTCCATTAAGAAAGCTTATGAGACTCTGGCAAAGCCCCTCAGGAGACAGCTATATCAGGCTCCTTTCAGAAAGCCTTTCTTAGCATCCACAGTAGTGTCTTTTGGTGACTGTATCTGGGATTAATTCCCAGGTGGAACAATTTCTGGATGGCCTTTCCTTCAGTCTCTGTTCTTCACTTTGTCTCCATATTTGCTCCCATGAGTGTTTTGCAACCCCATAGGAAGAACAACAATATCAACCAACCAGACCCCCCAGAGCTCCCAGGGACTAAGCCACCAACCAAGGAGTACACATGGCTCCAGCTGCATATGTAGCAGAGGATGGCCTTGTCTGGCACCAATGGGAGGAGAGGTCCTTGGTCCTATGAAAGTTTGATAGATGCCCCAGTGTAGGAGAATTGAGGACGGGGAGGTAGGAGTGGGTGGGTAAGTGGAAGAACACTCTCATAGAAGCAGGGGGAGGGGGATAGGAGAGGGAATTTCTGGGAGAGGGGGAAACCGGGTAAGGGATAACACTCAAAATATAAATAAATTAAAAAAAATTCCATTAGGCAAAAAAAAATAAGAAAGCTTATGAGATGTAATATTTTGATTTTGTATTAAGATTGGGTTGCTCTAATTGAATTGTTTCTCCTCATTCACCATACATGTATTGTTTATATGAATACACATAGTCTTTATGTCTTCAGTTTTTATTTTTTTTCTGTTCGTATCATACAATATTAGCTTAAACAAAACTAAAATTTCCCTAATGTCTAATTGGAAAGAACATAACTTCACCTTCCTTTTCTCACTGTGCAATAGAAGGTTCAAATGAAAAACAGGCTTAGGGTTGGTTATGCAAGTGTAGGGCAATTCTATTTTGCATTGATAAATCATCCAGGCAGAGCTCATTTATCAAAACTAATTTACTTAAATAAAAACTGCTTTGTGTGCTCATGTACTAGCTTGTTTATCCAGTCCGTAGTAAATAATTCATCAAACTCACATTTGTTTGAAATATTAAAAAAAAAGCCTATAGTAAAATGAAATAAAAATCTCATATTTGAGGAATGGTTGAGGAAAATATTATTGCAATTCATTGTCACATCCTTATTTCTGAGTTTAACTCTAATATTCGCAAGTCTGTTTCAAAATAGATGGGATAAGCACAGTTGAACAAACCTATTTTGCTGTTTTAACTCTTGTTTTATAAATGGTTGGGTTTTTTTTTCCCCACTGTCCCTGTCTATCCTGCTTCTGCCAAGTCTCTCCTTTGCTCATGTATAGAAAGCTCTACTGACTTCATTATAGAGTCTGACCCACTAGATTTTACCTGAGTGTTTAGGACTAGACTCTAGAAAACTGAAAGAATTCTGCTTTCCTTCTCTATGGGACACTCAAAGGAATTTGTAGTTTATATGATTTAGAATTTACACACAAACAATCAAAAGTGGAAACCAGCCATAACAGACAGAAATAGGAACTCTTTGGCATTCAGCCCTCTGGGCTGTTTCTGCAGTTGTTTCTGTAGATGCTGCCTCATCCGTTATATGGAGTAAAATTTCTTCTTATTAGCCACAGTGCTTAGGACATAGACTACACTTGGGACTTCTGCTTATCTCTAACACTGACATACTGCTCATTTGAGCAAGTGAATTTGGACATGCAGGGAACCTTCTTATGTCTCCACTTTTTCAGCTTAAAAATCCACGTCATACATAATGTTTTAATATAATCTAAGAACGACTCAAACTGTGAGCTAGGTGACAGGTAAACTTGATTAATTTTGTTTTACCCTACAAAGACAATGAAAAGACTCTGATTCCATCCTATTGCTGCCATAAGAATGCTCCCAGTCCTTCAACATAAGAAACATACATGAATGAGGGACCAAGTTTCTGATCCCAAAAACCCATCTCTGTGTACACATCTCTCTGTCTGATGACAGAACATAGCTGCAATAAGTAGTAGTAAGAGCACAATCTCCTCTGCATTGTTAACTTTGGCTCTAGAACTCACAGACAGCCCTGCTGAACCGTCCTGGTTCTGTCTTGGCCACTTTCACTCACGCTTCACTCTTTTTCCTTTCTGGACTGTCACATTGTGGCCTGACGGAGTGAAGGTTCTTTTGCCTTCACTTGCTCTGCCCCATCTCCCTGAATATTTGCTTTTCCTTCTCCTTCAGCTATTCATGACTATTCCTGTTGTGGCATCCACTGAAGGAGGAATAATACACGATTCTTAATCTAGTATCTCATGCAGAATATACTGGGGCTTCCTACCTTAAGATCCAAACTTTCTCACTTTCTGAGGCACTTGTGTCTGGGACAGGATATTAAGTAAGTTTTCCCAACACAAAAATACATGGAGTCTGGAATGGTTCAAGGTACAATGGTAAGTTGTAACTACTACATTACTACGGACTGGTGATCCAAACAACCCAGCTTTTTGACATAATGGTTTGGTCAGGATTAATGGTCCATTTCTTTCGTTCTTTTAAAAAAGTCCTAGACCTAGATGTTCTATAGAAAACAAAGCCTAACTTTGAATCTTTGATAGTTAACATGTGTCCGTCCTCCTGATATCATTTTGCCCTGCAAAGATGAACCTTGAATCATCAGCAAATGTCTTGCTGCAAATAGACCAGTTCCAAGATCTGGGACATATTCCTTTTACTTTTTTTGTCATTTTATACTAAATCTGTGTGACCTTCATAATCTTTCATAATCTGGTGAATGTTATCCTTAGCTGGCCACACATAGAGAAGAGAGGGCCAGCTGTGACCAGAGGCTAGCCCCTCAGAGGAGTCAGTTGTGTAGCTGTCAGGGCTTTTTCATTACATTGTGCTAGTTTGATTGAGCCTCCAGTATGATGTAAGCTGAGTGCAGTGGTGGCCATTAATCAGTGCGTAGTTTTGATTTGCTTCCTGTATCAACTGCCCTATGGCAGGAGCATCAGGAATCCTAGGAAGGCAGCATCACACAGCTCAACTGTGAGACGAAATGGATGAAACAGACTTTTGCTCATTTTTTTTTATTTTTAAATATTTTCTTGAGCGTCTCCCTTACAGATGATAACCTAACTGACAATTTAGAAATGAATTTTAAATTTTATAAAGACTGTATCCAGTTTGCGGATTTTTGAAAATATCCACCTCGTTGGCAAACGAAGTATCTGTGATTTGGTACAAAGTGATTTATCATAATAAGCTCAGTTATGTTTTATTTTGTCCACATGGTTTTTTGAGAGAAACAACCCTTTAAAATTTCTAAATAATATTAGATAAGGAGTTGCATAGATTTTTCTATCTTTAGGCTTTCTCTCTCTTTCTCTCTCTCTCTCTCTCTCTCTCTCTCTCTCTCTCTCTCTCTCTCACACACACACACACACACACAGAGATACCTTCTTTTTACACAATTTTATATCTCTTAGAGACTTAAAGACTTGAGACACTCTCTGAACCGTTGTTCCCGAGCCCTCAAATGTCAGAATGTGACCATAGTTAAAAGCAAAAGCCCGGGGCAAAGGAGAGTTTGACAAGCTGATATCAAAGCCAAGGACAGTTTTGAGTTACATAAGATATTCTCTGAAAAGCAACTGGAAAATCCTATTTAAAAAGTCTGGCTCCGCCATCTTTGCTCCAGTGACCAGGTAGTTGGGACCGCCAGGCTCAGAGACAGACAGGCATAATATCGCTTCGGGTTCAGGCAGCTTGTGTGTAACCTGCTCCCAGGTGCTGGGCTGATCTGCAGTAACCAGCGCGCCAGTTCTGCGGTGGGACCTTCTGCCTGGTGGAGGGACCCCGCGCAGGGAGGGAGCCTGCCAGCTTCCCTTCCGCGACCTCTGTTCCCGCGGACTGCGCTGGAGAGACCGGTACCCAGGCTCTCCCCCCAATATAACATCACTTGGGACACGGCCTGTTGGGGCTTCCGTCTGTGCCCGAGGGCGGGTTGGCGCTGTGGTCGTCTGGGTGCCAGATCGGCGGGCCATCGTGACCACAGGATGAGCGGCGCCACGGAGCGTGCCCTCCGCCATCTTTGCTCCAGTGACCAGGTAGTTGGGACCGCCAGGCTCAGAGACAGACAGGCATAATATCGCTTCGGGTTCAGGCAGCTTGTGTGTAACCTGCTCCCAGATGCTGGGCTGATCTGCAGTGACCAGCACGCCAGATCTGCTGTGGGACTTCTGCCTGGCAGAGGGACACCCCCTTCCCCCCCCAGGAGAGATCACACACCCCTGCACAGGGCAGGAGCCTGCCAGCCTCCCTTTGGCGACCTCTGCTCCAGGAATCCACTAGGCTGAGCCTTTAGATGTGCAAGGCCTCCCCAATATAAGATCACTTGGGGCAAAGCACATTAGGGCTCCAAAGTCACTCAGGAGCAGGCAGGCCCCAGAAATCGGTGCCAGGGGAATCCTGGTAATCCAGGGGGGGCAGAAATAGCTTTGCAGGCCCACAGGAGGTCCAACCAACAGCCAGTGGCAGCAGGACCAACTAACACCAGAGGTATCCAGATGGCAAAAGGCAAACGTAGGAATGTTACTAACAGTAATCAAAGTAATGTGGGACCATCCGAACCCAACTCTCCAACAGCAGCAAGTCCTGGATACCCCACCACACCCGAAAGACAAGATCTGGATTTAAAATCACTTCTCATGATGCTATTAGAGGATCACAAGAAGGACACAAATAAATCTCATAAAGAGTTACAGGAGACCATGAATCAACGGTTAGAAGCCCTTACAAAGGAAACACAAAAATCGCTTAGAGAAATGCGGGAGAACATGGATCAAAAGATGGAGGCGCACAAGGAGACAACACAAAAATCGCTTAATGAGATGAATCAACGGGTAGATGCACTCACAAAGGAATCACGAAATTTGCATAAAGAAATGCAGAAGAATATGGGTCAACAGACGGATGCCCATAAGGAGGCAACACAAAAATTGCTTAAAGAAATGAATCAACGGTTAGATGCCCTTACAAAGGAAACACGAGAACTGCTTAAAGAAATGCAGGAGACGATGGATCAACAGATGGAATCCCATGAGGAGGAAACACAAAAATCGCTCAGAGAAATGCAGGAGAACATGGGTCATCAGGAAGAAATCCTGAAAGAGGTAATGCAAAAATACCTTAAAGAAATACAGGAAAATACAAACAAACAAGTGAAGGATCTCAGCAAATCCATCCAGGAACTAAAAAAGGAAGTAGAAACAACTAAGAAATCACAAAGGGAGACAACTTTGGAGATAGAAAACCTTGGGAAGAAATCAGGAGTCATAGATGCAAACATCAACAATAGAATACAAGAGATGGAAGAAAGAATCTCAGGTGCTGAAGATTCCATAGAAAGCATCGACTCAACAGTCAAAGAAAATGCAAAATGCAAAAAACGCGTAACCCAAAACATCCAGGAAATCCAGGACACAATGAGAAGACCAAACCTAAGGATTATAGGTATAGATGAGAGTGAAGATTTGCAACTTAAAGGGCCAGTAAACATCTTCAACAAAATTATGGAGGAAAACTTCCCTAACTTAAAGAGAGAGATGCCGATGAACATACAAGAAGCCTACAGAACTCCAAACAGACTGGACCAGAAGAGAAATACCTCCCGTCACATAATAATCAAAACACCAAATGTTCTAAACAAAGAAAGAATACTAAATGCAGTAAGAGAAAAGGGCCAAGTAACATACAAAGGAAGACCTATCCGAATCACATCAGACTTCTCACCAGAGACTATGAAAGCCAGAAGATCCTGGGCAGATCTCATGCAGACACTAAGACAGCACAAATGCCAGCCTAGACTACTATACCCAGCAAAACTCTCAATCACCATAGATGGAGAGACCAAGATATTCCATGATAAAACCAAATTTTCACAATATCTTTCCACAAATCCAGCCCTGCAACGGATAATAGGTGGAAACCTCCAATACAGGGAGAGAAACAACACCCTGGAAAAAATGAGATAATAACCTTCTTGAATCAAACCCAAAAGTAGATAACCACTCAAACATAAAGATAGCGTCAAGAATGGCAGATGGCAATAATCACTATGCCTTAATCTCTCTTAATATCAATGGTCTCAATTCCCCAATTAAAAGACATAGACTAGCAGACTGGATACGTAAACAGGACCCAGCATTTTGCTGCATGCAGGAAACGCACCTCAGTGTCAAAGACAAACACTACCTCAGAGTAAAAGGCTGGAAAACAATTTTACAAGCAAATGGCCCCAAGAAACGAGGTGGAGTAGCCATCCTAATATCGGATAAAATTGATTTTCAACCTAAAGTCATCAAAAAAGACACAGAAGAACACTACATACTGATCAAGGGAAAAATCCACCATCAAGAACTCTCAATCCTGAATATCTATGCTCCAAATGCAAGGGCACCCTCATTCGTAAAAGAAACTTTACTAAAACTCAAAGCACACATCGCACCGCACACAATAATAGTGGGTGACTTCAACACCCCGCTCTCTGAAATGGATCGTTCAGGAAAGCAGAAACTAAACAGGGACACAGTGAATCTAATTGAAGCCTTGGACCAAATGGAACTAACTGATATATATAGAACATTTCATCCTAGAGCTAAAGAATACACCTTCTTCTCAGCTCCTCATGGTACCTTCTCCAAAATTGACCATATAATTGGTCACAAATCAGACCTCAACAGATACAAGAAGATAGAAATAATCCCATGCCTCCTATCAGATCACTATGGAATAAGGGTGGTCTTCAATGGCAACAAAAACAAAAGAAAACCCACGTACACATGGAGGCTGAACAATGCTCTACTCAATGATAACTTGGTCAAGGTGGAAATAAAGAAAGAAATCAAAGACTTTTTGAAAGTTAATGAAAATGAAGGCACAACATACCCTAACTTATGGGACACAATGAAAGCAGTGCTAAGAGGAAAATTCATAGCCCTGAGTGCCGCCAAAAAGAAACGGGAGACAGCATACACTAACAGCTTAATGGCACACCTGAAAGCCCTGGAACATAAAGAAGCAAATACACCAAAGAGGAGTAGAAGGCAGGAAATCATCAAACTCAGGGCTGAAATCAATCAAGTAGAAACAAATAAAACCATACAAAGAATCAACAAAACGAGGAGTTGGTTCTTTGAGAAAATCAACAAGATAGATAAGCCCTTAGCCAGACTAACCAGAGGGCACAGAGATAGTATCCAAATTAATAAAATCAGAAACGAAAAGGGAGAGATAACAACAGAAACTGAGGAAATTCAAAAAATCATCAGATCCTACTACAAAAACCTGTATTCAACACAACTAGATAATCTTGAGGAAATGGACAATTTCCTTGACAGATACCAAGTACCAAAATTAAATCAGGATCAAATAGACCATCTAAACCGTCCTATAACCCCTGAAGAAATAGAAGTTGTCATTGGAAGTCTTCCAACGAAAAAAAGCACAGGTCCAGATGGTTTTAGTGCAGAATTCTATCAGACCTTCAAAGAAGACCTAACACCAATACTCTTCAAACTGTTCCACAAAATAGAAACAGAAGGAACACTACCCAACTCGTTCTATGAAGCCACAATTACACTAATACCAAAAGCACACAAAGATCCGACAAAGAAAGAGAATCTCAGGCCAATCTCTCTTATGAATATCGATGCAAAAATACTCAATAAAATTCTTGCCAACCGAATCCAAGAACACATCAAAACGATCATTCACCACGATCAAGTAGGCTTCATCCCAGGGATGCAGTGATGGTTCAATATAAGGAAATCCATCAATGTAATCCACTACATAAACAATCTCAAAGAAAAAAACCACATGGTCATCTCATTAGATGCTGAGAAAGCATTTGACAAAATTCAGCATCCTTTCATGCTAAAGGTCTTGGAAAGATCAGGAATTCAAGGCCCATATCTAAACATAGTAAAAGCAATTTACAGCAAACCAGTAGCCAGCATCAATCTAAACGGAGAGAAACTTGAAGCAATCCCACTAAAATCAGGGACTAGACAAGGCTGCCCTCTCTCTCCATATCTTTTCAATATAGTACTTGAAGTTCTAGCTAGAGCAATTAGACAACAAAAAGAGGTCAAAGGGATACAAATTGGAAAGGAAGAAGTCAAACTATCACTATTTGCAGACGATATGATAGTATACATAAGCGACCCAAAGAACTCCACCAGAGAACTCCTACAGCTGATAAACGACTTCAGCAAAGTGGCCGGATATAAAATCAACTCAAGCAAGTCAGAAGCCTTCCTATACTCAAAGGATAAGCAGGCTGAGAAAGAAGTAAGAGAAATAATACCCTTTACGATAGCCACAAACCATATTAAGTATCTTGGCGTGACGCTAACCAAACAAGTGAAAGATCTGTATGACAAGAACTTCAAGTCTCTGAAGAAAGAAATTGAAGAAGACCTCAGAAGATGGAAAAATCTGCCATGCTCATGGATTGGCAGGATTAATATAGTAAAAATGAGCATCTTACCAAAAGTAATACACAGATTCAATGCAATCCCCATCAAAATCCCAACTCAATTCTTCATAGAGTTAGAAAGAGCAATTCAAAAATTCATCTGGAATAACAGAAAACCCAGAATAGCTAAAACTATTCTCAAGAGTAAAAGAACCTCTGGGGGAATCAGTATCCCGGACCTCAAGCTGTACTACAGAGCAATAGTGTTAAAAACTGCATGGTATTGGTACAGTAACAGACATGTAGATCAATGGAACAGAATTGAAGACCCAGAAATGAATCCACACTCCTATGGTCACTTGATCTTTGACAAAGGAGCTAAAACCATCCAGTGGAAAAAAGATAGCCTTTTCAACAAATGGTGCTGGCTCAGCTGGAGGTCAACATGCAGAAGAATGCAAATTGACCCATCCTTATCTCCTTGCACTAAGCTCAATTCTAAGTGGATCAAAGATCTCCACATAAAACCAGACACACTGAAACTAATAGAAGGGAAACTAGGGAAGAACCTTGAACATATGGGCACAGGGGAGAATTTCCTGAACAGAACTCCAATAGCTTATACTCTAAGATCAAGAATAGACAAATGGGACCTCATTAAATTACAAAGTTTTTGCAAGGCAAAAGACACCGTCAAAAAGACAAAGCGGCAACCAACTAACTGGGAAATGATCTTTACCAACCTTACATCCGACAGAGGGCTAATATCCAAGATATACAAAGAACTCAAGAAGTTAAACTCCAGAGAGGCAAGTAACCCTATTAAAAAATGGGGTACAGAGCTACACAAAGAGTTCTCACCTGAAGAATATCTAATGGCTGAGAAGCACCTAAAGAGATGTTCATCATCCTTAGTCATTAGGGAAATGCAAATCAAAACAACCCTGAGATTCCATCTCACACCAGTCAGGATGGCTAAGATCAAAAACACAGGAGACAGCAGTTGTTGGAGAGGATGTGGAGAAAGAGGAACACTCCTCCACTGCTGGTGGAATTGCAGGCTGGTACAACCACTCTGGAAAGCAGTCTGGCGGCTCCTCAGAAAACTGGGCATGACACTTCCGGAGGATCCGGCTATACCACTCCTGGGCATATACCCAGAGACTTTACCTGCATGCAATAAGGACACATGCTCCACTATGTTCATAGCAGCCTTATTTATAATAGCCAGAAGCTGGAAAGAACCCAGATGTCCCTCAACGGAGGAATGGATTCAGAAGATGTGGTATATTTACACAATGGAATACTACTCTGCAATTAAAAACAATGAATTCACGAAATTCCTAGGCAAATGGTCAGAACTTGAAAATATCATCCTTAGTGAGGTAACCCAATCACAAAAGATCACACATGGTATGCAGTCACTGATAAGGGGATATTGACCCAGAATCTCAGAATACCCTAGACACAATCAGCATATCAATAGATTTCTAAAAAGATGGAAGGAGAGACCCCTGGTCCTGGAAAGACTGGATGTAGGGGAACGCCAGGACAGAGTAATGAGAGGGGGTTGAACGGAGAAAAGAGGGCGGGAAGGGGGCTTATGGGACTTTCGGGGAGGGAGGAAACGGGAAAGGGGAAGTGATCTGGAATGTAAATTAAAAAAATAAAATAAAAAAAAAAAGAAAAAAAAAAGAATTTTCATAACATTTTAGAGAGCTGAGCGAAAAAAAAAAAAAAAGTCTGATAAAGTCAAGAACCACTAAGATATTGGAAACTAAAGGAGAGGCAGGAAAAAAAAAACACTCTCCAACACTTCTACTAATATTTACCCTGAAGTATGTATTATCAAGTCTTCCTATGAACAATTATTGTACATATTGTAAAGATGTTGACAAAACTTGTGTTTCCATGAATACAGGATTGATTTATCTCAGCTTTTGTTGTGACACCCACTGCATTTCAATATTATTAATGCTGTCTTTGTTTGTTATTTTTAAGCCCTATATATTGTGTAAACTTTATTTATAACTATTTTTACTTTAGATACAAAGTAAACCTAGGGCCAATTATGAATATATATTAATTTTACTTTGGGATTTGTTTTTGTTTGTTTATTTTTTATTTTTATAATGTTTGTCAACTGTTTACCAATCATCTATTATTATTGCCCATATACTATTAAGACTCTTATTTTACTTATACGCAACCAATATCTTCCTTTTCAATATTATTGATTAATTAGTATAATATCTCAGACAGTTTGCTCTCTTGGGTCTCCTTCTTTGGGAGTTAGTTTGAATTCTGTTCATGAACCTAGATATTCTTTAGTGGAAGAGTCGATAAAGAAAATGTGGTACATTTACACAACGGACTGTTACTCGGCAGTTAGAAAAAACGACATTGTGAATTTTTCAGGCAAAGGGATGAAACTAGAAAATAAATCATCCTGAGTGAGATAACCCAGACCCAGAAAGACAAACGCGTTATGTCCTCACTTATGAGTTGGTATTAACTGTTAAGTAAATGATAATTGCACTAAAACCCATGAGGAAGTGAAATAACAAGGAGGGCTCTAGGGAGACACATGGGTCTCTCTAGGAAGGGGAAAATAGAACAGACTTCATAGGTAGAATGGGGGTCTGTGAGAATGGGAACAGGTGGGACTTGGTGGTAAAGGGAAGGGCAGAAAGAGAGTACTGGAAGAGACAACTTAGGTGGGCATTTAAGGGGTAATGTGGGAAACTGGAGCCCTGGAAACTTCCTGGAACCTATGAGGGCGACTATAGGGAGGAATCCTAGCAATGAAGGATATGGAGCCTGAACCAGTCAACTTCTGTAACCAGGCTAGGCTCCCAGGGCTAGGACTGGGATGCCAACCAGCCCCAAAAACCACAACCTACCTGCTACAGGCAATGGGGCAATGGTAGGTTACAGCTTGTGGCTGTAGCCAACCGATGACTGGTCTAACTTGAGGCCCAAGCCACAAGAGGGAGCCAATACCCTATACTGTCTGGACTGTCAGGAACCTGAAGCTGGATGGCTCAGAGACCTAGGACAGAAAAAGAAAAAAAAAAGACCCTTGTCGTCATCAGAAAGATTCCCTCTGGTAGTTGATGGGAACAGATGCAGAGGATCTCACCCAAACAGTAGGCAGAGCTTGGGGAATCCCCGGGAAAAGGGGGAAGAAGGATTGTAGGAGCCAAAGGGATCTAGAACACCAAAAAATGGCCCATAGATTTAACTAAACTAAACAGAGCTCCTGTGAGCTCATAGAAGCTGAAGGGTCTGAACCAGGCCCTCTGCATACATGTTATTGTTGAGCTTGGGGGTTTTGTTGCACTTAGTGGGACTGACTTTTACATGTGCTTACAGAACCCTTTTTCTCCTACTGGGTTACTTCATCTAGCCTTGATAGGAGGGTGTGTACCTAGTTTTATCAAGTCTTGCTATGCCATATTTGGTTGATACCACTGGGAGGCCTGCTCTTTCTCTATGGAAATGGAGGAGTAGTGGATCTAAGAAGAGAGAGGAGTTGGGGGATGGGTACAAAAGGAGGCAGGGGAGAGGAGACTGGGGTCTGGATGTACTATGTGAGAGAATAAAGAAATAGAAAACGTTTTCACTTCTACCACACACTCAAATGTTTTCTGCAAATGGAAGACTCCAGCGCTGTCTCCTTTTGCACTGTTAATCTTCTGATTTTTTTCTATTATCTTGTTATAGACAGGCATTACTTATTTTGTGGGTTAGAAATGGGTTATTGTTTTGAGCAGTTTTTATATTTTATTTTTCTAAATCACTGAGTAGTTTTAGAAGAGATGGAAAGGAGACCCATGGGCTCCGTGTATCTCTCATCTTGACTACATTTCTTTTACGTATAGATTTTTCTGACCTCCGCAGGAAGAAGCAGTGAAAACATGGGAGAATCAGGTTGCAACCCAGTCTGTGGGCAGTGGGAAAAGGCAGGACGAGGAGCTCAGCAAGCTTGTCGAAACCAAAACTCCGGTCTCTGGATGTGCAAAACCATAAATAAGAAAACTGGAGAGCAGCAGAAAGTGTGGCATGGAGAACCAGCCCTACAGGAGATCCTGGGTTCAGGCTTGGTGAACTGTAGTGGGCTCGTAACTGAAGGGTCTGTGTAGTTAGCAAGCTAGATTAAGCTGTTTCTGAACATAATTAATGGCAGGCAACAACGCTGCAATCTAGCCTGCTAACTACAAGACTTCGGAGAGAAATATTACTGTGTCCGCACTCTCTTCTCTGTGATTCGGCAGCAGTTGTCTGCAGGCTGACGCTCTGTGTGTCTTCTGAGCCACACTATGGCTTCATTAAGGGTTTGTGAGGCATCTGTAGTCTGTATTTCTTTCTTTTTTTTTTTTGCTGGATATTTTATTTATACATTCAAATGTTATCCCTTTTCCAGGTCTCCTCTCAGGAAACTCTTACCCCATTCCCCTTCCCCCTGCCTTCTTCTATGAGGGTGATCCCCTACCCACCCACTCACACATACCTTTCTGCCCTGGCATTCCCATACACTGGGGCATCCATATCCCTTAGGACCAAGGATCTCTCTTCCGACTGATGTCCAACAAAACCATCATCTGCCACATATTTGGCCGGAGCCATGGGTCCCTCCATGTGTCTTTGGTTGGTGGTCCAGTCCCCAGGAGCTCCGGGGTTCTGGTCTGTTGACACTGTTGCTCCCCAAAGGGCTACAAACCCCTTCAGCTCCTTCAGTCCCTTCTCCAACTCCTCCACCTGGGACCCTGCGCTCAGTCCAATGGTTGGCTTGGAGCATCCACCTTTATATTTGTCAGGCTCTTGCAGAGTCTCTCAGGAAACAGCCATGTGAGGCTTCTGTCAGCAAGCACTTCTTCCAGGCATCTGCAATGGCATCTGAGTTTGGTGACTATTTATGGGATGGATCCCCAGGTGAGGCAGTCTCTGCATGGCCTTTCCTTCAGTCTCTGTTCCACATTTTGTCTCCACATATTTTCTCCTGTGAGTACTTTGTTCTCCCTCTAAGAAGCACTGAAGCATCCACACTTTGGTCTTCCTTCTTCTTGAGCTTCATGTGGTCTGTGAATTGTATCTTGGGTATTCCAAACTTTTGGGCTAATATCCACTTAGTAGTGAATACATACCAAGTGTGTTCTTTTGTGACTGGGCTAACTCACTCAGGATGATTATTTTCTAGTTCCATCCATTTGCCTGTGAATTTCATGAAGTCATAGTTTTTAATAGCTGAGTAGTATTCCATTGTGTAAATGAACCACATTTTCTGTATCCTTTCCTCTGTTGAGTGACTTCTGGGTTGTTTTCAGCTTCTGGATATTACAAATATTGAACATAGTGGAGCATGTGCCCTTACTACATGTTGGAGCATCTTCTGGGTATATACCCAGGAGTGGTATAGCTGGACTGTATTTCTCATGGCATCCTTGGATAATATTTACTGTTTGCATACTGGAGAAGAAATGAAGGCTTTCTGTTATTCCTAAGAAGACACTATGGTATAGACTCTTAGAAGCTCTAAAATGTGTCTCTAATACAGACATCTTTGAGAGGTCAAGGATTTCCAAGGCACTTTCAGAGCCAATGATTTTCTTAATGATAAAGATATGAACTCCAATTTTCAGTTTGCAGAGAATCCTAAATACTTTTGTAATTTTTATTTTTAGAATTAAATACTATTTTATTAGTCAATTTGAATATTCAAGTCAATCCCTGTGTCCTCTCTCCACAATAAGTGTTAATTTTCGTAAAGATATTCAGATTCACAGAGATCTCTATTCAGTGCATTTTTTATTCATCCATAAAGAAGAATGAGATTTTACTTGAAGGAAAGTGAATTAAGCTGAAAACTGAAATCATGATTTTAAGTGAAATAAACCACACTGAGAAAGACAAATATCATTCTTCCTCTCTTATAAGAACCATTTACATGTATGAGTGAGTTGAGAATAGAAGGATACTCTATAGGAGAAGGAAGAGATTTATATGGATTGCAGGGCGAAAGAGTTGTCAGGGAGATAGTAGATAAACATTGCTTATTTCCTCTATGTTAAGGTGTCTATCTCTTTATCTCTCTATCATCTATCTTTCTTCTATCTATCTGTCTGTCTATCTATCTATATCTATATCTATATCTATATCTATATCTATCTATCCATCTATCTGAAAAAAGCAGAAGCAGTAATATTTGGGAAAGAAAATATAGTATCAAGTAAAAGAAGGAGGAGAGAGGAATGAGAGAGTAATAAAGAGATATATTTGATACACATGATGCATATATACAAAAATGTCATAACAAAAGTTATTTTGTATAATAACTAAAACTTAATCTCTATGAAAGAGTAGTAGCTTTTGCATGAGCAAAGTAACTATCATATTTTTCCTCTAAGACTGTAAATGTGAAGATAAAATTATTCCTTTAAAATTATTCTCTGCCTGTAATTCTAGTCAGGAGTAGTTCAGTAGAATACATTAGAAATCATATTCTCAATCATTAAAATAATTAAATTGCTCTTGA
Source organism: Tokudaia tokunoshimensis (assembly GCA_036184795.1). Lineage (NCBI taxonomy): Eukaryota > Metazoa > Chordata > Mammalia > Rodentia > Muridae > Tokudaia > Tokudaia tokunoshimensis. The sequence continues at coordinate 170,440,262 of BTHU01000001.1, read as the reverse complement.
TAAAATCTTTGCAACTGTTAGAATTTTAGATGTTATAAATGCATTTTTACAAGCAAGATATAAATTACTTCCTATAAAATTAAATTTTTTACATTTATTAAAAATTCAACCAGAAAACCACCATTGGAATTTTCTAAATGATTTGAATTTTGTCAATTTGTTATCATAATTCAATTGGACACATATTTTGCTCCTTCCTGTACACTTATATAATATTCTCTTTTCTGTTTATTAAATCTCTCCACTTCTTTCTATTTCATACATTAAAATATATCTACTGTATGAGTCAGTTTTGGTCTATGGTTTAAGGGTATGGTCTACCATGACAGGGAAGGACTAGCAGCAGGATTTGAGGCAACAGATGGGCATTAAAGAAACAGAGGTATAAACGGGAATATTCTACTGGATTCACTATTCCAGTTCACTCATCTTAGGAAAATTAGTACCTCCTGCAACCAGAGGGTGGGTCTTCTCTCTTTACTAAATTTGCCCTAGAAACTCATTATTCCAAATCTTGTCAAATTGACAATGGTCAATCATTCCATTTAATTACTAAGAAAAATAGTATTTAAATAAGTTAAATACTTACTAATATTTATCTGGCATTGATGGGAAGAGAGGTCAATTGTCCTGTGAAGGCTCAATGCCGCCGTGTAGGGGAATGCCAGGGAGGTGAGGTGGGAGTGGGTGGGTGGGTGAAGGAGCACACTCATAGAAGCAGGGGGAAGGTGGATAAGATATGGATTTGCGGAGGGGAAACCAGGAAAAGGGATTGTAGAGAGCCTTATTGGGGTGCCATGCCACCTGGCAGGAACTTGACATCGACTACGGTGAAGTTCCTCTCCCAGCCTTTGAGCAGGAACTCTTGAGTTAGCCACTACCCCTCCACCTATAGTGGGGCGCTCAGACCAAGATGAAGCCCATTGTTCTTCAAGGACCTGCAATTTCCTGAGAGACACTAGCCACCTGCTGAGCAACTGAACTGGTTCTGCAGAGAGTTTTCAGCCTTTGGGGTAGGTTCCCCTGGCCCACCCCTGCCTATATATTTGGAGCCCTCAATTAAACCTTGAGACCTTGAAAAGCAACTGTTGTCTTAGTCTCCTCTTTTTTGCCACCTTCCCATGCATCCCCAGCTTCCCTTCTGGATAACCCATTCGATGTAACTGCGGGCAGTTACAAAGGATAACACTTGAAATGTAAATAAAGTATCCAATTTTTAAAAAAAGTGGTCTAGCTATAAAATAACCTGGTATTTTCAAAGAAAAGAAGCTGGGCAGTGGTGGCACACGCCTTTAATCTCAGCACTTGGGAGGCAGAGGCAGGCGGATTTCTGAGTTGGAGGCTAACCTGGTCTACAGAGTGAGTTCCAGGACAGCCAGAGCTACACAGAGAAACCCTGTCTCGAAAAGAAAAAAAAAAAGTAGCAATCAAAGAAAAGAAGGAGTCTTTTCTGGCTCAAAAGAGTGCTCCCAGAATCTCTCCCTTCATGTCCTTCCTCCTGAGGTGATTGACTGAGGACTCCTCCAGGGAGTTTTACCCTTGTACTTCATTTTAGGCAGACTACTTGAAGCTTCCTTCCAAGCTCTAGAGAGAGAAGCATTGTCCTAGAATAATAATCCAGGAAATTAAAATTTCCAAATCATATTTAATTCAATACTTTTCTGTTTACTTTTGAATAGCTAATGCACTTTTATTATTCATAATACATCAACTATAAAACATAGAGTGAAACTCGTCAATTTCCCAGTTACCTCTATTCTCATGATCCTATTGTCTTCCCTTGAAGAAATAAATGTTATTAATTCCTTTGCATATTGTAGTCAATATTGCCAATATTATCTACCCTTAATTTTATAGAGTCACATATTTACTCAGTTTTGTTACTGTTAATAACATCTCCTGTAGATGACTTCATAAAATTATAGAAAATTTTCTTATTTAGAAAAATAAGTATTTGGTAACTCATTATAAATATTAATGGCAAAATGATTGGCCTGAGATTTGGGCTATCTGAAGATATTTTTGTTTGATCCAACTATTTATTACATTTTATGCAGACAAGCATTCACACATACGCAGTACTCAAAGGTACATTAAACAATCACCAAGCATTATATTCACAAAGAGCATGATAAAAAAAAATCATTCTACTTGCAAACAACAAAAATTTGACCTCTATTTTCAGAAGAAGGAATGATGGCATTGTGCTCCCTAAATGACAAAAAAAAGTTAGATGAAGTGATAAAATTTGTTGGGACTTCCTTCTTTGTGTGCTAAGTGCCTACAGGCTTAAAGTTACAAACCACAGATTTAATTTCAGAATTTCTTTGCTTATGGCTCAAGGTATTATAGCTTTTATCATGCAACACCTCCAAAAATAGCTTCACACTATGTTTTCTTTGTAGTTATTTAAAGAGAGATGTTAGATTTACTATTGCTCTGGTACAGATACAAAATGGGGAAATTTTCAGTTATTCATTTTTTTCTTAGATACTATATCACGTAGCTTATTCCATCCTGGCTACATTGATGTGTGATTAAGAGCAAGAAAATCTATCAAGAGAAGAGAATTTAATCAAAATAATCCATTGTCAAAGAATACAAAAGGATTTGCAGCGTAAGCAAAGCCATGTCAGAACTGACATTACTTTAACAGAAAATGTTACTCACAGAAGATTGTGGTTCTTCATTTAGATTCTGAAAACTCCATATACTTAAAAGATTAGAAGCAGCACAGGAAGACAAGCATCTGAGATTGTACAAACTATTGATCCCGGAACTGATGGGGCTACAGTGGGAGGATAGCCAGTTTGAAGCCAGAGAATCTTGTGCTACATAGCACTTCCCATTAGTTCCAGGCTACACAGGGAATCTCTGTCTCAAAACAAACAAACAAACAACAACCATTGGACAACAACAATATAAACAAGACAAGAAGAATTAATATAACATTAAAAAGAAAACTATAAAAATGACTTTGAAAAAATATGTATTCTATATAATGGAGAATATTCATGTAGCCATTGTACCCTGCCCAAGCAATATGTGGTATACGAAGGTCCAGCTCTGACATTCAGATACCCAGGGAAAGCAGCAGTGGGTGGTATCAGCAGGGTCCAAAAGCTCATGGCTTCTGGGAATTTAACTCTCTTGTGCTATTCAGGAGCCAAAAGCTGATATCTTCTGGCAATGGCACATAGATTGGTTTTCATATTTTGATTATTCTTCAATCTAGAAAAATATTGTCGCCGGGCGGTGGTGGCGCATGCCTTTAATCCCAGCACTTGGGAGGCAGAGGCAGGCGGATTTCTGAGTTCGAGGCCAGCCTGGTCTACAAAGTGAGTTCCAGGACAGCCAAGGCTACACAGAGAAACCCTGTCTCAAAAAACCAAAAAAAAAAGAAAAAAAAGAAAAATATTGTCAAATTTTTCTAAATTATGAATATACACGTGGTCTTTCAGCAAATATATGTATTATTTTTCGTATTTAAATTAAAGTTGTCTAATGATATTTATCACCATGCTGTTTATAGCAGGAAAGACCGAAAGCAGTCCCTACTTCTTTAGGGAGATTCTGTTACACTTTATGCTTCATCTGAAGTTAGTAATAAACATGATATCTTAAAACTAGCTTCCTTCGCATTGACAAATATCAGTGAGGTATGCACAGTTAGGTGAAAGGCATTATACACCGGGCTGTTGCAAAGCATACTATCTTTCATAAAAAAACGAAAAGATTTTTATTGGCATGTTTCCATGTGCATTAACATTTTTATAAGGTTAAAAAGGAAAAAACAGCAGGAGTCAAACTATGTTATACAAACATAAACAGTGCTAATAAAAGATAAATGACTGAGGTTTTAAACTGTATTTTATTAGCTACCAGGATGCAAAATTATATCTAAAATTCAACTTGTGAGGCTTGGAAGAAAGGTGCTAAGGACGTGTACATTCATGCATCTGCTGGCCAGCTTCAGGATATTTTCTCTATTTTTAAGAGAGGAAGTTGGGTGTTTGTTTGTTTGTTTGTTTTTGGTTGTTGTTGATTTTTTTCAGCTCTCCCAAAGAAGACTAGAAAAATGCCTATGAGGCAAATCCAGATACCACCTCTCCCTTGGGTGTCAGTCATAGATGGATCCAAGAAATTACCTCATTTACATTTTAGCTCATTAGTTTACACAGTAGAAGGATTCCAGACATTGGGATCTGAAGAATTTTTCATCAGTTAAGAGAACTCGTTTCCCTTGGAAAGGATCAGAATTTAATTCCAAGCACCCACATAATGACTCATAACCTTCTGAAACCTGAACTACCAAATATATGAGGCCCTTTTCTGGCCACAACAGGTGCCAGGCATGCACATGGTTCACATACATACGCGAAGGTAGTTAAATACTCATACAAATAAAAAAACAATAATTTTAAAAAAGATAAAGACATTTATTGATTTCTATAGGACCACATGCCTACTTCAACTGTTATATTTTTTCTAGTGATAGAATGTCTTATGAAATTAACATGATCCTTTCAGTGTTTTACTCAAGATTTCTTTTCTACATAATAAATGTCCATCAAATGAAAATAGCATTACTTGAAAATATATATTATAACCCAACCCAATATCTTTATAAATGATCTCTTTCCTTATATTTTCACAACTGTCCTTCACAACAGGGATTTTTGTTGTTGTTGTTTTAGTACAGTATGCTGAGAGCATATGGCTATACTTGAGTGGTTTGCACACTGTTTCTCAAGCCTTAAGCCTGAATGAAGCTACAAAAACATATGAAAAATGACCATTACTTAGACAAATTAAAGCAACCCCAGGAATGGAGATGTCACCGAGAACATTTGCTATAGAACAAAAAATGAAAACAGGCTGCTGTCTTCCACTCTCCAGCTCTGACACCCTTTCCCAAGTTCCGGACGGGGAAATGCACAGCCACACACATATTCCTGACACCTATCACAGGGCAGAAATCCCAAGCAAAGGGCTCGTGTTGCTGCATATTCATGCATGCAAATCAGGCCCCTCAGCTCCAGCGCTCGGCTCTGAGATTTCAAATGTTGGCATTAGCAGAGTTTCCCATAAGTTTCAATGAATATTAACCAAGAGAAACATGTCAAATAGATAACCAGTGCATGTTAAGACTCTTCTCCCAGTCTATGTGGAAAATGGATGTTTTTGGTTAGGAGAAGTCCAACTTCCCATATAGAATGTCTGTATTTTGGTCACCCCTATCATGTCTTAAAAGAGCTATTGAAAAAGTACAGTGGCTACTACTGTAGTATACCCAAGTAGCAAACATAGTACCTGGCTCCTTGTATCATGTATCTGCTGCTGTATTAGAAATGGAGGTGAAAAACAGTAACACATTTCTCACAGAATAAGATATGACTAGAGAGGCACTTCTAGTTCTAGATTCATCACAAAACTATAAGTTCACGACTGGACTGAGAAGGAACCTCTTTGTCACTCACTTCCATGATTATTGGGAGAATGAAGGCTTTATTATTAATTAATTAATTAATTAATTTTACTTTTAGATATTAGCAGAGGCTACAGTAAGGAAGTACCAGCAAGGGAGAGTTTGACACAAAAGACAGTTATGCTTTCATGTATAGTTGCATATCTTGCTTATAATTTTTCTATTTTGGCAAACTGAAGACACAAGATACATTTTTATATTTTTCTTTCTAGTTCTCTGCAGTAGTTGTACAATTTTTTTTCTTTACAAATAAAACACTATCCTAAAGTTTGAAAGGTTTATTGAATCCCTACTTTGCTAGCTAATTGTGATTTAGGAGCTGGAGTGATGGCAGCAGTTAAGAACACCAGCTGCTCTTCCATAGGATACAAATTTAATTCCCAGCACCCACATGGCTGATCACAACTGTTTGTATCTCTAGTCCCAAGAAATCTGGCACCTTCTTCCAGTCTCCACAGGCATCAGTCACTTATGTGGTAGTACAGAGAGAGTCAGACATGCAGATGTAAAGGGGAATATGAACAGAGGTGTGCCATGATGCTCCAGAAGATGCAAATTATTAAATGTTACTATTGTGTCAAGTGAGGTATACCTCCCAATGAGTTGTCAGTCAAAGAATCTCCGGAGTTCACCAACACAATAGAAGATTGCTCTTCATCATACACCACAATGAGAGGGTAAGACCCTATTGATGAAGACACAGCAGGCTTAAGTTGTGTAACGTTTAAAAATCCACCTGGAACTGATTTGGAATCTTCCTTTCTGCTGGCAAGTTTTCATATTGCCAGAGATGCTGTGTAGGCTGCTGTGGGAGAAAAGTTTCCACCCCAGCAGTAGAATATGCATGCTAGCATACCGACTCACCAGGCACACAGCCTAGTGGAGTGATGGTGGTGTAGCTCTCATAAGAATAACCAATCACTTCATGATTGCATTTGAAACTTTCTCCACTTGATGGAATTAATACCAATTATTGGAAAGCTCATTGAGAGTATATGATGGGGGGGGGAATGTATAGGTGTCAAAGGGAATCTAGTACTACTTTATTCCAAAATAGACAAGTTGTCAGGCTGCTTACAACCAATACAATATTAATGAAGCTATTCTTAGTTGGTCAAGCAGCTGAGGATAAGCGGTTGTCATATACTCAGCTGGAAGTAGCATGCATCTGTTACCTCCCAACCTCAGTCCCACCATTCAGGAGACATCTCAGATGTTGCAACAAAGACAAGGGGAGTGGTAATGTGAAATACTACCATCTGGACAAACCATCGCACTGTTATGGCAGTTGTACTAATTCATTCAAAGAAGAGAAGCTGTGACTCCCTTCACCAGACTGGACCCATAGACACTGGAGCATGGATAAAAGAAAGACTTAGGGGACTGTAACCTTAGCTGTGGAGCTACAAGGATCTAATAAATGCTGAGGATCAAGGACTTACTTTTCTCTAGTGGTATAGCTATTGGTAAGAAGCCTATATTTCAGTCAATTATCCCATAATCATGCTCATTCAAGCATCTCTAATTAAAACTCCATAGGTCTTTAAAAATGAAAGCATGGAATAGGAGAAGAGTTGGGAAGGAAAATGGGTCCAGAGGAAGTGTGTGTGTGTGTGTGTGTGTGTGTGTGTGTGTGTGTGTGTATTACCATCTCTGGTATCTTAATGTGGTGATACCATTCATTATATGTGACCTTGGAGAGAAACGAGAACATGGGACCGTTGGTTCTTTCCCCTGTCATAGTAATACTCGGCGTTCACCTGAGTTCTCAAGCATAGACAGTGTGACTACACAGCACCTCAGTGGACTCACTGTGTCACTTTCATGTCCCTAAATCTCTCCTGAGCCCCACAACCAGAAACAAATCTGGGCAGCTCACAAAGCCTTTGCCTAAACAAATCATGTCAATTTTTTTACTTAAATGGTACAGAATTATTACTTCTTACCTCAGTCTTGCACAGCATAAAATTTCACACATTTTAATATTAAACTATGGATTTAAAAATGTTGTGCCTTGCTCTGTATATATGAAAATCTGGTTAGTTTGTTTTTTAGATAATCCCTGTCTATCTGTCTGTCTGTCTGTCTGTCTGATTATTTACTTATTTTCTCAGTGAAGCATACCAGTGAGTAACGGATTCAGAAAATCACCACTGACTGTGAAGTTGAGTCTTTATAGTAACCTACAGTCTGTCTTTACCACCTTCTTTTTATAACTTTAGAATCTGTGTATTGAATCTTCAGAATGCATAATAGTCACTCTTAAACATTCATTCTCTCTTAAAAATTTATTATTCTCTCATATAATGCATACTTACCGTAGTTTCCCCTCTCTCCAACTCCCTCCACTCCTCCCAAGCACCACTTATCTTCCTTTCTTCTTTCTCTTATCCACTCCTCTGTTTCCCTTCAGAAAAGAGAAGGCCTCCCAGGGATGTTAGCTGAACACAGGATAACAAATTACAATGAGACTATGCATAAACCCTCATATCAAAGCTGGACAAGCAAACCCAATAGGAGGAAAAACATACCAATAGCAGGTAAAAGAGTCAGAAGCACCCCTACTCCCATTGTTAGGTGTCATACAAAACCTACAAACTAACAACCATAACATATATGTAGAGCAGCCAGTGCAGACCCATGCGTGCAGGCTCTCTGGTTGCCACTTCAGTCTCTGTGAGCCCCTATGAGCTCTGATTTGTGAAAAATGTTCTCCTGTGTCCTCGACCCCTCTGACTCCTACAATTTTCTTCCCCCTTTTCTGCTGGGATGCTGAATCTCCCAGGGGAGGGACCAGATGAAGATCTCCAAACTGGGCTCTCTCTTCCCTTAATATTCGACTGTGGGTCTCTACGTCTTTTCTCAGGAGCTGCTGAAAGAAGCCTTTATAACATTTGGGCTACATACCTATCTATAAACATTCATTCTTAGTGAAAGCTCAGATTTCCATCAGACCTGAGAAACAATTTGGCCAATTTTTTTTCTTTGATTTAAGTTAACCAGCTGTCTTCAACTAGACTCACCAGGTATCTGGTATAAACAGGATATAAAGTGCATACATAAAACGGAGGAACTATTTCATTAATAACTTAGTGTGCTTCCAGCATTTTGCTACTATTTTCAGGCATACCTTATAGAAATATTTATCTGAATTTCCTCAGTTTCTGGACACCCTTAGTAATTATGGTGGGTGCCAAGGATAGAATAAATCCAAGACAAGACTCTTAGTGGCTATGGCAGATGGACAGGACAGAATAAAGCCAGCGTAAGTATTTCCTTTCAGTAGAAGATTCGAGTTCTAGGCTTTTTCATAATGGACAGTACTAAGGTAAAGATCTTCCTGAAATTTATATCTTTGAAACTTTTATAAACAGACTTTGGATCTGAACTAATCTGCAAATAGAGATATTTCCCCCAACTTGTTCTGTGGTTTATACTTTCAACCTACTCCAGTATTTGTTTAATATTCTCTTTTGACCTGTCATATTCCCTGCTTTGAAGATGAAAATTATATGGATGTCAGCTCTTATACATATTCTTATCCCAAGAAATATAAAAGAGCAGAGAATGTCTACAAACAGCTGTCACAGTGCCTCATGGCCTGACATACTGCAATACTGTACATGTACTCCTCCATGGAATATCAGGAAATCCGAACTAAGTCCTCACTTTTTTTTTTCTAATTTGTATCATATTAACTATGGAAGACTTTCTTGAAAAACACCATCCAGAGAGAACCATGTTATGCTACAGAATGACTGTAAGTCAGAGTCTCAGATTATTACCATTGAAACCCTCAAGTTGAGATAACTAAATTACTCCAAATTCATTGTATCACAGAGAAAGGTCAACTGGGAGGATATATGATTAGATCACTTCTACATCCTCAGCAAGACTATTTCAATACAAAACTTTTAGCTACTTCAATGTCATGGCAAAATTTGTCCTGTAATTTCCTTTTCTCTCTCTCTCTCTTTCTCTCTCTCTCTCTCTCTTTCTGTTGTGCGCACGCTTTCTTTCTTTCCTCTTTCTTTTTCTCTTTCATTTAATGCCATTTGTTTTTTTAAATTGAATATATTCTTTATTTACATTTCAAATGTTATCCTCTTTCCCGGTCCCCCCTCCCAGATAGCCCCAATCCCATCCTCCCTCCCCCTACTTTTTTTTGTAAAAATTTATTTTTATTAATTTTTTTATTGATTGATTTTGTTTTTTATTATTATTTATTTTCTGTATTTTTTATTTACATTCCCAATGATTTCCCCTTTCCTTTAGGAGGGTGTTCCTCCACCCACCCCCTTCCACCTCCCTGCCTTGATTCCCCTACACTGGGGCATCTGTCAAGCCTTCATAGTATCAAGGGTCTCTCCTCCCACTGATGCTAGACAAGGCCATCCTCTGCTACATACGTAGCTAGAGCCATGTGTAGCCCTTGGTTGACGGCTTAGTCCCTGGAAGCTCTGGGGGGTCTGGTTGGTTGATATTGTTCTTCCTATGAGGTTGCGAATCCCTTCAGCTCCTTTAGTCCTTTCTCTATACCTCCATTATGGACTCCCTCACTCAGTCCAGTGGTTGGCTCTGAGTGTCTGCCTCTCTGTATTTGTAAGGCTCTGGCAGGGCCTTTCAGGAGATAGCCATATCAGGCTCCTTTCAGCAAGCATTTCCTGGCATTCACGACAGTGTCAGGGTTTGGTGACTCTATATGGGATGAATCCCCAGGTGATCCAGTCTCTGGATGGCCTGTCCTTCAGTCTCTACTCTATACTTTATCTACATATTTGTTCCTGTGAGTATTTTGTTCCCTTTCTCAGAAGAACCAAAGCACCCGCACTTTGGTCTTCATTCTTCTTGAGCTTCATGTGGTCTGTGAGTTGTATCTTGGGTATTCAGAGCTTTTGGGCTAATATCCACTGATCATTGAGTGCTAATGCCATTTTTAGTGGTACATGTTGCTTTATACATAGACCAATCTTTTCTCTTATGCTGACTTATCTTCTGGAAATCTGTGATGTTATCTCTCATCTTACCCTGTTTCAGATTTGATACTTGAGATGAAAACACTGGGTCAAGCATCGTGGTTAAAATGTAGTTTGAAGTAAACATAAACTACACTCTACTATCACCACTGAGATTTAACTGGTTTCTTTGACAACTCACCGAATTTAATTTTTCCTGTGTAAAATACTTCATTATTCTTTATTTTGTCTCAGTTATCCTATTTAAGGGAAACGCTACACCAACTTCCTTAATGAATCTATACCATTTTTCTGCTATATTTCACCATTAAATAAGAGTTATTATTTACTACCTATATCACAAGGATCCCTGGGTACTGTTACCAAAGCTGTCTCATACTTACTGAGTTAGAGTTAATAAAGTAGAGTCTAAGACCCAGCCTGGAGTCCCCTTGACAAACTACTCTGTGGCAAAAACTCTCCTCTTTCTTTTTTCAAATTCATAGTGTATCAGACCTTTTTTCAGATAATTGTATCAGAAACAAAATATTCACTGTTAAATTTCTGAGCCACATTTAAAAAGAATGAATGTTATACTCCCCACCCCACCCCACCCCTCGCAGAGATGCAGAATTTGAGGCTTAGATAGGTTGATGGTCCTAGGATAATATACACAATGAATGGGAAATTCAGAATTAATATCTTGTCTGTAAGGATACACTAGCTTGCTTATTTCTGTTTATTTTTCTCTAGCCATCAACTGTGGTTACACTGCAGAAATATTTTCTTAGGAAAAGCTTCTGTGGTTTCTCTTGGCTGTACAACACTTTGAAAAGCCTTGCTCCCACGGTTTGTGTTTTCATAGGTTTCTTGAGGGATTTATTTATTTCCTCCTTATGGACCTCTATCATGTTCACAAAAGCTGGTTTGAGATCTTTCTTTTGTACTTCAGCTATGTTGCAATACCCAGGGCCTGCTGTGGTCTGGTTTCTGGATTCTAGTGGAGACATATTGTTCTGTCTGTTATTGATTGTATTTTCATGCTGACATCTAGGCATTTGCATTTAGGAAGACTTATTTATTTTTATCCAATTGTTCTTTGGATTCATGTTTTCCTAAGAAATTAGTGCTGTCTGCTAATGCTTTGTTAAACTGAGTTCCTTCTTAGAGGCTGAATTCTGAATCTAAATCTTGCAATTATTTTGAACTTTCATGTGTTCCTGAGATTTTGTGATCTGTAAAAAGTACAAATAGTTTCTGGTTCATTTTTTTTGTAGACTTTCTATTTGCTGTCCACTCTGCTGGAGTCTAATATTAGAATTACGAATGTTCATATTTGCTTTTAAAAACTTCTTCCTTAATTATTACCCTATCTCTTTCACCTAATTTTCAGTTTAAAATTATATTTTTCCTATCATGGGATAGAAGAAAGGAAATGTCTTGAGGGTAGCTTACCTTATAGTATTACAATAAGTTATATATAAAAAATATACTTGACAAAATCACCACAACTGTTTTTAGCATTTAATTGTAGAATGTAGTGAAAATCCCACTCTCAGTATTACTAAGTAAAAAATGGCAGATTTAGCTGTTAAGACTGTCTTCCAAAATAGCTTGAGTTCACTGTCACTTGCTTTTAGTCTTAATATGGAAATAGTGTTATTCTTCCTACATAGCCCATGCTGAAACATTAAGTGTACAGTCTTTGTGAGCAGCAGTCACATTTTAACAGTTCATCATTCTGAACCACAATGCTGGCTTCTCTTGCTTTCCATTAACACATTCAGTTTTGAATACACAAAACTCACAGTTTTCCCATTATTCTTGAGGCACTCATATTTCTGTTATAATTTAGGGACTTTGTAAATAGAATGTGTATTTTAACCACACAGCATCCATAATATTCCTTCACAGTTTACCTTAAGACCACATATGTTTTTTTTTAATTTTTTTTTATTTTATTTTATTTTTTTTAATTTACATTCCAAATCACTTCCCCTTTCCCGTTTCCTCCCTCCCCGAAAGTCCCATAAGCCCCCTTCCCTCCCTCTTTTCTCCATTCAAACCCCTCTCATTACTCTGTCCTGGCGTTCCCCTACATCCAGTCTTTCCAGGACCAGGGGTCTCTCCTTCCATCTTTTTAGAAATCTATTGATATGCTGATTGTGTCTAGGGTATTCTGAGATTCTGGGTCAATATCCCCTTATCAGTGACTGCATACCATGTGTGATCTTTTGTGATTGGGTTACCTCACTAAGGATGATATTTTCAAGTTCTGACCATTTGCCTAGGAATTTCGTGAATTCATTGTTTTTAATTGCAGAGTAGTATTCCATTGTGTAAATATACCACATCTTCTGAATCCATTCCTCCGTTGAGGGACATCTGGGTTCTTTTCAGCTTCTGGCTATTATAAATAAGGCTGCTATGAACATAGTGGAGCATGTGTCCTTATTGCATGCAGGTAAAGTCTCTGGGTATATGCCCAGGAGTGGTATAGCCGGATCCTCCGGGAGTGTCATGCCCAGTTTTCTGAGTAACCGCCAGACTGCTTTCCAGAGTGGTTGTACCAGCCTGCAATTCCACCAGCAGTGGAGGAGTGTTCCTCTTTCTCCACATCCTCGCCAACAACTGCAGTCTCCTGTGTTTTTGATCTTAGCCATCCTGACTGGTGTGAGATGGAATCTCAGGGTTGTTTTGATTTGCATTTCCCTAATGACTAAGGATGATGAACATCTCTTTAGGTGCTTCTCAGCCATTAGATATTCTTCAGGTGAGAACTCTTTGTGTAGCTCTGTACCCCATTTTTTAATAGGGTTACTTGTCTCTCTGGAGTTTAACTTCTTGAGTTCTTTGTATATCTTGGATATTAGCCCTCTGTCGGATGTAAGGTTGGTAAAGATCATTTCCCAGTTAGTTGGTTGCCGCTTTGTCTTTTTGACGGTGTCTTTTGCCTTGCAAAAACTTTGTAATTTAATGAGGTCCCATTTGTCTATTCTTGATCTTAGAGCATAAGCTATTGGAGTTCTGTTCAGGAAATTCTCCCCTGTGCCCATATGTTCAAGGTTCTTCCCTAGTTTCCCTTCTACTAGTTTCAGTGTGTCTGGTTTTATGTGGAGATCTTTGATCCACTTAGAATTGAGCTTAGTGCAAGGAGATAAGGATGGGTCAATTTGCATTCTTCTGCATGTTGACCTCCAGCTGAGCCAGCACCTGTTCCACAAAATAGAAACAGAAGGAACACTACCCAACTCCTTCTATGAAGCCACAATTACACTAATACCAAAAGCACACAAAGATCCGACAAAGAAAGAGAATCTCAGGCCAATCTCTCTTATGAATATCGATGCAAAAATACTCAATAAAATTCTTGCCAACCGAATCCAAGAACACATCAAAACGATCATTCACCACGATCAAGTAGGCTTCATCCCAGGGATGCAGGGATGGTTCAATATAAGGAAATCCATCAATGTAATCCACTACATAAACAATCTCAAAGAAAAAAACCACATGGTCATCTCATTAGATGCTGAGAAAGCATTTGACAAAATTCAGCATCCTTTCATGCTAAAGGTCTTGGAAAGATCAGGAATTCAAGGTCCATATCTAAACATAGTAAAAGCAATTTACAGCAAACCAGTAGCCAGCATCAATCTAAATGGAGAGAAACTTGAAGCAATCCCACTAAAATCAGGGACTAGACAAGGCTGCCCTCTCTCTCCATATCTTTTCAATATAGTACTTGAAGTTCTAGCTAGAGCAATTAGACAACAAAAAGAGATCAAAGGGATACAAATTGGAAAGGAAGAAGTCAAACTATCACTATTTGCAGACGATATGATAGTATACATAAGCGACCCAAAGAACTCCACCAGAGAACTCCTACAGCTGATAAACGACTTCAGCAAAGTGGCCGGATATAAAATCAACTCAAGCAAGTCAGAAGCCTTCCTATACTCAAAGGATAAGCAGGCTGAGAAAGAAGTAAGAGAAATAATACCCTTTACGATAGCCACAAACCATATTAAGTATCTTGGCGTGACGCTAACCAAACAAGTGAAAGATCTGTATGACAAGAACTTCAAGTCTCTGAAGAAAGAAATTGAAGAAGACCTCAGAAGATGGAAAAATCTGCCATGCTCATGGATTGGCAGGATTAATATAGTAAAAATGAGCATCTTACCAAAAGTAATACACAGATTCAATGCAATCCCCATCAAAAATCCCAACTCAATTCTTCATAGAGTTAGAAAGAGCAATTCAAAAATTCATCTGGAATAACAGAAAACCCAGAATAGCTAAAACTATTCTCAAGAGTAAAAGAACCTCTGGGGGAATCAGTATCCCGGACCTCAAGCTGTACTACAGAGCAATAGTGTTAAAAACTGCATGGTATTGGTACAGTAACAGACATGTAGATCAATGGAACAGAATTGAAGACCCAGAAATGAATCCACACTCCTATGGTCACTTGATCTTTGACAAAGGTGCTAAAACCATCCAGTGGAAAAAAGATAGCCTTTTCAAGACCACATATGTTTTACCTGTCATCTTTCATCTTTGTGATTTCTAGACATTTGTTTTTCCTGATAGTGTCTTCGTGTAGTCCTTTGTATTTTATTATTTATTAACAATCCTCTCTGTTTTCTTTATTTCGATTTCTCCTCATATGATTCATATAAATTAGGATACCCAGAATACGAGCCCAAAATGAGATATTGATGGCCACACTCAATTCTATTTCATTTTGTATCTTTTAATCAAACTGGTATATTATAGCTACTAAACTTTTTTTTTTTTTTTTTGGTTTTTCGAGACAGGGTTTCTCTGTGTAGCCCTGGCTGTCCTGGAACTCACTCTGTAGACCAGGCTGGCCTCGAACTCAGAAATCCGCCTGCCTCTGCCTCCCAAGTGCTAGGATTAAAGGCGTGCGCCACCACCGCCCGGCAGCTACTAAACTTTTACTAAAGGTTAAATACTGAAATTAGCACAAGGTTGCCCATTAAGAATTATCTTCTTTCAATGTTCTTTGTTTGCAATTCTAACTTTGTTCCCTGGTCCACAATTTCACAGATTTCTAGAAAATCACATATAGATATTTTCCATAAGATGACCTTTCATTGCTTGTTATTACTTTCCTTTGCTAACCCAGGATTATGCAAATGCTCACCACTAGCATACATCATCAGGTCTCATTGTGGCTTAATATAACTTTATTAAAACCTACGGCCTATCCAATATCAAAACACTCTAAAACAGTTTTTCATTTACAGAAGAGAGTTTTTATTTACAAAACTTAATATAGTCTGTGAAGACTTTTTGATTAGAGGAACATGAGACCTGAGTCTCAAGAAAGATCTTTAGTTGAAAGGAGGGAATTCGTCACATTAACAATTCTGGCCATTGATCACAGCTTTCCTCTCTTAGTTATTAAAATGCAATGATTCTTGAAAATATCATTTGAAAATGATTCCTTCTGCTGATCACTGATTAAATCTACGTATGTCTACAATAATAGAAGTCTTGGAAAGCATAGTTGTTTAAAGATTCTGTTTTAATCAATTGTTTAAACTTTCTCATAAATGAAATTGTACTACTATAAAAATTAATTTTCTTACTTTTTCTCTCACTGAAAAATGAGTTCAAATCAATGCCTAGTAGTCTTGACAGAGTTGCTGTTCTGAACCCTCTTGTTTTTACTTGGTATTGGCAGGTGAATCATGGTAGCTATTCATTCTCAGGCACCCTCTACTGAATTGTATTTCCATCCATCATTTTAATATTTATTTGAGGCAGTCTTCTTAAAGCTAACCAGGCAGGCCTTGAACTTGATTTCCTCTTGCTGTATCCTTCACAGTCTCTGGGATTACTGGCCTGCACCACTCTTTGGATGAACCGAAGAAATTGTTTTTAAAGTTACATGCATTAAATGAATGTCTGCCATGAAATAAACACAAGTTTTAATCCCCACATTTGATTCAGAGTGTCTTCATTGAGTCCCCATGATTGCTGACTTCTGGACTTCAGATGTACCAAGTCCTCAGGTAGCCTTGTTTGGATGGGGACAGTTTAAGTTATCCTCTTGACTTGGCATGGTGATTGTCATGGCACTTCCCTAAGACACTGTTTTCAATACATAACTTCTGCCTTATTTGACATAACCTGCTATTTTCCTTATTATTTTTGATAATGATGATAGGTAACATTTATCGATCATTAACTAGATACCAGGGCATATACTAGGTTATACTAGGGTATAACTAGATACTAGATATAACTAGATACTAGGATACTTAGTAGCATCATGACTGAAACAGATAAAATTTTTGGAGGGTATGTACCGGAATTCCATTTCAGCAATCCTGTTGTGTCACTGTTCCTCAGTTAGAGCCATTACTTATTCTTATATCTTTTATGTGACCTGATTATACCACAAAATACATAGTTTGCACACCTATGTAAGCACAGAAATATAAACAAACACACAGACCCACACACAGACACACAGACACACAGATACACACACACACACACACACACACACTCACCCACAGGTTTTGGGCATGATCTAGTAAATAATGCCACAGCATGGTTTAATGAAGGCAACTGGTACTAAACCCAGCAGGGCTCCAAAAACTAGATGATAGATAGATAGATAGATAAGATAGATAGATAGATAGATAGATAGATAGATAGATAGATAGATAGATAGATAGATAGTAGATAGATACATAAATGATAGATAGATAGACAGATATACAGATGATATATAGATGATAGATTGATTGACAGACAAACAGGTAACATGAAATAGAAGTGCGATTTTTTTTTCAGATAAACGAGGTTTTAGTGGAAGTATGGGAAATAGTAAAGGAGAGGTGTATATAACAAAAATACTAACTTCTAACTCACAATACAGAATAAACATCTACAATGATGAATAGTCCCAGTTCTTAAACATATTAAACATTTTGCTTTCTGAAGTCTTTACTCTTGGCTTTCCATCTTTGAGCAACAACAGAAATATGACGAGGAGTAGAACAGTGGTGCACTGGTGACACTTTTACCTCAGGAGAAATCGACAACTGTCTAATTAGATGCAGGGCCCATTTAGTAGGAGAAAATACATGCCCAGCACTGTAAACATAACCAACTACAGCTGGCTGAAGGAATCATAAATCCCAGAGGAGAACCTCCTACTGCCATTGTTGGAAAGCAATATAATTTCTAAATGCACAATAAATATTTATCTTTATATTATACCTGCATATAAATGCTATTCTGCCATCAATGAGGCTTCTTTCTGAAGCAGACAGATACTACTACAAAAATTTACAATTAGTCAAAATACAGAGAATAAGTAACTGACCATCAGGTACCTCATCCCAATTGGCACATCTATGACAAATACAAACAAGCATATCCAATGAGATCATGTTTTCAAAGACTGGCTTCCTCTCCCACCCCCAAAAAAAGAAAATGCTAGACAAACAAATGAATTGCACTGCCTTGTTTTAGTATATGAGTTTCTCTGCCAATGAGTAATACTTGCTAATTATTTTAACTGAGATACCATTCATATCTGATAATAGTACAAGAAACCTGTCTTGTTGGCCATATGGTGAGCTCCCATTTTTCTCTAGCCTTTTCCTAAAACAAAACAATTTGGTAAAAATTCAGAAGGGCTAACTCAAGTAAATGTAGACATGTCTAAATTTGCAAACAATGGAGTGACTTGTCAGTCAAAACCTGGAGTCATGGAGAAGGTGTCCCTGTGTTTTCCATTAGTGAGAACTAACAGCCTAGTGATAGTGCATTGTTTAACACCTTAGACTTCAGAAAAAATGTAGGGTTAACCCAAGCACACTCTATTACCTGCCACCCAGATGAGTCACTTTACATGCAAAATGTGACAACACAGTAATAATCACTCCCTGAGGCTGAAATGAAAATTACATATGGCTGAATGCCTAAAACAATGTGTGACATGTGCTAAGTCAGCCAGATTATGGCCCCAGTACTTTTCCTGTTGTTGTTAGATATGATTGACAGTAGCATTGACCTTAAATGGTTCAATATTTTCACATGTGAAAGATTCCATTAAATCTCTATCATTCAGATATCCAGATAGCTCTTTTCTTGCTTTGAATTTTGAATTAATTTAATGAGGTATTTGGGTTTTCCCAAGGTTTTTTTGTTTGTTTGGTTGGTTTTTTTGGGTATTGTTTTGTTTTGTTTTGTTTTTTATGGCACCTGATCTATAGGAACTATCCTCTTCAAAGTACCAATGACTCCACAGGCTGTACTTTTATTAGAATGGAGCCTCCAGCTAGGTAGAATTGGACCATAGATTCACACAGGATTCCAACTCTCACCAAAACAGTGGCCAGGCTGATATGTCCAAGTGGCCTTTCATTTTTTTCTCTAAACAAGAATTTAAGTATTAGTTATAAAACCACAATAAATCCCTCTCATTTACTAGACTAATTTAATAAAAGTTCTGATTAAATGAAATAGTCATGAATGAGATAGCTTTCCTTCTCAGCTTCTCCCACGTGTCATTTAAATGGTAGAGGATGCTGGTAGAATCAAGCCAGTATCCAACCCTCATGGCTTAACTTAAATTTGACTCTAGGATGTGACCTTCCTTGAGGTAATAAACCAGTTCTACTTTCTGTAAACTTGGTGTAGCTGGCCATGTAAAGGGAGTAGCAGAGATTGTCACCAGCTTCTTGTCCTTAACAGAGAGACCAAAGGATATGCTTTGGGAAAATCTAATATTGCATAAATTGCTAATTACTTAAGATATCCAGTGTATAAACAGAACATACAATCACAAGTTTCTAGCACCAAATATTAAGACTTAAGAATATGTTAAGATGTCTTATGCTTGAGTCAAAACTGTCCATTAGTAGACTCTGGACTAATAGTTCATGAAGTTCATATGATTCTATTGCTCTGCCGGTCCATTTTTAACCCTGACTCCCCACAGACTCTCTTCACTCAACTTTTGCCCATCTAACTCTGCCCACATACATGGAGGCATGACTTTGCTTTAATGCTATTTGCAGTCACTACATGTCAAGATCAGTGGAGTTTTCCTCCTTTTACAGTACAGTAGCAAACCTAAACTGTAGCTGCTTCCTTATTGAACAGTGACTGGAAACAGCTAATCCCGGTGAGAAAATACACTCCTTCATTAGAGAGAAACTGATGAAACTTCCAGACACTCTGTTTCTCAATTTTCTCATATATTAAACAATAATATAACAATAATGATATAATTATGAAAGTCCATATTGTTTTCAAGGTAAACTTATCTTACCTTTGTACATTATTCCTTTTAGTAATGCAAGCTTATTTTATTTGCAGACAAGAATTATAACTTATGTGTTTGCAGAGTCAGAACAATTGGCAATGGGTTAAAACTAAATATTCATTAGTTTAATCATTACATATATACTCATAGTGAATATAATGTGCAATGAATTAGTTTTCCTTTCTATTTTGTATCCATAGGTGATCAGTAGTGTAGATCACATAGTCTTTTAATAGTATATATTAATTACACAAAGTAATAGTTTTGTTGACATTTTCTATGTGTGCATACTCTATTTTGATCATCTTTGCCCTCCAATATTCCCCCCCGTCTCCTTTTTTTTTTTTTTTATTTTCTATATTCTTTATTTACATTCCAAATGATTTTCCCCTTTCCCGGTTCCGCCCTCCCTGAAGGTCCCATAAGCCCTCTTCCCAACACCTATTCCCCAGTCAACCACCTCCTCTTCTCTGTCCTGGTATTCCACTACACTGCTACATTCAGTCTTTCCAGGACGAGGGGCCTCTCCTTCCCTCTTCTTGGGAATCAACTGATATGTGAATTGTGTCTTGGGTATTCTGAGCTTCTGGGTTAATATCTACTTATTGGTGACTGCATACCATGCGTCTTCTTTTGTGATTGGGGTACCTCACTAAGGATGATATTTTCCAGTTCTGACCATTTGTCTAAGAATATCGTGAATTCATTGTTTTTAATTGCAGAGTAGTATTCCATTGTGTAAATATACCACATCTTCTGAATCCATCCCTCCATTGAGGAACATCTGGGTTCTTTCCAGCTTCTGGCTATTATAAATAAGGCTGCTATGAACATAGTGGAGCTTGTGTCCTTATTGCATACCAGGGAGACCTCTGGGTATATACCCAGGAGTGGTATAACAGGGTCCTGCAGGAGTGTCATGCCCAGTTTTTTGAGGAACCGCCAGACTGCTTTCCAGAGTGGTTGTACCAACTTGCAATCCCACCAGCAGTGGAGGAGTGTTCCTCTTTCTCCACATCCTCACCAACAACTGCTGTCTCCTGAGTTTTTATTTTGGCCATTCTGACTGTTGTGAGGTGAAATCTCAGGGTTGTTTTGATTTGCATTTCCCTAATGACTAAGGATGTTGAACATTTCTTTAGGTGCTTCTCAGTCATTCGATATTCTTCAAGTGAAAATTCTTTGTTTAGCTCTGTACCGCATTTTTTAATAGGGTTATTTGGCTCTCTGGAGTCTAACTTCTTGAGATCTTTGTATATATTGGATATTAGCCCTCTGTCAGATGTAGGGTTGTAAAGTGGCTAGATATAAAATCAATTCAAACAAATCAGTAGCCTTCCTATATTCAAAGGATAAGCAGGCTGAGAAAATAATTTGGGAAATTACACCATTCACAATAGCCACAAACAATATAAAGTATCTAGGTGTGACTCTAACCAAACAAATGAAAGATCTGTGTGACAAGAACTCCAAGTCTCTGAGAAGGAAATTGAAGAAGACCTCAGAAGATGGAAAAATCTTCCATGCTCATGGATTGGCAGGATTAATATAATAAAAATGGCCATCTTGCCAAGAGCAATATAAAGATTCAATGCAATCCCCATCAAAATCCCGAATCAATTCTTCATAGAGTTAGAAAGAGCAATTCAAAAATACATCTGGAATAACAGAAAACCCAGGATAGCTAAAACTATTCTCAACAGTAAAAGAACTTCCGGAGGAAATCAGTGTCCCGGACCTCAAGCAGTACTACAGAGCAATTGTGTTAAAAACTGCATGGTATTGGTACAGTGACAGGCATGTAGATCAATGGAATAGAATCAAAGACCCAGAAATGAATCCACACTCCTATGGTCACTTGATCTTTGACAAAGGAGCTAAAACCATCCAGTGGAAAAAAAGATAACCTTTTCAACAAATGGTGCTGGTTCAACTGGAGGTCAGCATGCAGAAGAATGCAAATTGATCCATTCTTAGCTCCTTGTACTAAGCCCAAGTCCAAGTGGATCAAGGACCTCCACATAAAACCAGACACACTGAAACTAATAGAAAAGAAACTGGGGAAGAGCCTTGAACACATGGGCACAGGGGAAATTTTCCTGAACAGAACACCACTAGCTTATGCTTTACGATCAAGAATTGACAAATGGAACCTCATAAAATTACAAAGTTTCTGTAAGGCAAAGGACACTGTCGATCAGACAAAATGGCATCAAACAAACTGGGAAAAGATCTTTACCAACCCTCTGTCCGACAGAGGGCTTGTCTTCCTCCTGATCCCTTTGACCCTATTGCTCTTGCCTCCCCATCCTCCCATCCAACCTCATCATCTTCTTAAATAGGCCCCTCTCTCCTTCCATGTAATTTAAGATGCCTTTTTTGATATTTTTGAGATAGAATTCTATTATTTTACTCTTACCCTACCCTTGCATCTTCCAAATTCTTATCTTCTTGATATGTCAGAAGCTACAGTCATGAAGTCTCACCTAAGTGGCTGCTGAAACAGACATGCTAACATGGAATGAAGAAAGCTCACAACCTTCAACCCCAGGCCAAGAAGTAGAGGTAAATAAGAAATTCTGACAGAGAAATAGTCTTCTCAATGGAAAAGCATTTCATGTTTCCTTTTGTTAAAATCTAGATTCCATTTATGAAAGAAAACAGTTAGTCATATATTTTATTTTACCTGATGATCTCCAGTTCTACCAATTTTTTGGCAAGTAACATAATTTTATTCTTTATTGATAAATAAAATGTCTTCATTCATTCACATATTTATGGACACCTAAAATTATACAATGATTTGTGTGCTATGACTTTTGCCACAATAATAACTGATACACAGTTCTCTAATCTTTCTAACCTTTCCCTCTTATCTAGTTTCTTTCCTTTTCCCAAAACATCCCTTCTCTACAACTACTACAAAATCTGTTATTCTTTGTTTAGTTCTGAGATCCACTGTTTAATCAGGATCATCTATGTGACAATGAGTTTTGAAATATTTTGAGGAATCTCTCATCTAATTTTTACACTGGCTGAAATAATTTACATTATCATCCATGTGGTATAAATGTTCCTTTTCTTCTGCATCCTCACCAATACTTTTATCTTATTTTATTAGTTATTTTATTTATTTATATTTCAAATGTTATTCCCTTTCCAGTTAAGCCCCCTATCACCTCCTCTGTCCCTTCTGCTTCTAGGAGGATGCTCCTTTACCCACTCACCCACTCCCACTTCACCAGTCTAGTATCCCCCTGTGCTAAGGCATTAAGCTTCCACAGGACGAAGAGGTTCCCCTCTGATTGGTGCCAGATAAGGTAATCCTCTGCTACATATGCAACTGGAGCCATGTATTCCTCCATGTGTATTCTTTGGTTGGAAGTTTAGTCCCTGGGAGCTTTGGGAGGTCTGATTCGTTGATATCCTTGTTCTTCTTGTGGAGTTATTAACCCCTTCAGTTCCTTCCCCTAACTTTTCCATTGGGGTTTCCATGCTCAGTCTGATGGCTGGCTGCAAGCATCTGCATCTATGTTGGTGAGGCTCTGGAAGAGACTCTCAGGAGACAGCTACACCAGGCAGCTGGCAATAAGCGCTTCTTGGCATCTTTTGTTTGGTGTCCGCAGTTGGGATGGATTCTTAGGTGGGGCAGTCTCTGAACGGCCTTTTCTTCAGTTTCTTCTCCACTTTTTGTCCCTACTGGACAATAATTTTTAAATGTTAATCATTTTGACTGGAGTAAAATAAACTATTAATATCATTTTGTTTTGCATTTCCCTTATGGTTAGACATATTGAACAGTTATTCATATACTTATAAAGTATCTGTATTTCTTCCTTTGAGAACTGTCTGTTCAATTTCAATTGACTTTTTCCATTGATTAGATTGTTGGTTCTCTGGGTATGCAATATTTTTGTATATTATCATCCTATCAGATAAATATTTGGCAAGATTTCCCCTGTTTCTATAAGTTATGTATTTGGACCACATGAGTGCAGATTCAGTGGAGAGAGACAGAGACACACAAAGAGACTATCCAAAAGGCTTCCCACACAGTTTGATATATAAACACAGTAACCACAACTCATACCCCCCAGCTCCTCTTGAAATAAGTATCTTTGAATCCACTCAATACCAAATACTGGATACAGTCTGAAGCAGGAAGATTCTGATTTTGCTTATGAGATCAGAGCCACTGTGACTCTCCTGCTTACTTTTTCCTCCTACTCCATCGTCATGCAAATCCCACCTTGGAAGTGTCAGACCCTAAAAATCTTTCTGCTTTTCTGATCCACTGCAGCACAGAACAGACCTCACCCATGAGGTCAAAGAATGTCCAATGCTCACATACACCCCGAACAATCCTTGCTTCAATTTATGACTCTACACCTAGGTCAGAGGACATATATGTCCCATCACTTTACCCAGCTAAGCAAGAATCACCTCAGCTACTTCCCTCAGGAATCAGTACCCAGGGTGTCTTCATGGATGGGCTTCATGCAGAACCTAACCAAGACAAGATAAGTGAAGCTGCGAGAACACCAAGCACAGATCCAATTTCTCTCTCAATGTGGGTGTGCCAAGAAATCTTAAATGCCAAACTATGCTCAGATTCACCAGGGTAATAGCTCCAGTGCAAAAACAGCGGTAGCAGAAAAGTTCACTTCAATTAATCTGAAAAGAAAAAAATGAAATGGTGAAACTTTCTTAAAGAAGGATGGTACTAGAAACTATTCTACTGGTGTTCTCCCTTATTTTAACATCCTAGCTTTCAAATCTGTATGCTTAACTTGAAATTTTGGTTGAGGCCAGGACACTTGAAAGTGATCACAAGGGAGGAAAAAATGACTGGGGTTGTAGTGTTGACAGGGAGGAAGCTGGGGTTGGGAGAAGCAGCAAAGGAAAGAATGAGGAAATATTAACCAAGACTTAGGAAATGCGGAAAAGCTGTATGAAATCAATAATTATTAAAGCCAAAAAAGTTAATAATAGCAATGGAGGTAATTTATAGGTGAATAATGCTCCTCTCAGAAGCCAAGAGTTATTAAATAGAAATCCAAGTACCAAATATGAGATAACTCAGAGCTGTTTAATCAAGGAGGCCTCAGAGACATAAATAAAAACAATCACAGCCTTTGTTATAGCTCTTGGTTGCCTTCTGAAACTCAATAGTTATTTAGTTTTGCTAAAGACATCACATACTTTGAAAGGAGGAACTAGTCTTCTTAGTGAGAGAAGTATTATGCAGTAAACTACAGGAGGAACAACAATCACACCCTATATAAGGGGCTATAAGCCCCATCTACTACATGATCTTGACACCAGGCAAGATGTGTTCAATGGTACAAAGGTTGCAAGACTGTTACTGGAGTAACAAGCTGTTTGTTTTAAAGTTTAGGCCTGCTCAACAAAATGGAGTTGATAACGTTACTATAAACCTGGTCAAAATCTCAGAGCCAGAGATATTCAAGGCCTTAGATGTAATCTACTAAATTGTTTTTGTGAAAGGGAAGGTTGTCAAACTGCCTTTTAATCTCTAGGTTTTATCCACAGATTAGTGCTATTCTTTCTTGGTCAGATAATCTTTCTTTGGCAGTGGTTAATACAAAGAGGCATGTACAAAGACCCTAACTGGTCAATGTGCTAAGAATAAGTGACGGTTGAGTCCTCAGTCTTAAAGTGGGAATCTATTATCATTGCTCCAGACTCAAAGAACATTTTGGAATAAGAGATAGGATGGCTGGGAGTGACTGTAATTCATGGAGGATGTAGAAGAGTATTGAAAAGTGCTGTCTCCTGGACATAACATTTTTGAAATCATAGCAACTATAGTTTCTCGTACAAGATCTGTACAAGACTGGGCCCTTTTACATTCTGTCACAAGAGGAGATGATATAGCCATGGAGTTTGCCCATGCCCTAGTAAATAATGCCTCAACAATGTTCATGAAGGCAGCAGTAAGTAAGCCCAACATGACTTCCAGATGTGTGTGTGTACACATACATACATATATATATATATATATGTATGTATACACACACATGTATGCATGAATGTATGTATGTATACATATATATATATGATAGAATGAAATAGAAAGCTGATATTCAGATAAAAGTTGTTTCATGGAAGTAGGGAAGATAATAAAGGATAATAGGCGTGTATATCATGAAAACACTAAAACATACATGTATAAAATGGCTAAAAGTTTAGTAACAAGGTATTGTGTGTCACAAGATATTCTTCAAGAATTTTTTGGTTAATATATTTAATAGTCTATTGTATCATATTTTTGTTATACCATTCCTAATCCAGCAGGGAAGCCTATTTTAGGCTTTGTCAGTCAATTGGCTGGCTTGTAATTTACCTTGAAACTCTGATAACTGTGTCAAATTATAGTAATTTATATATATAATTCCATTTTCTTATATGTTCACAAAGTTTGCCTCAAATATCAGGTTTTAATTATTTCCTGTCCATTTTAAGAATTAAAACAACAAACTGCCTTATGAGTTGTTAAATATAAATGTTTGCCAGCAGATAATGAGAGAAATGATAAGATTATATTATAATCTCAAAAATACTCTCTAAGATTTCCAGGAAAAAACATTACTCTAGAAAATTAGCTCAGAACTAACGAAGTATTTAGGAAGGGTTGAGTTTACTCAGTTCACTCAGTTCTGTCATTTTCCATTGTAAATAATCATCCAAATACTAAGAGTGAAAAGTATTCTTTATTATATAGCTGGGATATCTATGTATCTCCACAAGTGTTGAAAAGTTTTGGACAAATGTAGACCAAGTTTAGCTGAGTCAAATAATTTTATTTGGTACCAGTTTAGGCAAGAACCCAGCAGCAAATCACTTGTGACTTAATTATCGGGTCATATTAAAACCTGGTAATTTAGTTGCAATTAGGGCTATCATAATTTATTTATGAAATGCCACTCTATACATTTACACTTGACAATCCATTTGCTTTCAGGCTGGTACTATGTGCTCCATTAAAATATAAAGTGCTAGGTCATTAACCTGCAATTCCATTTGTGATCATGTTATTAAATTGCATCCTGTCCCCTCTCTAGTAGAGACCAAATTGTTAGATCATTTATCTGTAACTATTTAATTTCCCTCTGAACTTCCCAAAGCTCTTATTATTGCTAATTAAGCAGGTGTGACCTATGCAGAAAGCATTTGGCACTCCTTGAACATCTGGCAGGGATCCAAAATCAGGTCAGGTCTCTTTAGCACTCTAATTTTCCTCTTATTTGCTTTTGGTCATTAGTGATGTTGGCAGCACAATACATGTTTTCATGTTCAGGATCATTAGGGCTTGAGGGACTTTAAAGAGAGTAGTTGGCTCATGCCTACATGTGGCCTGGACAGACTATGCCAGTGAAGCGCTCTCTCTCTCTCTCTCTCTCTCTCTCTCTCTCTCTCTCTCTCTCTCTCTCTCTCTCTCTCTCTGCTGGACGCCTAGAAGCCGCTTCGCTCAGCATTGAATGATCATGGGTATTCTGCTCAGTGCTGTGAATAGGTGATATGGGATCTTTTGAGATAAATTTCTCATGTAGTTTTCTCACAGACTAGACCTAGGCCCACGTTCATGAAGCACATGCACCCTTCGTCCAGAGTAGCCATCTTTTATGTCTCCTTGATTGTGTGCATCTGACTCGGGAATGGACAGTTCTTGGGAGGTTGCTCAGAAGTGAAGAGTGGAGAAAAGAGGAGCTATCATTTGTGTTACTCCTACTGATATATTAGTCAATACTAGACATTAGCTTTCTTAAGTGAAGCACAAATCAGTTACATTTTAATGATATGAGAGCTATGTTACTGTAAAGCAACCTTACTAGACATCAGGGCCCAGGAGGGAGGAACGTACCTGATGAAGTGTACACTATTCTTGAACTTGTATCTAAAGGTCTGCAGAGCACCACAGTGCTTGACATGATTCCTTCACCATCTAGAACACCATTGGCACAGTCCTCATTGCCAATGGGCCCAGGAATCCTGTTTGAGGTTTAGTGTGTTTGATGTTTACTTTTGTTGACTCTTCACTGACAGCATTTTATTTGAAATATAAGCTTAGATTTTTAAAAACCTACTTTCAAAAGGGTTCTTAAATTCTTCAACCTCCCTTCTAGTCCACTTAACAGGAGGTAGGGAAAAAGAAAGCTTATTTGGAAATGAGGATTGTGGACCTGTTAATATAGTTATTTGGGGTGATTTTAGTCTTTATTGTTAGGATATCAGTAGTTCAGGGCAAAACATCAAACACAGATCAGTAATGGCAGTCCAATCCGTTGGCAAACACCAAACACAAACCAGTAGCAACAGCTTGATTCAGAAGAAACCGCAAAGCTCTGCCAAATCTACAGGAGTCTATGGGAGAGGCAAGAAGCAGACAGAATACCACAAGTAGTGTATCTCTTTATGAACTCATGACAAGCAAAGATCAGCAACGACCAGCGAAGTGTTGCAAGGTGAACAAATGCAAGAGCCTCTTATTATTGTCTGTGGGGTTATATTTATATTATGTCTAAACATCATGCACTGTCTCAAACATCTGCTCTTTCTAAACATCATGCACCCTTTCAAGCATCCACTCCAGCAAAACATCACATGCCTTGTCTGCTTCAGCAAAGCATTCTTTATAAAACAACTCTCAGTAAAACATCATATGGCACAACTGAGGTGCCAAAGAAACTAGAAATTTCCACTTCAGTTAAAGTTTTATGCACTGAAGGGAGGACAGACCAGCCTTATGGAAAATGCAGTCAAATTTCAGATACCAGAAGCATGTGACTAAAGCTACCTCATGCATACATTTATGTCCTAAAGATGAGTATGTGAATGAATTAAAAACAGTTTTCAAATAAATATACTATTGTTAAAGTATGTTTGTATTCTTGTATCATTTCTACTTATACTGTAACTTAACCTTGAGGGGCAGAGATTACATCTCCTTTAATCATTCTAGAATCTTCTGTCACCACTACAGGGCTCTTCTTTATATATTCAGTATATTTTGTACTGACATGCCAAATGAATTCCATAAATAATGCATACTATGTAGTATATTATTTGAATTATTTCTTTAGAGCTCTTGAAATATGTTATTTATCCATTTATTAACATCTTGACTTTATCACATTTTTGTTTCTTACATTACAATTCTCTGTCTTCTGAAATATAAGATGATACCTATTTAGTTGCATTTTTTGGTTTTTTTTGTAATGTCTCTCAAATATAGGCACATTCAGATTTTATTATGAAGTGTGATGGTTAAGTAAAGATACACAAATTTAAAATAATAGGTTATATTCATCTGAGTATTAAATATAGAGAAGGTTTGTATGCTATAGAAAATTGTATTGAATCTGATTTTTAAACATTTGCTGTGGGTAGTTCTAAGACTACATTGATCATTTAAAGTGTTTTTGTTTTTCTTAGTGGAACAACACAGTCTTAAAAATGTTCACAGTCTTTGTATGATAACCTCTCTCTCTCTCTCTCTCTCTCTCTCTCTCTCTCTTGTTTAATTGATATTGTCCTCATTGCTGGCAATTCTAAGACATTTTCCTAACACATACCAAGTTATTATCATATTAGTGGTATTATTTGAGATGAGTTACAGGAAATACACCTATTTAACTTGATTTAGTTGGTTCTAAACTCATTAGTTATTATTAAATATTTTTTTCTTCTTCCTTCCTTAAACACCAAGGAAAGTATCATTTCAGAGAAGTTAAATATCAGGAGGCCACAATGTTTATAAGAGGCCTATAGAAGCTATCATTATTATCCACATTTTACAAAGGATGATAAATTTAAAGAAAAGAAAAAGAAAATTTGAAGAAATGTTTATTTCTATCAATATAATTGTATGCTGTTACATTAAACTTCATATTCATGGAGATGTATGTTTGTATTCTTTACTTCTTTCAAAATTAGTATAACTTATCTTCATAATAATGAAAGCTCAATTTTGTACTAATTCAGTTGCCATCTGGTTCTATGGTATTTTCTTTGTTTTTGATCTGTTCTTTCTTAATGAACTTGTAATGAAACTTCACTTGCTTCTAATCGCTCATCAAAACATGTATTCTAATTGTACGGTCTTAGAATTGACTAGTTTGATGGATCCCAACATTCCAAAGTGTGTGAATATCATCCTCATAGTAAGCTAAATTTCTGAGGGGAGGCCAGTTTTGCATCTGAGATAATAAAACAGATGATACAGTACTGTGTGTCAGGTTGGACATCAGGTAACATAGTTAAGAATGTCTCCAGGAGACCCTTTGCTAGGAAGCCAGTCCAGTGACATGTCACAGCCTTCACAGGGACCTTATCACTGAACTCTAACTGCACAATAAGCAGTGTATGAAGGCCCAGATACACCGTGATGGAAACCCATTATGTGGTTTGTATTCCTCTCTATGAGTGTACCACCATGAATGTACCTGATTTCAGACGATTTGTCTTCTGTCGAGTGTTCTATTCATCTCTGTTCTACATCAATACTTAAATAAAGATGCTGACCACTCGGAGCAACTAGAAACTTCTTGTTTTCTAGCACACTCCACTTCTCTACACAGTCCCTCATCACTGGCATAACACATCAATTCAAGGGGCGGGAAGATGTTTCAGCCCTATCTAGAAACCCATTCTCTCAGCCACACTACAGGTTATGAATTCAAGTATAATTTCTACCTGACCATATTCAAAGAGGATGAATATGCAATTTAGATCTATGATGATACCACTCAAAATATCCCCAAGAATTGAAGTGAAGGTCGAGCTTAAACATGAATGCTTAGAAGAAACAAGTGCAATTGAAGGAGCTTACACTAGATGCTCTTTTGCTAGGTCTGTCAGAGAATTTTTCTGATTTCCACTTAGCAAGTGAGGAAATAAATAAGAATATATTAGCACCTTTATGAGGCAGGACATGTTCTGCTGATGCGAAGCAAGAGCTGTTTCCTTATCTTTATGTGAGGAATTGCATCTGGAGAGATATAGACTACTCAGAATGGGGGCTTTTCTCATAAAGCTTCATTATGAGAGAAGAGAGGATGAATTCTCAGAGAAGCATGAAAGCTACTGACACAGGTGTGTATAACCCAAAACTCAGGCAGCTGGTGGCCTAGGATATCTACAAATGCAGCCCAGCACATACTCTCAAACATGTAAAACATTAGCTGATACTTTGTTCTTTTTATTATTTGTAATTAAAATAGAGTTACACAATTTGCCCTTTCCCCTTCCTCCCTACTACCATGTATCCATCTTCTCTCTCTTAAATTCATGACCTCTGGCCTTTTTTTCTTTAGCTGGTGTGTGTGTGTGTGTGTGTGTGTGTGTAAATTCAATCTACTCTGTCATATAGTGTTACTCGTATGTATGTGGTTTCAATAGGGACTACTTGGCCTTGCATGGGTTTTGGAATAGTATCTACCAGGTTCATGTAACAGAATAATGCACAACTGCACTATGACCATTTTTAAAAAACTCAACTGTATGGTTCTAGAGAGGCCTCTGTAGCTCCCTGTTGCAGAGTCCTTGGGTTTTAGAAACTTGAACATCATAGAATATATCTTGCCAATATTTAACAATCTATTATGGTGTATAGTATATTGCAGGTATAGAATACATGCATTTGAATAAAATTTTAAGCTGGAAATGGTAGATCAAACATATACAATTCTATCTCTTAGGAGTCTAGAATAGGGGAATTATCCTGGTTCATGGTCAACCTGGTGGTCTACCAAGTAAATTCCAGGCTATCCTCAGATATAATATGAAGTCCTATCTCAAGAAAATAAATAAATATATGACAAATAAACACTATGAAATTTTATGTTAGGAATGTTCTTAAGAAATTACATATATATATTATACATACATACATATACATATATACATATACACATACACACATATACACATATACATATACATATACACATATACACATACACACATATACACATATACATATACGTATACACACACACACACACACACACACACACACACATATATATATATATCTGGTATACATTTAGGAATAGGAATAGAGCCAAGCAGTGTACACACAACATGTTCTTCATGATCTACAAGGAAGAGGGAGGTGGCATTATTATTCTTGGTTTTCAGATGAAGAGCCTCATATGCCATGTAAGTTAGGTGAATTGTCTAAACTCATGTGACTAATTTGGATTATGTTGATTTCATGGAGCCTCCTACATTTTCTTGTGTCAACTGTAACTTTAAGGGAACAGTATAAAAAAGATAATTTCCCACTGTCTACAATAATTAAGAGCATTATTATGAAAACATCCATTCTAATATTATGGGTATTAAATATCCCACATGCTGGGCAGCAGTATAATCAGAATCTTTAGGACTGGGAATAAGAGATTTTAAAGGTCAGGTAATCAAGAGATGCCTTCTGTTATGGCTGCTGGTGAAGAAGAGTTCCATTCTGAGCACAAGATTGAAAATCTTTGCATATTGTTTTAGTCTTTAAATTTACACACAATTAAAAATTTACCTCTGCATTCGTGACTTGCTAGTTTTGTTGTGCCTTAAATTTACTTTGTTTTAAAATGCTATTTTTGAGGTTTGATATTTCTTATTTAAAATAACTGTTCTGGGAAACTCGCCACTAGTGTTGATCTTTGGTTTCTCAGTAGAAAAGCATTCAGGCTGGGGTTGGGAAGGCACGGTCCATTCTATCCCTCTCTGGGTTAAATGCTCTTTTCATCCTACTCTGCCAAGCTGCTTTCTGAAGTTCCACACTAGAACTAGACTCTGAGTCACTACAGTTATTTCTTCCTGTTATAGCAATGATCTTGAGAAGTGTTTTGCTGTTGTTGTTGTTGCTTGTTTTTTTTGTTTGTTTGCTTAGTTTAGTTTTTTGTTTGTTTGCTTACTTTTTTTCCTCTGTATGATGACTACATTCAATCCCTTTAGGTCAATTTAAGCCTTTAGACTTTCATAGTTTAATTTGGCTATGTCAGAAATTATAAAAAAAATCTGTCCTATGAATTATTTGAAAAACTTTGCTCAATGATAATGCCCCAAATATTATGCTTCCAATGGCACAATTATTTAACAGCTCACAATAACATGTGCACATGTCTTACAGTGTCTAAACCCTTGACATATGCCCCTTCAGGGGTCCTGCAACTTTGCTCATGTGTGTAAGCCAGTAAAATGCAAATTTTCTTATTATGGATCATGAGAAGATTGACTTCAAATAAGAATATAGAGACCCTCTGAAAACAATGGAGGTTAAAGTTATATCATAGACATCCCTTTATTAGTCTTTGGAATATTTGCTGAGTTTAAAGTTTTGTCTTTTAAGAGAGCTTCAGCACATATTGTGTGTTTCCATGATTAATTGCATTAGCTGTTTCATGATTCAGTAAAATCGTAATAACATTTCACATGAAAATCATTTATTATCCAAGCAGAGAGGTGTAGGTTTCTTTTTCCAGTTTGCACTTGATCAATTTAGCAGAAAACCTAACCTCATAATCTTTCAAGTTCAAACATCTTGGGAGAAGCTTAATTACAACTCATCAAATGCCTCAGCAAGGGATAATTTTACTCACACTAAAAAAAAAAAAAATTAGAGCATTCCATGTGACAAATGATGATTGTTTAGTAATTAATAATATATTTGCATAAAATTAGAAATTACACAAGATTAAATAAATTCTAAGTAAAATGTGAGCTGATATATAGTTAGATGAATTTATTTAATTTGATGTTTATACATTGTATTCAGTTCCTCTGTGTGTGTGTGTGTGTGTGTGTGTGTGTGTGTGTGTGTGTGTTAATCAGGTACTGGAGTTTTACATATACTGCTGATTATTTTATTCTTAACAAAGTAGCCCAGAGGCAAAACTCCCCAACGTTGGTTATTTTTAATTGGGAAGACTGGTGTAATTTTCTCTTTTCTTCTGCTTACAAGTTTTTTTTTGTTTTGGTTTGGTTTTTTTTGTTGTTTTGTTTTGTTTTGTTTTTCAAGACAGGGTTTCTCTGTGTAGCCCAGACCATCCTGGAACTCACTCTGGAGACCAGGCTGGCCTTGAACTCAGAAATCCACCTGCCTCTGCCTCCCAGGTGCTGGGATTAAAGGCGTGTGCCACCACTGCCCTGCTTACAAGTTTTTATGCAACATATTTTGATCACTATTTACCCTTTCCCAAGTCTTCCCAGACACTTCCCTCTTCTCTACTTTTCCTTCTCACATAGCTTCATGCTCTCTTAAAAAATAAAAGAGTAAAACAAAACAAAACAAAACTGAAGTGAAGAAATAACCATGAGGTATGCCTCAGAGTGTAATTA
The DNA here is from genome assembly GCA_036184795.1 of Tokudaia tokunoshimensis. Taxonomy (NCBI): domain Eukaryota; kingdom Metazoa; phylum Chordata; class Mammalia; order Rodentia; family Muridae; genus Tokudaia; species Tokudaia tokunoshimensis. Next base: position 170,406,133 of record BTHU01000001.1, on the reverse strand, counting down.
ACCCACTCAGTGACATCCTATGGGGGAAAACTAATTATGCCCTTTCTCAGTCAGCTATTGCAAAAAGCTTCTTAGGGGTGGAAATCTGTGTCTTCTTCGTCTGCTCAATGCTGGGATTTTATTTGGTTTGAACCTATGCAGGTCTGTGTGTGCTGTCATAGTCTTTACAGCAGATACTTTTCCCTTACTTTCTCCTTTTCAGGCATGCACGCTCTGTCTGATACAGGTTAACATGGGGTCTTCTCCAGCACTAACATTTTATGTTATTATTGCTGTGACCATCTCTCAGCTCCTAGGCTTGGATGAACTCTCTAAAATACAACGGCATAGACTAATTCCCAGGTCTAGCCAGGAAGCCATAGTCCAGGTGGCAGCATAAGGGTGCCCCGTTCCAGCTTCTGTGTCTCTCTAAAATTATCCCTGCTAAACGCTACCTCTTCAGGACTCTGCTTAATGAACATCTGCAGCAGCCCGTGGCACTGCGGGTCAACCAGCAGCCCTCCTGCAGACACTTGTTTCCTTTAGGAAGCGGCTTGCTTTGTGCTTTTCTCGCAAGGCAGAGTTAATACAGTTAAAGCTTATTATAATCTCAAGGCAGCTCCAAAACGACAAAAAAGACATTCTGCATCACTGAGAGCATTCCGGTGAATTTAACCTGGTGCATAATGAGTGTGGTAAGACACAGGCTACAAAATGACTAGAGGTAAAAGAGGCTTGTCATTCGCATAAGCATCCCCTGTGCCTTGGCAGGCTGTGTGGGAGCAGACTGCAGGTCTTTCTCACCTGCTCAGAATCACCTGGGTGTGGAGACCCATTCTCTGTTCAAGGAAAAAGTACTAAGATTTTGAAAGTCTCTTTGAAAGCAGGGTAACTCGTTATAGCATGAGGTCTTCCTTTTCAGTCATTTTCAATTTGTTCAGTGACTGTTTTCTGCACTGTATATATAAATGCGAAGGTCTTCTTATACAAACCTGCAGCATAATCCAATTTGCATATTTTGAGTGACGAGTGACTCAGAGTTTGCAGGATAATTTCGAACAACATGCAATTTTTATGTTATGACTTGGATAAGAATTTAATTTTTCTGGTTTGTTTTGTTTTTTAGCCTTAAATGTTGACAGTACCCTAAATCACTGATAATAATATGTTAGTTACATTGGAGTTTGGGCTCTCTCATATTCTTTGGGTAAGAATTTCATCTACATACTTTCCTAATGCAATTTATCAGTATCTATCTTTTTGAAAAAATGCGCAAATTATTTAAAGGCTTTAAATCACACATCTAGAATTGTTCTTTTGAGGTACATTTACAGATGAACAGAATATGTAGAAATATGTTATTTTACTGTCTGCTTTTTTATTAAAATGTCACTGATAGATACATTTTAAAATATTTGGATATCATCCCATTTAAGTTTCAAGGAAATTGTCATTGCTCACATTGGCAATAAGAAGCTTCTAATTGTCACTGACTGTTATATCTTATCTCCAGTCTTTTTTCATAACCTTTAACCTTTTGTCATCTATAGAACAACGTGTGCACCCACCAAAGTTAACTGAGAGTGTATCTTCTTAGACAAATAACAAGTTAATACATGATTAATAAGAAGTGAATTTATGAAAATCAGATCGCCTCCATGGTCATATACTTTTGTTGCAGGATTTTCCATGTCCAATCACATTAGGGCAGTGGAAGGCCTGTGATTGGACAGGAAAAGGGAGGCGGAGCTAGGAGTTGGGGAATCTTAGAGGTCGCAGGAGAGGAAAGAGAACTGGGACGGCTTTGGAAGTGGACCTGTGTGACATCTACTAGTCAAAATGCCTAAGTTTTTAATAAGGTTAGAAATATTGGGATAAAGCTTTAATCATTATCAATTGGCTCTTAAATTATTGTATTGGCATCTTGTAAACTCTGACATTACTGATACATAAATCTGACTGGTTAATTACGCTTTAAGAGTTTTGCTTTACTTCGTTACTGGAGTGTGGGTCTGCCAATCGAGGAGAGGGAACACAGTTGAGATGCTGTGGGAGCTAGCTGGGAGAGAATAGCTCGGTGGTGAGAACAGGTGGAGCAGGACCTCGCCAGGACATGGTGCTGAGGCCTGGGGGGCTGGAGGGGGAAAGGAGGATCATTTTTTAATATTTCCCACAACATACTTTTTTACAGTTAAATCTAGGGATGCATTTGTGTTGAAGTGTCTGTGTACCCACATGTCTCTGTGTGTTTGTGAATAGGGTTACAGGTGTAGCACTTGCTTATTCAGAGTACATATCCTCTAGGATCGGAGAAAATCCTGAAGACATTCTTAAAGCTACCCTTCCCCATGTGCTTCCTTCTTCCCTTTTTCTCACAGGGCAGAAAGATGCCCTGCTTGCTTCTCATTGTCATCACGGATAAAGTCCTTTTTCTTGCCTTGTTTCACTCTTCTTATATTATCAAGTCTTATCCACATTGAATTCATATGAGAGCCATAGTCTGGGTCTTCATACCTCTCTAGGATACCCATCAATGAAGTACCCAATATATCCACTGATGATGGTTGCCAGAGACATCAAATGAGTGATAGTCATGTCTAAACACAAATCCTGATTACTGAGTCCATTCTCATAGCTATTACCTTGTCAGATAATAGTAGCCCCATAATAGAATATAAAAACAGTGCCAACTGATAGAGTGCCTTCCCCTGCCCCAAATTCTGTATTCTAGAGATAAGGTAGATAAGGGGGAAAGGAATATTTGGATATATCATCTTGAAAGATTAAAAAAAAAAACAAAAAACACACACACACAACAACAACACCACCAAAAAGAAAACCCACTTTATTTCTTGGCCTTCCATGTTGCCCAGGCAACTTCTTAGACATGAGATCCAGCCTCATGAATGGAATTATTTCTCTCTCCTTAGGGTAGAGGTGTCTTCTGTTTCTAAAAATTCAAGTCTATTTTTCCTCAGAATCACAAGAGTAACAAAGTATTGCAAAGGATCTCACTGTTTGGCCAGCAGGCTCCTATGCTCACAGATGGGACATTTAGTCTAGCTCTGCTGTTTCTCTTGTTCCAGGTTTGTGACATCAGGATTAATAGCTACAAAGTCATACCTGCCTGTGATTAATGGTCTAACGTCAAAAGAAACAACACCTAAATTTGCACACATTGCTTTTTCCTGCTAGTGGGGCCCTAATTGCATTTCTCACCTTTTGGGTCTAACTTTGACCATTATTTATATAGTATTGTGGACCAGTTTTGTTTCTCAGCTATGTGTTTATATCTGTGATTTTTGTAAATAATTGTGGCCAATAATGATAAAAATGTGTATAGATTCAGTCAGAATATAAAAGAATCAAACTGTAAATGTGCTGTAGGAAAATGCCTGGACCCCTTGTCTTGGTCAGACCACTAAAGGATCTTGATCTTGTAGACTTTCACACTCTATTTATGATAGCTCTTGCTGTTTGCCTAGGGACATTTTCCGATTTTGTACATGCTAAGGAGCCAAGGTTGACAAAATGTGTCTTGTGGTTATCCAATGTATGTGGAGAGTGCTAGAATTAACTTCACAGCATTTTGCTGTCAACCAAATTTATCACTCCAATAAGTGGACCTTGTAAAAGAGGATTTATTCCATGGAACACAAACAACCCCCTTGGGACACAGAGGAGGAATCATATGCAGTGACATTCGAAGTCTTCTAAGAGGGAGAAATGTAATACTATGAAGAGATAAATGGCACCTGCTTGTATTGTCTTCTGATTCAGGGTGTCTATTGTTATCAATGCTTTTATTTCTATCTCTGTTCATTTCTGTCTCAGAAAGATTTCTATAAAATAATGGATGTGCCATTATTGTGTCTTCTGTTTATGCCAGTTGATTACAGTCCTAGGCCTCTTTTCTCTTATACCACAGAAGTCTCTTCTAAGAACTGTAGATATGTTAGGAACTGGACTTGCTATATGATAATGTCTTTGTCTGGAGAGTTCCTCTTGAATATCCTTGCGAATCTGTAAGCCTAATAAGCCTCAAGTTAGATGTTTATATCTGGAGAGCAATAATTCTATAGTGACTAATACACTGAGTGATAATTTTTATGTGAAAACTAGCCCAAGAAGTCAAGCCAAGAACTAAATATGATGCTTCTACCAGAGAGCACATACATATGTGGGAATGTGGGAATTTACACACACACACACACACACACACACACACACACACACACACACACCTATCTTTTTCCAAACTACAAAATAGAATGGCCCAGTGTCTTTACTAGTTTGATACTTTGGCTTGTGGTCCTGCCAAAGATAACATTAGTATAAATATTTTCAAACACCACTTTTAAATCTTTAAATAGAACTACCTTCCAGTTGATCTTATTGGAACTAATACCAACTTTGGTGCAGGAGGGCTGGTCAATGATGTTCTTGTTGCCACCTGCAGTCATTCTTATGAAAAAGTAGCCAACTGGCAATTAAGAGGTTATGCAGGGTCCTTGCCCTTGCCTTTAGCCATCTGGTTATCTCTGGTGTTAGTTGGTCTTGTCCCAGCTGCTCCACTGATCATATGCCCTGTGTGCTCCTAGCTATACCCCTCCAGAGAGAAGATGGAAATCTCACCTCTGCATTCAGAAGTGAAATCACTGCTGGGAGATCATTCTCTTTTGGTGGGCTAAGCACAGAAGGCTATGGAGCTAACCCTACCAACAGAAACCAAGGCTACTTGGCCCAGTTCTCTCACCACAGCAAATTCCGGATACCTCAACACACTGGAAAAGCAAGAGTTGGATTTAAAGTCTCTTCTCACGATGCTGTTAGAGGACATCAAGAAGGATATAAATAACTCCCTTAAAGAAATACAGGAGAACATGGGTAAAATGGTAAAAGCCTTTAAAGAGGAAACACAAAAATCCCTGAAAGAAATACAGGGGAGCATGGGTGAACAGGTAGAGGCCCTTAAAGAAGAAACACAAAAATCCCTGAAAGAATTACAGGAGAACACAAACAAACAAGTGAAGGAACTGAACAATACCATTCAGGATCTAAAAATGGAAGTAGAAACAATAAAGAAATCACAAAGTGAGACATCTCTGGAGATAGAAAATCTTGGAAAGAATTTAGGAGTCATAGATGCAAGCATCAACAACAGAATACAAGAGATAGAAGAAAGAATCTCAGGAGCTGAAGATATCATAGAAAATATTGACTCAACAGTTAAAGAAAATGCAAAATGCAAAAATCTCCTGAGCCAAAACATCCAGGAAATCCAGGACACAATGAGAAGACCAAACCTAAGGATTATAGGTATAGAAGACAGTGAAGATTTGCAACTTAACGGGCCAGTAAACATCTTCAACAAAATTATGGAGGAAAACTTCCCTAACCTAAAGAGAGAGATGCCGATGAACGTACAAGAAGCCTACAGAACTCCAAACAGACTGGACCAGAACAGAAAGTCCTCCTGACACACAATAATCAAAACACCAAATGCACTAAACAAAGAAAGAATATTAAAAGCAGTAAGAGAAAAAGGTCAAGTAACCTATAAAGGTAAGCCTATCAGAATTACACCAGACTTCTTACCTGAGACGATGAAAACCAGAATATCCTGGCCAGATCTCATACAGACTCTAAGAGAACACAAATGCCAGCCCAGACTACTATACCCAGCAAAACTCTCAATTACCATAGATGGAGAAAACAAGATATTCCACAATAAAACCAAATTTACACAATATCTTTCCACAAATCCAGCCCTACAAAGGATAATAAATGGAAAACGCCAACATGAGGAGGGAAACTACACCCTAGAAAAAACAAGAAAGTAATCTTTTTCCAACAAACCCAAAAGAAAGTAACCACACAAACATAAAAAGAACATCAAAAATAACAGGAAGCAACAATCACTATTCCTTAATATCGTATAACGTCAATAGACTCAATTCCCCAACAAAATACATAGTCTAACAGAGATGTATTTCATGTGGATCTTCAATTTTATCAGAAAATGTTTGTGACTCCTCTTTCAATTTAGTAATGCTTTTTGTGTCTACCATTTTGACTGTATTATTTTCCATGATAATCTTTAATTTTAACATTTTTTCTGTGTATTTCTTCGATTTTGTCGGAGGTGTTTTTCATGTAGATCTTCGGTTTTGTGTTTGTGCGGGGGTGTATGTAGTTCCACTTTCAATCAATTTAGGAATGTTTTTATGCCTACCATTTTGTTGGTATAATTGTCCAAGATAATCTTCAATTTTAACGTTTTTCTGTATTTTTCTTCAATTTTGTCAGAAGTATTTTCCATTTCAGTTTTATCAGACAATGTTTATAATTTTACTTTCAATCAAGTTAGGAACATTTTTATACCTTCCATTTTATCTGTATAATTTTGAATGAAATAGTCAATTTTAACATGTTTTTCTATGTATTTCTTAAATTTTTTCAGGAATATTTTCCTTGTAGATCTTCAATTTTATCAGAAAGTATTTATTAATTCCACTTTCAAAAACTTAGGAATATTTTTATGCCTACCATTTAATCTGTATAATTTTTTTCATGAAATACTCAATCTTAACATGTTTTTATATGTTTCTTCAATTTTATCAGAGATATTTTCCATATAAATCAATTTTATCAGAAAATGTTTATAATTTCACTTTCAATCAACTTGGAAATATTTTTATGCCTACCATTTTATCTGTATAATTTTCCATGATAATCTTCAATTTTAATGTTTTTCCATATATTTTTTTCAATTTTATCAGAAATATTTTCCATGTAAATATTCAATTTTATCAGAAAATGTTTATAATTCTACTTTCAATCAACTTAGGAATATTTTTATTCCTACCAATTTATCTGTATAAATTTCTTCAATTTTATCAGATATATTTTCCATGTAAATCTTCAATTTTATCAGAAAATGTTTTTACTTCTACTTTCAATCAGTTTAGGAATATTTTTATGCCTACCATCTTATCTGTATAATTTTTCATGAAATAGTCAGTTTTAACACGTTTTTCTATATATTTCTTGAATTTTATCAGAAATATTTTCCTTGTAGATTTTCAATTTTATCAGAAAATGTTTATAATTCCACTTTCAATCAGCTTAGGAATATTTTTATGCCTACCATTTTATCTGTATAATTTTTCCATGAAATAGTCAATCTTAACGTGTTTTTCTATATATTTCTTCAATTTTATCAGAGATAGTTTCAATGTATATTTATACAATGGAATACTACTCAACAATTAAAAACAATGAATTCATGAAATTCTTAGGCAAATGGGGAACAGGGGGAGGGAAGAGGGCTTATGGTACTTTCGGGGAGAGGGGAACCAGGAAAAGGGAAATCATTTGGAATGTAAATAAAAAATATAGAAAATAATAATTAAAAAAGAGGTTATGCCGGCAATAACCCAATATCTGAGTGTGTATTCATGTTGCTGAAAATGACAACATTCACCTGTCACCTGCCTTAGTCTTCATTTGGTTCAGAGTAGTTGTCTAGGCTCTCTGTCTCTCTCCCCAGATTCCTTTTTCAACCATTCCTTTCTTATATACAAGATTTCTAAAACAAAATAAAACAATAAAGGCCCAGTGTTATGGGGGCTGGGTGCATATCTTTGGAGGCTAAAGCAAGGAAGTAGGAAGAAAATTGATGTGCTTCTCAATCAGAATAATCACAAGCATCTTTTTAATTTCTTACTTGTGAGGCCAATGTCATATTAACTGAACCATTTCAGACTTGGTTTGTTTATTTATTATGGAGATAAACTAGTTTAAGATCAGAAATTTTCCTTTTGTGGGTTTGGTCCATGCTGAAGAGTGACTAAGAACTGGTCTGTAAGTATCTGCTTCGGTTTTTTGAGCAACATAAGACTTTCTCAGATTTCTTTAATAAACTAGACTGTTTGTAGTCAAGTAAAAGGCCATGAGATTTTCTATTGTGTTAAAAAAAATACTACCATTCATGTGAAAGAATAGGACCTATAAAGAAATGAGAGGGTTGATTACCATCTTAAGAACATAAAAGTAAATTGGCTAATATTCTTTCTTGTTATCGAACAACTCTGGGGATACTTTTATTGTCTAGAGCTAAAGTCCATTACATAATAATTTTAGAACACGTTCAGAAATAATCAACAGTGTCACAAGTTCACATTATAATTCACGCCTTATCAAGATATACCATATCCACTAGTTCTTGGAATCCTTAAGGTTACATTCAATAATTTTAAGAATGAAAAACACAAACCAAACCAAACCAAACCCATCTCCTGGGTCCTGGTAAATTGAGACTGCTGATTCTCCTACAGGGCCGCCCTCCTCCTCAGCTTCTTCCAATCTTTCCCCAATTCAGCCACAAGGGTCAGGAGCTTCTGTTCATTGGTTGGGTGCAAATATTTGCATCTGACTCTTTCAGCTGCTCATTGTGTCTTTCGGGGGGCAGTCATGCTGGTCCCATTTTGTGAGGGCTTCATAGCCTCAGTAATAGTGTCAAGGCCTTGGGGCCTCCCCTTGAGCTGGATCCCATTTTGGGCCTGTTGCTGGACATTCTTTTCCTCAAGCTCTTCTTCCTTTCCGTGCCTGCAGTTTTTTTCAGACAGGAACAATTATGGGTCAGAGTTTTGACTGTGGGGTGGCAACCTCATCCCACACTCGATGCCCTGTCTTTCTGCTCTACAAGTTCCCTCTCCTCACTCTAGGGCATTTCATCTAAGGTCCCTCCCTTTGAGTCCTGAGAGTCTCTCACCTCCCAGGTCTCTGGTGCATTCTGGAGCGTCCCCCCAACCTCCTACCTCCTAAGGTTGCCTTTTTCCATTCTTTCTGCTGGCCCTCAGGGCTTCAGTACTTTTGCTCTACCCTATGCAATGCCAGATCATGTTCCCCTCCCCTCCCAAGTCCCCTTTTCCTCCCAGGTCCCTCCCGCCCCTTGCACCTGCTTTCTTCTTTCTCCGAAGTGGGACTAAGGTGTCCTCACTTGGGCCCTTCAGCTTCTTAAACTTTTGGAGTTCTGTGGACTGTATCTTGGGTATTCTGTACATTTTTTTTCTGATATCCACTTATTAGTGAGTACATACCATGCATGTCCTTTTGGGTCTGAGTTACCTTGCTCAGGATGATATTTTCTAGTTCCATCCATTTGCTTGCGAAACTCAGGATGTCCTCATTCTTAATAGCTGAGTAGTATTCCACTGTGTAAATGAACCACATTTTCTATATCCATTCTTCTGTTGTGGGACCTCTGGGTTGTTTCCAGCTTCTGACTATCACAAACAAGACTGACATGAACTTAGTGGAACATATGCCCCTGCAACATGGCGGAGCATCTTTTGGGTATATTCTGAAGAGTGATAGGTATTGCTGGGTCTTCAGGTAGATCAATTTCCAGTTTTCTGAGGAACCTCCAGATTGACTTCCAGAGTGGTTGTACCAGTTTGAAATCCCACCAGCAACGGAGGAGTGTTGCTCTTTCTCTACATCCTCACCAGCAAGTGCTGTCACCTGAGGTTGTGATCTTAGCCATTCTGATTGATATAAGATAGAATCTCAGGGTCATTTTGTTTTGCATTTCTCCAATTTCATTATCTTGATTTTTATCCTAATTTCACTGGAAGTTGTATCTCTATAATGTAGCAAATATTTTCAGTACTATGTAGAGCTGACAATCATTAAAAAAAAAAAGTTCAGCCCTAACACTATAATGGGCTACAAGCAAAGTACAGCAAAATTACTTTATCTTATTTTTAAAAGAATTAAATTGAATCTAAACTGCTACAAACAAGTTTGCTTTATGCAAGTAATGAATGCTAATCTTTTCCCATGTAATCCTCTATGGTAGTCTCTAAGGTAATAATAGGTAGATATATTATGAGTGTCTGTGTTGCAGGGAGAGGGAAGAAAGGAGGAAGAAAGAGAGAGAGGGTGGGAGGGAGAGGGGGAGAGGGAGAGGGAGAGGGAGAGAGGGAGAGGGAGAGGGAGAGGGAGAGAGGGAGAGGGAGAGGGAGAGGACTTATTGGACAAAACGTCAAAACATTCATTCTCAATTATCTACCACATTAAGAGGTATGAGGAATAACACACTATTATATTTTAAGTGAAAACATATATTTTGTATATTAATTTCCAATTCAAGTAGTTTTGAAATGCTTAGAGAGACAAATTTGATTGCGCTGTCAGTTTGTACTGATTAGTCTTTTTGTCAACTTAAACCTCTAGAGTCCTCTGGAAAAAAGGAACATCAACTGTGAAAATACCTTCAAAATATCGGCCTGTAGCTAAACCTGTGGGGGCATTTTCTTGATTGATGGTCGATGTGCGAGAGCCCCTGGACACGTAGTCCTAGGAGGAATAAGGAAGGGAGCTGAGCTTGAGCCTCCCTGTTTGAATTCCTGCCATAGCTTTTTCTCAGTGATGGACTGTGACCAGGACGTGTAAGCTAAATAAATTCTCTTTCCTCCACCCCCCAAATTGCTTTTGGTCATGATCTGTATTATAGCAATAGAAAGCATACTAGGATTCAAGTCTAGCCATAGGTATGAATTACTCCTAATGCATCTCTGTGAGATTAGATAACACATGATATGTCTTTATGGATTCTCAGAAATAAAATAGAAGTTTGCCATTCTTGGATTAAAAATTTCCCTTTTTGGCATGTCACATTTGCTAAATGCCATATCCCCTTTTTTTCTATTTAATTATCATGTATTTTTATGCAATATACATAGATTATATTTTCCTTCCTCCAAAACCTTCTAGATCTTCCCACATATATATATCAATGAACCACATATTCTTCCCTCTTTCCAAAACAAACAAACAAACAAAAATAAAACAAAGACAAAAAACAGCAAAAAGGAAAATCAAAACAAACAAGCAGAAAAAAAAAACCCAAAGCAATAAGACAAAATATACTGAACCAAACTAAAAAGCACACAAGAACATAGAGTTCTGTTTTGTGTCAGCCAATTATTAGGCAAGAGAACTCCCTTGAGTGTTGCTAATATTCTAAGTGACACTTCAGTGAAGAAAAACAATTCTTCCTTTTTCAGAACGCATCAATTGAAACTAGCGTCCTAGTTAGGGGTGGGACATTTTATCCACTTTTCCTACTCTGTGCTTGGACTTTGAATTTATACAGGTATTGAATGTACTGCCACAGTCTGGGTGATCTCATGTGTAAATCTTCCTTTGTGTTCTTAGAAGACATGGTTTCTTTGTACTCATCTACTATCTCCGGCCTTTTCAATCTTTTCACTTCTATCCCTGACTCTTGAGGGGAAGGAGATTGAACTAAGGTGCACTCCATGGGCAGGAACCCATATGAGACAGTGCTAAATGGCCAAGGATCTGAGACTACATAGGTCATGAACTCCAAAGAAAGACTTACTACTATTATTCTGCTAAATAAGCATAGAGATAAAATGACTTTCGGTGACAGATTGCTATCTCAGATAAATGCATTGCTGGAACAACATCAGACAAGATTCTTTTTTCACTAAATGGTGGTTAGCATAGAAACCCACAACTAGGAAACATATAGAGTGAGAGACTTTGCAGCACTCAACAATACCAACTGATGTCTTTACAAAGTGTTCCTTTATTATTCTTTATCTTCCAATTTCATGCATTCATATAATATATGTTGATCACATACACTCCCCTTATCCCTCCTTATACTCTCTCCTACTGCTGAACCCCCTTGTCCAAAAAGTTGAGATTAATTTGTGTTGCTTGTTTGAGCATGCATGAGAAATATTGTCTGGATCGTGGGCTAACAAAAGGTTTCACATGGATGAAAATGTGTCCTCTCCTGGTAGCCTTTAACTACCAATGCATCTTCAAGGGGTGGGAGTGGAGTAGCACCTTCCAAGCTCATCCTGTATCCGTGACGCAAAATGTTAAGGGACTCAATCCTTTGTAGATTATGTGTGGGTAACCATAAACAATATATGTTCAAGAGTGTAGCATTGATGATATATTTGACAGAGAGCATTTTACAAGACTCCTCCCTATCATCTGGATTTTTTGCATTCTTTCAGTCCTCTTTTCTGTGATTTTTTTTCTCTCTAAGTTTAGGTGGTGTTTAATTAAGAACTAAGCACTCAATGGTACATTCCTCATTATGTAAACTAGCTGTGAGTCCCTGCATTAACCGCCCACTTACTGTAAAAGGATGCTTCTCTGACTAAGACTAAAGACATCATTAATTTGTGGGTATAAAAGCAAATATTTAGAAGGTAGTTTGCAGTCCATCTCTTCAACAAACCATAGTAGACTGCTCCTTAGAGTGTACAACCTCTTTGACACATCAGCAGGTATGAGATTAGCTTCATTGAAATGACAGCTTCAAATCCAATCAGCAAGAAATTGGTTCTCCCCATAACAGATGTGCCAAGTGTAGAACCAGTGAGTCCACCTCGAAGTAGCACATTAGCATCATAGATCAAGGGTTTTGTAGCTGAGTAAGGCTATTTATGGATTTCTCTTCTCAGCATCAATATTAAGAATGACAGTTGTTTTACAATAATTTGTCAGTTCTTTATAATATCTAGTGCCATTTTTCTCTTTAAAACTGTGATTTTTGGCTCTTGGGAATGACTATTATTATTATTATTATTATTATTATTATTGAATTATATACAATTTGGGTATTACCTGTGGCTTCTTAGCAGGTGAGCAGAGATTACTTTATGCTTTTAGGATCAAACATGTTACTGAAGATGGAAAATAAAATAGCTTAGTATTTTAGTGTCTTTGAAGCTAATATTTATCTACTGTCTCATTATCAGTCTGTTTTCTGCTTTAGAAACACACTTGCAGAGAGATGAACTGGTTTTTCTTCTGTAAAACATTGAACTCCTTTCTGTTCTGTTCTCTCATTTCACAAAAATTGCATTTTAGCCAGTTTTAGGAGACCTCAGTACTATTTGGAGTTGATAAAGACTAAATTTATGCCATTGCTGCAGCTGCGTCTGCACTGAAAAAGAGGAAATTCAGAGCTTCATATTTTCCACAACAAATAATTCTAGCAACATTCCAAGTTAATTAATTAATAGGTAATAACTGGTGTCATATAGCATATTAAACTTCAATATCCATGATCTGGTAAATATCTATAATAATTTTAGAAATAACTTCATTTCAATGTTTATATAAACCCTTTAAGCATTTTGATGTGCCAGCATGATTTTTGCTTTGTGATATTAGTATTGTATTATTGCGACCATATAAAGAGGAGAAAAATTGTGTTCATATGACCATTCACTGAGGTAAAGGACTTTGCTTTCCAAAGCATTTAATTCATGTCCAATATTTATCTTCTCTTATTCAATATTTTATTTATTTACATTTCCCATGTTATCCCCTTTCCTGGCTTTCCCTCTGCAAACCTCCCATCCCATCCCCCTCCCCTTGATTCTATGAGGGTGCTTCCCCAGCCACCCACCCACTCCTACCTTACCACCCTAGTATTCCCCTACATTGGGGCATCTAGCCTTCAGACAACCAAGGGTCTCTCCTCCCACTGACGCCAGATAAAGCCATCCTCTGCTACATATGCAGCTGGAGCCATGGGTCCCTCCATCTCCCTCTTCTGTTGGTGGTTTAGTCCCTGGGAGCTCCGGGGTGTGTGTGGTTGGTTGATATTGTTGTTCTTCCCATGGGGTTGCAAACCCCTTCAGCTCCTTCAGTCCTTTCCCTAACTCTTCCATTGAGTCCCTGTGCTCAGTCCAATGGTTGGCTGTGAGCATCTGCATCTGTGTTTGTCAGTTTCTGGCAGAGCCTCTCAGGAGGCAGCTCAATCAGGCTCTTGTCAGCAAGCACTTCTTGGCATCAGCAGTAGTGTCTGGGTTTGGTGTCTGTTTATGGGATGGATCCCCAGGTGGGACAGTCCTTGGATTGCCTTTCCTTTAGTCTCTATTCCACACTTTGTCCCTGTATTTCCTTTAGACAGGAACAATTCTCGTTTAAAAATGAGGAACTAGAAAATATCATCCTGAGTAAGGTAACCCAGTCACAAAAGAACATACATGGTATGTACTCACTGATAAATGGATATTAAGCAAAAATCTTGGAAAATCCAAGATACAACTCACAGACTATATGAAGGTCAAGAAGAAGGAAGAACAAAGTATGGATGCTTCAGTCTTTCTTAGAAGGAGGGACAAAATACTCACAGGAGGTAGAAGGTGGGATGGACTTGGGAGGAAGAGAAGAGGGGGAGGGGAAAAGGGTGCAGGATCAGGTATGTGAGGAAACAGGGATGATAGACAGAGGGTCAGGAAATTGAACAGAGGTGTGTAGCCCTGAGGGGGATGGAGAACTGGGCATAGACACCAGAAAGTCCTGGATGTCCTGGAAGCAAGAGGCTCCCAGAACCCAATGGGGATGACATTAGCTGAAATACCCAACAAAGTGGAGTGAGAACATGTAGAGACATATTCAGAAGTTAGGCAAATCCCCTAGTTGAGGGATGGGGACACCCACTCATCTCCAATATTTATCTTTTCTTCTGTGTGTATTAATTTCTCTCTCTCTCTCTTCCTGTGTGCGTGTGTGTGTGTGAGAGAGAGAGAGATGGGGGAGAAGGAGAGGGAGGGGGAGGGAGGGAGGGAGAGAGAGAGAGAGAGAGAGAGAGAGAGAGAGAGAGAGAGAACATGTGGAAGTCAGAAGACAAGTCATGAAGATGGTTCTCCTTCAGCAATGAGTTTGTTGTGGGTCTAACTTTGATTGCTGGGCTTGGCCATAGATAACCAATGGAACATTCACCAGTCTTAGGCAAAGGATTTTAAAGGTGTTAATTAATTCTCTCTCAGGTACACATACACACACACACACTAACTCACACACACACATACACTCACACAAACACACACACACACACACTCACTCACTCACACACACACATACACTCACACAAACACACACACACACACACTCACTCACACACACACATATACTCACACAAACACACACACACACACACACACACACATAAGGTAATACTTTACCATCTCAGTTTTACAGATGTACCTAACAATAGGCAACTTGTCTATACTAACTCAAAGAATAGTTCCAGATGTCTGTCCTTTTTAATCTGTCTGGGGTCTTAGCCATGTGGCTCACACCTGTCATCTAAAGAATATCAGAGATGTTTAAAGCAAAGGTCTTGGAACCTCTCCCAGACATCAATTAACTTCTCCCTGTGTCCTTGAGACATTCTTACATTACCCTACAGAAAGTAGAACTAACCTTTTAATACCCAAATCCTTTTTGTTTCTCTTCTACAAAAGACTATAATTACAGAGGAAGTCAAAGTATTTGTTCCACACATACTTGGTGCCAGACTTTTATATATTTTATTCTTAAAGCTGTCTTGAAAGTTTATATCATTTTAGAGATGATGTAACTGAAGTTTTGAGGGATGAAGTCACTTTCCTAGGGTTGTAGTAAAACTGCCGAGGATGAGCAGAAACCACAGTCTACCTAGCCACCAAGAAATCATTTCTACCACTGCTGTTATCAGTCACTGATCAGTATAAAGATCCAAGTAGAAACATAGGGATTCAACTACACAAATGAAAAGCTTAGAAAGAGAAAAAGATGGGCTAATGAAAGTGACTTGTTAGGTATCTGGAGAAAGGTTGAAGATGTGTGGAATGGTAGGTAGGGAGGTTGAAGCAAGAGTTGGAAGGGGTAGAAGATATAAAATTTTTCTTTTCATGTTTAACTCACATTTTCTCCCGGAATACAACTTCGGGGGGGGGGGCGGTGGGAGCACAATGTGGGACTGTGTGCTAATGACAGACAAAGTCTATTGTTCTCTTTGTTTTGCTCTCCATGCCGCAGATTTCTTTTTCCAACTTGTTTGAGTGACTCCGAGCCTCTCTTAGCTAGAGGATTAGAAAGGATGATGAGAAAAGTATGATAATTGAGAGAAGGGCGAAGCCACACTATTGGTTTTCTCCTATTTCTGTTATCACTGTTCTGATGCTGAACCTGTGAGCATGACCAGTTGTTTTAAGTAAGTATGTGCTATAGTAAAAAAATAAACTTGTCAAGAAATAAAATAAAAATGTTAACCACAAAGACCTTTTCTATACTCAATTATATCCTTTAATATCATCTTTCTTTGTCATAATATCTGGTCAAACATGTTTGTGACATTCCTTTTTCTAATAAGCAGTAGATTTAGTGAATTAGAGGAAATTTAGTTTACAAAACAGCTAATCAAATGGGCTTCAACATTTGGTGATAATGTTCATTTTATAACTTTAAGGTTTGGCTTTTATCAAAAATAGCATAACTTTATCACTTCTTGATTTGGCAGACAAATTGTTATAGAACTGGCTTATGAAAATAAGAAAATAAAATAAAAGAATGTGTTTTCTTCAAGTCATTGCTATATTAGGAATCAATAAGCAAAACTGTACAAGTTTTAGGTCTGTTCAGTATAGTAGGTCGGTATGAAGCTGCTTATATTTTAATGCTAAATGCTGTTTCTCAAGATGTGATTGCCCCCAATGAACAAAACCTCACATACCCAAAATGATGCTGTATGAACCTTCTCCGCAATTTAACTGGTCAATAAAAGATGAGAGACTGTGATTGGGCAGTAGAGGGAGAAAGGTAGGTCTTGAGGTGAGGGGATTGTACATTATGGGAAAGACAGAGAAGATGAAGAGAGGAGAAGATTCCATGCAGTAGGGGATCACGGGAGATGGCCAGGAGGGCCGACCAGTTGGAGTTAAGAGTGGCACAGATGAAACATGACAAGTTATAACTCAGGGATATTGATAGGAACATAGATGATACTAATAGCTTAACGGGTAGATATCTGCCTAGCGCTAGTGCTTTAAAGACTTATCATAAATATAAAGGTTTTATGTCTTTTATTTGTGAACTAAATGATCTAAGGAAGATAGAAACACTACGTACTGAGATTAGACATTTAATAAAACAGTTCATATCCATTTGTTTGTGTGAAATATTAAGAGAATGTAGAAAATGGAACCTGGCTGAAGAGACCTTTGGGAAAACACAAAATAAACATAGTACACTCGCTGAAATGTGTACTAACTGCCTCCACTCACTGAGTATAAGTCACACCTATACTCAACTAGTATTAAAATGTTCTTCGCTGTTTCCAGTGGCAAAATCATTTACTGCACTCTTCTAGTAGCTGCTTCCCAGCCAACCATTGGACTGAGGGTGGGGTCCCCAGTGAAGGAGTTGGAGGGCAGACTGGAGGAGCTGAAGGGGTTTGCAGCCCCATGGGAAGAACAACAACGTCGGTCACCCAGTAGCCCCAGGACTGACTCCCAGGGACTAAACCATCAACCAAGGGGTACACATAGTTCCAGCCAAAAGTGTGGCAGAGGAATCCCTTGTCAGGCATTAGTGGGAGGAGAGGTCCTTGGTCCTGTGAAGGCTCAATAGATGTCCTAGCATAGGGAAATCGAGGGGGGGAGGTAGGTGGGAGTGGGTCAGGTAGAGAGGCATGTACTTGGAGGCAGGGGGTGGGAGGAGGGGTTGGGAGATTTAGGGGAGGGGGGAAACCAGGAAAGGCTTTAGCATTTGAAATGTAAATGAAGAATGTATTCAAAAATTATTTTAAAAAAAAGTAGCTGCTTCTATAGGCTTCGGAGCTCACTTAAATTTGTTATTGAATCATGCATTCTTTTTTTTTTTTTTTTTTTAACAAAAAGAAAAGAGAAAATACAACCCCATCTTGCCACCTAAGCAACATAGGCTTTCATGTTCCAAATAAATCTAAACAGGCATCTCAGATTGTCAAAGGCATTTGCTTCTTTTTTTTTTTTTTTTTTTACACTGATGGGAATCCACCCTTATCTGGCTTCTTTCTGCTTTTCTTTTTTTTTTTTCTTTTTTTTTTTTTTTAATTTAATTTTATTTTATTTTTTTAATTTACATTCCAAATCACTTCCCCTTTCCCGTTTCCTCCCTCCCCGAAAGTCCCATAAGCCCCCTTCCCTCCCTCTTTTCTCCGTTCAACCCCCTCTCATTACTCTGTCCTGGCGTTCCCCTACATCCAGTCTTTCCAGGACCAGGGGTCTCTCCTTCCATCTTTTTAGAAATCTATTGATATGCTAGAGGGCTAATATCCAAGATATACAAAGAACTCAAGAAGTTAAACTCCAGAGAGGCAAGTAACCCTATTAAAAAATGGGGTACAGAGCTACACAAAGAGTTCTCACCTGAAGAATATCTAATGGCTGAGAAGCACCTAAAGAGATGTTCATCATCCTTAGTCATTAGGGAAATGCAAATCAAAACAACCCTGAGATTCCATCTCACACCAGTCAGGATGGCTAAGATCAAAAACACAGGAGACAGCAGTTGTTGGCGAGGATGTGGAGAAAGAGGAACACTCCTCCACTGCTGGTGGAATTGCAGGCTGGTACAACCACTCTGGAAAGCAGTCTGGCGGCTCCTCAGAAAACTGGGCATGACACTTCCGGAGGATCCGGCTATACCACTCCTGGGCATATACCCAGAGACTTTACCTGCATGCAATAAGGACACATGCTCCACTATATTCATAGCAGCCTTATTTATAATAGCCAGAAGCTGGAAAGAACCCAGATGTCCCTCAACGGAGGAATGGATTCAGAAGATGTGGTATATTTACACAATGGAATACTACTCTGCAATTAAAAACAATGAATTCACGAAATTCCTAGGCAAATGGTCAGAACTTGAAAATATCATCCTTAGTGAGGTAACCCAATCACAAAAGATCACACATGGTATGAAGTCACTGATAAGGGGATATTGACCCAGAATCTCAGAATACCCTAGACACAATCAGAATCATGCATTCTTTAACCATGTCATCTGTGTGGAACAATGTGGCGTTTTCACATTCATCTTTTTCATTTATAATAAAGCATTGACTGCTACGTCCCTGATGCCTTAACAGCATTGCATTTATTTCATGCTTTTGGATAGCATACCAATTTTTAAGAAGAGTATCAAACCATGTGGTATAACACATTTAAAAGATTAAAAATTGTTATAAGGCCAATAGATGTTTTCGTGAACACACCTGTAAAGTATTTAGAGTCTTGTAGAGTAGTGAGATTCCCATAACAGAATACTTCAGCTATTCAGATAGTGGGCCTGACAAACCACACAGCTAGGGCATCTGAATATATTTTTTTTTCTAAGCATCTAAGACAATTGCTCAGGTGGAAGGAACACATTCTCCCCGACAAATTCTGATTGCCAAAAAATAATGATGGCATGTACAAACCACAACTAACACTAAGATACAAAAAAACAAGATGAGCCAAACATGGTTTAAAAAGGTGTGTTTTCTTTAATGGTATGATGCTGTACATACCAACCACAGGAAACAGACAACAAACTCCATTTTTCCTTTTGTGTGTGAGGATTTTGTTTTGTTTTGTTTTAGTGTGTTTTGGTATATTTTATCTTTCATTTTTATGGTTTTGTGGTTGAGCTTTTTCTTTATTTTTGGCCCTTTAAAAATATTCATAACCATGAAAAATATTAAGTTAATCTTTTCTTTCACTGAATATACATTTAAAATGAATTAAAATAGTCTAGTTGTAAAAAGGAGTGGATGTGGTGAAATGCAGAAAAATACTGTGAAATTAATTCATCTCCATTGTGTTAGAAATAAAGTCAGATACTCCCCCACCATTGTATTCATGGGACCAGGATGAGAGATTATTTCTGTATTCTCTGCCTGGATGCTCCAGTATCCCATGGTAGAACCAACTTGGTCTTCATTTGAAAGCAAAGAAAAAACAGAGAATGTGCATACTTTGCTATCTTAATTGCTTTCTATTGCTGTGATAAGACACCATTGCCAAGTTATAAAAGAAAACATTGGATCTGAGGCTCACAGTTCCAGAGACTAGAGGAGACTATGACCATAATGGCAGCAACCACACAGGCACAGCATTAGAGCTGTGTCTAAGAGCTTACATGTGGCCTACAGGTTACGAGAGCTAACTGTGAGTACTGTGTACTTTTGAAATCTCTAAGTCCAACCCCAGTGACACACCTTCTCAACAAGATCACACCTTCTGATCCTTCTTCCTAAAGAGTTCTACCAACTATGGACCAAGCATTCAAATAGATGAGCCTATGGGGACATTCTCATTTAAATCACCACATATGCCTCTATGTTTTCCTTGATAAGTACCTCCTATAGGACTCAGAGCAGAGGGAGCACGTTGTAAGTGCTCCCTCAGATGGGAGCACTTCTCACTTGTTCCTCTGTAGCACTTACTGTTTAGCTCTCAGGTAATTATCGGACTGGTAACAGACTTCAGACCTCAATTAAACTTCTTGGAGACTAAGTGTCTTTCTCACTTCTCAGTGAAACAGACATTTAATAAACATTTGCTTGGTGATTTAGTCCCTGGGAGCTCTGAGGATACCGGTTGGTACATACTATTGTTCCTCCTATGGGGCTGCAAAACTCTTCAGTTTCTTGAGTCCTTTCTCTAGCTCCTCCATTAGGGACCCTATGCTCAGTCCATTGGTTGGCTGTGAGCCATGGGTATTTTGAACCCCCTTCTAAGAAGGACCAGAGTATCCACACTTTGCTCTTCCTTCTTGAGCTTGATGTGGTCTGTGTATCTTGAGTATTCCAAGTTTCTGGGCTAATATCCACTTATCAGCAAGTGCATGGCATGTGTGTTCTTTTGTGATTGATTTATCTCACTAGGATGATATTTTCTAGTTTATCCATTTTGTCTAAGAATTTCATGAATTCATTGTTTTTAATACCTAAGTAGTATTCCATTGTGTAAATGTACCACATTTTCTGTATCCATTCCTCTGTTGAGGGACATCTGGGTTCTTTCCAGGTTCTGGTTATTATAAATAAGGCTGCTATAAACATAGTGGAGCATGTGTCCTTATTACATGTTGGAGCATCTTCTGGGTATATGCCCAGGAGTGGTATAGCTGTGTCCAATTTTCTGAGGAACTACCAAACTGATTTCCAGAGTGGTTATACCAGCTTGCAATTGCACCAGCAATGTAGGAGTGTTCCTCTTTCTCCACATCCTCTCCAGCATTTGCTGTCCAAGTTTTTGATCCTAGCCTTTCTGACTGATGTGAGAAGGAATCTCAGGGTTGTTTTGATTTGCATTTCTCTGATGACTAAAGATGTTGAACATTTCTTTAAGTGTTTCTCAGCCACTCGGTATTCCTCAGTTGAGAATTCTTTGTTTGGCTCTGTACCTATTTTTTAATAGGGTTATTTGTTTCTCTGGAGTCTAACTTCTTGAGTTCTTTGTATATATTGGATATTAGCCCTCTATAGGATGTAGGATTGGTAAAGATCTTTACATAATCTTTTGGTTGCCATTTTGTCCTATTGACAGTGTCCTTTGCCTTACAGAAGCTTTGCAATTTTATGAGGTCCCATTTGTCAATTCTTGATCTTAGAGCATAAGCTATTGGTATGTAGTAGAGAATGGCCTTTTCAGATATCAATGAGAGGAGAGACCATTGGTCCTGTGAAAGCTCAATGCCCCAGTGTAGGGGAATGTCAGGCCAGAAAAGAGGAAGGAGTGTTGGTAAGCAGGGGGAGGGGAATGGGATAGGGAGTTTTCTGAGGGCTAACAAGGAAAGGGGATAACATTTGAAATGTAAATAAAGCAAATATCTAATAAAAATTTTTTAGAAAAGCACCTAAAAATAAAATAAACATTTGCTAAATAAGTAAATACATATATAAATATACCAAGAATGAATAAAGAATTTTTAGGCAAAGTAAAATAGCATAAACTTCACAACTGAATGTGTGCTAGTGTTTACTTGTGTGAAAAGGCACTAGCAGGGACTATTTATTGATTATTCTATATTGCCTTTTCCTTTATATATATTTTTAAAATTAACATTTTTATTGCTTATTTATTTTTATTTACATACTGATGGCAGTCCTCCCCTCATATTCCAGTCCCTACCTCACTTAGCTCCTCTCTCCATATCCCCTCCCCTTTTTCTCTGAGAAGGGGGAGACCCCCTGAGTACCAACCCATTCTGTCACATCAAGTCACTGCAGGACTAGGAATATCCTCTCCAGCTGAAGGCAGACAAGGCAGCCCAGTTTAGAGAATGAGATACATAGTCAGGCACCAGAGTCAAGGACAGTTGTTGGGGAACCTGCATAAAGACAAAGCTGCACATACACCATACGTGTGCAGTGGGAGGATCTCAGTCCAGCCCAGGTACGCTCTTTGGTTGGTGGTTCAGTCTCTGGGAGCCACAAAGGGTCTAATTTAGTTGACTCTGTTGATCTTGTGGACTTCAGAGCTCCATCTAATATTTGGCTGTAGTTCTCTGCATCTGTCTATATCTGTTTCAGTCAGCTGCTGGGTGGAGTCTCTCAGATGACAGTTGTGCTAGGCTCTTGTCTGCAAGCATAGCAGAATATCATTAATAGTGTGAAGGATTGCTTCTTGCTCATAGGATAGGATACTTCTTTTTTTTTTAATTGGATGTTTTCTTTATTTACATTTCAAATGTTATCCTCTTTCCTGGTTCTCCTCCCTCCCAGAAACTTCCTATCCCATCCTCCCTCCCCCTGCTTCTATGAGGTTGTTCCTCCACTCACCCCACTCCCACCTCCTGGCCCCCAATTTCCTTACTCTGTGGCATCCATCAAGCCTTAAGATGGGCCAGTTGTTGGTTGGCCATTTCCTCAGACTCTGCTCCATCTTTGTTTCTGCACTTCTTGTAGGCAGGATACATTTTGGGCTGAAGGTTTTGTGGGTGGGTTGGTGTTCTTGCCCTCCATGCCCTCCACTGTGATTCCTGCCTGGTTCCAGGAGGTGGCCACTTGAGCCTTCATATCCCCCATTGCCAGGAGTCTCAACTAGACTGACCCTCATAGACTCTGTGGAGTCTCCCCATCTCAGGTCTCTGCTCCACTGTTGTGTATTTTAGTTCATTCTTTCTAACCTCTCTCCATGGTTCTCTTTATATCTGATCCTGCATCATACAAGTGCATGTCCACAAGGACATTTGCTCAGCTAAAGTTACCATCTAAAATTTGCATGCCCACTGTTATAAACAAGGAATGAAATCTCTAAGAAATTAGATAACTCAACTAAATCTGTAGTTCAAGCAATGATAAACCAGGAATCAAACATTCTTTCTTCATATATTTGTTTTCCTCATAAACAAAGCTAAAACTAGAATATAGTAAGTGAACAAGGTGCTCACTCAGATATTTCCTTGCCTATTTCTGTGCTGACTTCCTAGATTCTTTTTTGTTTCTCTGCATTGCTCTCTGTAGCATGTTATGATCACTGTTTTATCACACAGGGCTGTCATGCCACTTACTTATCTCCCTTCAGATAAGGGCTCAGTTTGAGAAAATAACTCTGGAACAATCATAATTACTTGTCCTCCTAAAAGCAACTCAGAAAAAGTATTAGCTGGAAGGGAAGTTGATTTGCCTTTAAAAGTAATGGAAATGCTGCCCTCATGCTGGATTTCATTATACTGTGGACAGTGGGGACTCAAGTACTTTGCATGCCTTAGAAAGGGATAGAAGAGCCTGAGACTCACCAGCAGGAGAGAAGCTAGGGAGTCATAGGCACACCAATTTGTATTTTGAGAATATTGCAAATGTACTAGCCATGTGAAACAATCTTTTTCTCCTATTTGGTAGAAGTTGAAATAGTATTGAAAATTGAGCTTCTTAACAGGATTGCAGTGACACTCTGCCCTCTGCCTTTTACTGATATAAGCTAAGAGATGTGATGTTCTTTAAGGAAATGTATTTTGGGATTAGAACTAAGGTGGCAGGGATATTCCAGGTAATAATGAATTTGCTGACAAAGTTCCAAGGGAAAGTGGGTTGTAATATAGTCTCCATACAGTATAATTTGTAACTTGATGTGATGATGAAAAGTAAAAAGTTACACATGCACAGTCACACACACACATCACACACACAGTCACACACATAGTCACACACAGAGTCACATACACAGTCATACGCACATGCACACACACATACACACAGTCACAGACATACACACACATACGGTCATGCACATAGTCACATGCCCACACACATGCACACACACATATGCACACAGTCACATACATAGTCACACACCGAGTCACATATACCGTCACACACACATGCACACACAGTCACATACATAGTCACACACCGAGTCACATATACCGTCACACACACATGCACACACAGTCACACACATACAGTCACACACCTGCACACCTGCACACACACACACACACACAATTATAGTTAATGAAGATAGAGAAAAGTTACAGACTTTTTACTCAGATGTTCTTTTGTCCTCACAAAATGTTTTCTTTTGAATCATTTGTTGATTTTTGTTTTTATTCTATTAGTGGGGTGTGTGTGTGTGTGTGTGTGTGTTGGTTTTAGATTTCAACAATTTGAGCAACATTCATCAAATTTCAACTTTAAGAAAAAATGTTTAGCTTTTAAGAAGGTCTTTCAAATGTTGCAAGTAAACATATAATATCAGTTAATGTCTACAGAATCAAAGAATATGCCAGGAATTAATACAATGAGTGAGAGAAGACATTTAGTAAATCATTGTATCAGAAATGACCCTAAGTTGTATGGTGAAACACTATATGAACTATAACAATAAAAACTAATTAGGCTCATGATATCAAATGGATAAAACTAATATACAAGTTGGGAAATGAGGCACACAACCACTTTCAACTTAATACTGGCCATTCCGGCTATAATTTGACTGACTTTCTCCCTGATAATAAATGGCTGGCCTTTGTTTGTTGCTATTTACTAGTCATAAGCTATTGTAATTTGGAGCATTTGTACTGATGCTGGCTTGTCCTCAAATCAACAGGGTTTTTCTGAGCAGAAAAAGTTTAAGTTGCCCCCAAAATTGTGCAATGCTGTGTTACAATTCCTGCCTCTTACATACTGTTCTTTCATTATGAGAGGTAGAATTATTTTTGGGAGACACAATACTGATATTCTTTGATTTCATTATATTACTAAAGTTATTTTGTTATTATTGCTTTTAATCTCCTGCTATGATGACTATAAAACTTCAATTTTGTTACAGATATAGGTTCATAGGAGAGGAGATTTCATAAAGTCTTAGAGCATTCTCATAAATTCTTAGAACCTAGTGCCATGGATTAGTAGGAGCTAGGACATTATGGATTCTTTTATGTACCCAAATAATATTCTATCAAGGGCTTATGTCATAGATTTTTATCCATATATCAGTTGATAAGTTGATATCTACTTTGCATTACTATAAACAAAGCCCTATGAATTTTGCAAGACTTTTTTTTAATGTAGATAGATACTTTCACTTGTTTTGAGTATATACCTGCATGTATAATGTTGGATTATATTCCCAGTCACCCAGTTAAAATTTGAGTAATCGCCAAAATATATTCTATAATGGCTACATTATTTTATAATCCTATAAATAATGTACATGTCTTCTCCAAGTGTTTACTTCATATTCATCACCATTGTCTTTAAATTTTACTTGGTGTGTGTGTGTGTGTGTATGTATGTATGTGTGTGTGTGTTATACTTGTGGGTAGTATATGTCAGTGTAGTGTGTGTGTATGTGTGTGTGTGTGCGCGCGTGTGTGTGTGTGTGTGTGTGTGTGTATGTGCATACAAGTGTCCTGGAGTATGTGCATAGACCAGAATAGGATATTCCATGTCTCCTTTATCACTTTCCAATTTATTTTGGTGAGGTAAGGTGTTTTTTTTTGTTTTTTAATCCAAGGACAAGCAAGTGGCTAAGAAGCCCCAGGAGTCTTCCTGTCTCCCTCAAATTCCTCTGGCAGTAGGATTATATGCATTCATACCTATGCCCACATTTTATGTGTGTTTCAAGGATTTGAGTTCAGGTATTTGTGTGCTTGCTAGAGCAACTGCTCTTTATCTATTGAGTCATCTCTTCAGCCCCTCACAAATATATTTTTGTCTTAATTATAGCCATTCTAGGAGGTGTGCTGTAATCACTCCCATTTCCCAGTCACAGGAATGAGAGAAAATCCTTAATATTCTTTATTTCTTATAAATGCCCTGATATAATTAATTCTCTTCTTAAGGAAATTACATTCTAATTCTCTTCTCTGGAGTTATGATAAATCTTAATTTGCATAGATTCAGTACTAAACACATACCGAATATATGATGTGAGCTAATATGTTTCATTAAACCATTAGAGTCACCCTGTCTCTGCTGGCAGAAAAGCAAATTATAGTACTGGTCTATTCTCTACAACGCTGAATAATCTATATAGATTTGAAACTTCATTTTAAAAAACTTCAGTTGTAACTGCTTGCAGTTACCTCAAACAGGTTACCTGGAAGGGAAGCTGGGGATATATGGAAAGGTGGCAAAAAGAGAATGAGACCAAGACAACAGTTGCTGTTCAAGGTCTCAAGGTTTAATGGAGGACTCCAAATATGTAGGCGCGGGGGGGGGGGAGCCTTCCCCCAAAGGCTGGAAACTCTCCCCAGAACCAGTTTAGTTGCTCAGCAGGTGGATACTGTTTCTCAGGAAACTGCAGGTCCTTGAAGAACAATGGGCGTCACCTTGGTCCAAGCGCTCCACCCTAAGTGGAGGGGATTATGGCTAACACAGGAGTTCCTGCTCAAAGGCTGGGAGAGGAACTTCACCTTGGTCAATGTCGAGTTCCTGCCAGGTGGCTTGGCACCCCAATAAGGCTCGCTACATTCAGTGTCCCCAGAACTCTTGTTTTTTTGTGTTGTTTTTTTTTCAGGAATATCAAACTCCTTTTACGTGTGTGTTCTTAAATATCCTATTAGAAAGGGAATTATTTCTTCAGAAGCCTTAGCACATGACAAACATATGCAGAGAGAGAGAGAGAGAGAGAGAGAGAGAGAGAATATATATAGTATTTACTGATAGATTAATAGACTGGATAGAAAACTGCATCAGCAAGATGAAAGAAAAGCTCATGAATTCGTTAGGCAAAATATTACCATTATTCACTTCATCCATTATTTCAGGTTATTTTTAGTCCTGAAGGTTGGACCCAAGAGAACAGAATGTCTTCCAAAATATTTTCTCATTGTGTCCTAGTTTTCTAGAAATGTTTAAAAAACAGTATGTGCAAGACCATTTTCCAAAATGCTACCATGGGGTTCATCGTCTGTAATTTTCAAAAACAACAACTGAGGGTTGCTGCACCTCATTTATTATGCAACACTGAGCTTTGAGCAAGGCAGAGAAAAACAGAAGCAAACCTTACATTCCCAGCAGGCAAAATGCTGTTTGACATTTAATCATAATGAAGCATACAGCCTAGTGGGACATAAGTAAAGCACTTCTGCATGTCAAATAACATGTTCCCTTTCATTATTTTACGTTCCTTTGTTAGCATTTCTGATTCTTACAGAATTATTAAAGTTTACAAAGAACACATTAAATGTCTACATGACTGTGAAGGTGTGGAACTAGATGAAAATGGAGAACTAAGTTCTTAGTCAGATTTGGGAAAGTATGGAATCTGTGTTCAGGTAGCCATTTCTTTCCCACTGTGTCTCTCTTTCAAGCAGTTTTGATTAATTTTCAGGATACCACACATGAAAATGTGGCATTTTCGTGGATGCCACACTCTTGTCTCCAAAGACTTGAACATTATTCTATAAAAGGAGTCGGGAAGGTAGTAAGAGCAAGAGGAAGTGAGTGACAACAGGAAAAGTGTTTTCGGGACACAGCACGACAGTAGCACATAGGAATTCAGAGTGATTGTGATAGCATGCACAAGGCCTGTACAAAGTCAGATCAGATACAATCCCAACAAGGAGGGAGACTGGCAACAAGGAGCCCTCCTGAAGACTAGCAAAGCAGGGCTTGACTATCAAAAGCTGCTGGGAGACCGGAAGTCAGTTTTCTTCCATCCTGTGGGTTGACCAAATTCTAGAGAAGGTTATATATCCAAGAGCATTTGCGCACTGCAAAAAGGACTGGATAATAAGTAAGGAAGGGAGGAAGGAAGGAAGGAAGGAAAGAAGGAAGGAAGGAAGGAAGGGAGGGAGGGAGGAAAGCAGGGAGGAAGGAAAGGATGAAGGAAGAAAGGAGGGAGAAAGAAGGGAAGGAGGAAGGAAGGAAGAAGGGAGGGATGGAGGAAGGAGGAAGGGAGGAAGGAAGGAAGAGAGGGAGGGAGGGAAGGAGGGAGAAAGGAAGGAAGGAAGGAAAGAGAAGACATAAAGAGGGAGAGAGAGAAGAGGAAATATTTTTAGGGGGATTGAGAGAACAAAGATGAATGTGATTTAAATACATTGTATCATACACTCAAAGAACTACTAAAAACAACAAAGAATTCAAAGCATTTACTGTCTTTTCCTAACTGACAAGGGTTAAATACCACACTTCTGGCCTTCTTCCCCACGAGTAGCTCCCGGAGAGAATTAAGACTGATCTTGTCTAGACTTCCTGCTCTGTTTGCTTGTGCCACCAGCTCTCGTTGAGGGACTGGAGCGAGGCTTGGGTTGTGGATTGTGATGAAAATGAAGAGTTTCAGATTCAGAATTGAGGCAACAGGCTCCGAGTTTGATAAATGCTAATTACTAGGCATTATGAAGTCTAGTCAATCCTTAAAATGTTACTATAACTTATTAAGACTCCATCATAACTCATGGCTAAACTGTTACATTGGAGCTGGCATGGTGGCACAAGCCTATGATACCAGTACTTGGGATGATTAGACAGGAAGTCTGGTGTGAGTTTAAGACGAGCCTGAGTACCAAACTGAATTCAATTTAAAGTTTACTTTAGGTGCAATGCAGATACTTGAGGTTACTGTGTTTGGTTGGTTGGATTGGGTTTGGTTTTTTATATTCTTCATGTTCTATTTCTTGCATGGGGTTTTTTATAATTTGGGGAAAACTCCTAAGGTTCCATGCATGAGGCAAGCATTCTGTCATTCAAGCTGTCACCCAAGACCCTGGATTCAGTTTAAAGGAAGGCCAAAAGGACAATACTCGTAGGTTTAAACAGGGAGAAATCCTGACAGAAGGCAGATAGATACAAAGACAGATTTTGAAACTTTTGGTTTGTTGCAGTGTGTGTGTACACATGCAGATGCAGACGCAGACACAGACACAGACATACACATATACATACACATATTTTTATATATATACCCCACCTTTTACTTAGTGATGATTTCAGTTTGACTACTTATTTCTGTGATGCAGTTTAAAATTATTTTGTTGTTTGTTTTAAAATTTATTCATCGACTTACATCAAAAATGCTACCCCCTTCTGGTTTCCCCGTCACAGATTTCCTCCCCTATCCCCTCCCCTTCTCCTCTGAGAGGGTGAGCCTCTCATGTGTATCTCCCTACCCTGGCATATCAATCCTCTGCAGGATTAGGCACATCCTCTCACACCGAGGCCAGGCAAGGCAGCCCTTTTGGGGAATGGATTCCCCAAAAGAATACAGCTTTAGTACAGCTCAGGCTGCAGTTGCTCAGGCTCCAGTTGCTAGGGGACCCACATAGACTGAGCTGCATGTCTGTTACATATGTGGCTCAGTATGTAATAGCTCCAGGGCTCCAGGTTAGTTGACTCTGTTGGTCTTCCTGTGCAGTTCCTATCACCTTTACAGCCTTCAGTTCTTTCCCTAACTCTTCCACAAGAGTCCTTGACCTCTGTCCAATGTTTTGCAATGGGTATCTGCATCTGTTTCAGTCAGCTGCTATGTGGAGTCTCTCAGAGAACAGTATTATTAATAGTATAAATATAATTCAGATACTGTAACAGTAGGTGGAAGAGAAAAATCTCATGAGATTACACTTCAGTGACACAGATTTCCTAGTATTTGGCTATTGTTGAACTAATGTTTTCATTGAACAGATAAAAGAGATTCTAGAATCTGTGACTTGGAAGATATGTTTGTGTAGGTCTATTCTTTTAATCACAGTCCCTGGATATATGAAGTATGATCATCTTGGGAAAATACAATGTACATCTTTGGTTCTAAGGACTAAATGCCTGACATCTTTCAGGAACTCAAATATCAAAATAACATATTTAAGTGCCCAAATGAATGAATGAAATTAACATGTGTTCTGGGAAGAGTGTCTTTCCACACTGTGGTTCTATGAGGTTGTATATTCACAGGCACTGAATTCTAGGGCAGGCAAACCTCTCTATTTTAAAGCAAAATTTGTTGGACTCATTATTTGTTTCCAGCATCTTGTTCCTTGCTCTTTTTCTCACTGACTCCAACTACATCATTTGTCCATTGTAGTCTGCTTTCCCATGGTTTCCAGAAAGCCTGCTGTTACTCCTGCAGGGTTTTTATAAACAAAAACCTTCAAATGCATGGTCCAAGAATTGGTAAAAACACCCCTTCCTAGTCAAATAAGGATTGGAGGCACATTTGGGGAACTGGATGGGAGTTGCTAAACGTTTCATTAGGCCCAGCAAAAGATTCCTGCCCTGTGGCCATATCTTACCTATTTTTAGTAGAGTTTGTGGAACTTGTGACATGAGCAAAAAGCCATGGCAGCGGAGTGGCATTAGTGATTATGGGCTGGCTAGAAGCCCGAATCTCAAGAGCAGCAAAATGTCTGCCTGCTTGACACAGGAAGAGAAGCATCCCTGAGCAGCTGGCAGGTCAAGGTGCAGCTGCCATGCAGAGGGTCTGCTCGCAGACAGACTCAAAAGAGGTAATGCCACAAGAACTGCAACTGACAGCCTCAGATGCAGCATTAATAGCAAAATGAACAGCAGTCCCTGCCCTTTGGGACATTATCTGAGGGGAGGACTGGTATAGCTGGCTTGAAACAATTCCGTGTGGGACAAAGCAAACTCTCAAGTGGCTTTCTCATGTCATCCTTCCAAAATGCCTGTTCCTGGTATAAGGGTGGTTCAACACAATGTTTGCTTAGCATGCAGCCAGAATAACTAGGAACACCTATCAGCTGCCATTCACGAGTCAACACACTCCGTTCCTGTGATAGTTCATCTTCACTGCTCACTGTAAAATGTTTTTAGGTAACCATGGAAACACACCATGAGATATATTTATTAAGATGGTGCTAGAATGATTTAACTGAACAAGGAAGATCTACACTGTCTGTGAGCAGCACCAATGCATGAAAGGGTACCCCAGACTTTGAAAATACTGTTAGAAGTAAAATTTATAATTGCTTACAACATTAGGAATACTAAGAACATTAAATGCAGCTCATATGTTGTGGGCTAATCTTATCTGAATCCATATAACATAATTAGCCAAAAGAAGCAGAATATAAAAATATAAAGTATAATTTTTAAGACAGCCAATGCCTTAAATTTGTGATTTTGTACATACACTTATGTACAAACATAAGCAAAATATATGCTAATTTTTGATGTTGAATAGAAATCATGATGCATCTGTACATCCCATTAAGTTAAGATGCTAAGAAGGAACACTTCATTTTTAGTGATTGACAGTTCTGTATAGGATGGACCAAAATGAAAAATATATCTCTTTTGATTCAGACATTTATTAATAAGTAGGGTTGTGAATTTCTTCCCTATTGTTTTCATGCTATTCAGTTATACACTGACAAACAATACAAATGTATTCCCTACATTCACAGAGATTTCATTCTACTTAGACGGAGAACCAGGCCTGGGATGGGAAAATAAAGACACAAGCAAAGAGATAAATGATTAAGAAATTTTTAATAGTGGAAATATTTCAGAGAAAGTAAAACTGTAGGTTTGAAATGTGGGCAAATTTGAAGCAAATAGCTAGAGAAGTGATCTTTAGGAAGCTTAGTAATGTATGTTGCTACAGCCAATCCCATTTCTTATGACCATAATATTACCAATGTTCATATCAAAACAAAGAGTAATAATGCTGTAAAACCTAAGGCTTATTAATATTTTCCTTGTATTGACTGTGTAAGATGTAGGAACACTAAAATTCTGAGGCTGTTATAAGCAATAATTTTTTCAACCTACTTTAATAAGTAGGTTTAATAATTTTTTTCACCCTGCTCTCTAGGGCACCACCCACGAGAGGTAATGGAAGAGAAAAATTACTAGGATATGGGGGAAAGTGGACCTGCTTAGAAATAGTTCTTTTGGGGGCAAGTTCAGTCTTCATTGTCAGGATGTCAGCAGTTCAGTCCAGTAGCAAACACCAAATATGAATCAGCAGCTGAAGTCCAGTCTTATTGGCAGGCAGGCTCCACATGCAAACCAGCAAGGACAGTTTAAGCCAGAAAAAGCTACAAGGCAAGCAGCAAGAAGCCACAGGAACCTCACAAGAAATTCTTTGGTGAGTTTCTTTCTATGGCATTACCATAAGCTGAGCTCAGCATCTCAATGTAAAGTGAATCAATAAATGCATGCCATTAGCATTAGTGAACAATAGTGAGGTGGAGCAAAGCAAGCCAATGTTCTTGCTCTCACTATGGTGTCAAATTTATGTTGCTTCATCATGTGTCCTTTCACATGTCTGCTTTAGAAAAATATCTTTTCACCTGGGTCTGCTTCAGCAAAACATTCTTTCATGTGTCTGCTTTAGAAAAACATCCTTTCACCTGTGTGCCCCAGCAAAACATCATTTGACATAACTGACTTTCCAAAGAAACCAGACGTTTCCACTTCAGACAGTAGAACAGATTCAACAGTTAATATCACTGGAGTTCAAATCACAGGATCCCAGGATGACAGGCTTGCTTCCACAGATACCTGTAAGTCAACACTAAGTGAGATAGCAGCAGGAAAATTTCTAGGGCTTTCTTCCTGCTGGATGGATGGGAAACATGAGCTTTGGGTTTAGCAGGAAGCCCTATTTGAAATAAATAAGGTGGAGATGTGTCTTAGTTCCACAATGGAAGCTCTTATTCTGGTGTCACATTTATCTTATGTTTCTATTGCTGTGAAGACAAACCATGGCCAGGGCTGTTTATAAAATGAGGTATTTAACTGGGCTCGTGGTTTCAGAGGACTAGAGTCCATGATGACAGAGCATAGACAAGGCAGTAGGAACAACTGAGAGCTCATATTTTAATCCCCATGTAGGTTGTAGAGTGTGTGAGTGAGTCACAATAGAAATGGCATAAGTCGTCTGAAACCTCAAATCCTGTCCTCATTGATCTACCTCTTCCAACAAGGTCACACCTTCTAATCCTTCTTAAATAGTTCCACAAACTGAGAACCAAATTTCAAACATATAAGTCAAGGGGGACATTATCATGCAAAACACCACAAGATGTTATAGGAATATGCTAGACACTCCCTGTCCTTTGTTAGTGTGTGTGCACCCAACACACACAGGTGTGTATATACCACACACACTTACACACACATGTATGTGTGCACATGCATACTTGTGAACACACACACACATATTTAGTGCTTTACTTATATACCAAATTAAAACTTCCTTATGAGAGAAGAACTGTTTATGATATGGTGTAGCTGTGTTATTAAGAAGAAAATCCTTGGTAAATTCAATGCTACTTAGTAGATGGAATAAAGCAAAGTCTCTAGATCTGAATATGAAAGAGATAAAGTGAATGAGAAAAGTGAAAAGCAATACAAAGTCATTCAGGTGTCATTTGGATTTTGATGCATGCTTTGAAGGTGGAACTTCCCGGGAATTGCTCACGAGCGGGTTCTACGTGGAGGGAGAGCTGAAGAGTGAAACTACGGGGGCCGAGAGAAAAGAACACACAGAGACATTAGTGCATGGCTGTACAAAATCTTTTTAATTTTCTTTGGGGACAAGAGCGACAATATATGTGCTGTGGGCGTGACCCTCCCTCCCAAAGCTGCAGAGTCTTCTCAGCAGGTCTCTGGCAGGTTGAGAGATGTTGCCATAACAGATCTCTGAAAGATCACAGGGTCTGCTACTAAGCAGGAGATGGCGACTTGACTTTCGCAGAAAACTGTAGTGCCAGAGGGGCTCTGACATCTGTCAGGTGGGAGGAGGTGTGGCTGGAATTCCTCAGCTCTGTGTAGGTGAAATACAGGCAGCTGAATTCTGCCTAGAGGCTATATGGCATTACAATGGATCTCTACATGGAGGCATTAAGGCACAGTGAGTAAAGGTGCCTCACAGAGTAAGGGCTGATTGAGAGTGTGGTTCTGGAATATTTTCTAAAGCTATGTTGTATAGATTCCACTGAGATTTGCTACCCACACTTTTTCCTTTGTTTCTTCTTGTTTGTACTGTATGCCTCTGAGATTTGAATGATATCACAGGGGATCTTTCTTCATGTCCTAACTTTTAAAAACTAATCTGAATTCCTTTTTTTAATATATATTTTTATTTTTTATTTGTTATGTTATTTATTTACATTTTAAATGCCCCACTTCCTGGTTTCCCCTCCACAAACCCCCTATCCCATTAGAGTCACCCTATTAGGAATGTGGAAAACTTTAAGGACTGAGGGTGATTTGAACAGTGGAAGTCTGGTTCTGGAGGTTTCAAAGGAGAAGAATTTTCGTCTGTGGCCCATAGACTGTTTTTGTGATGTTTTGGTGAAAAATGTTGCTGCTTTTGTTCAAGTCTGCCTATGGTTAAAGTGATGAAACTCAGATTAAATGCATTGACAAAGGAACTCTCAGAAACTACCAGCATAGACTTTGTTCTATGGTTTAAGCTCAAGAATAGCAGCTTCATCAAGCATAGCAAGCTTAGAAAGAAAAAAAAAATTACAGAATATATGTTAAAATTATAGAATGTATGTTTCAAGTACTAAGGGGTCCCAGAAAGTAGAATGTAGGTGAATGCTATGTTCAAAGAGATAAACAGATTAAGGGTGTGGTGACTTCAGGCAAGATACCACCCAGTTAAACTTGTTTATGTTTTTGCAGTTGAGCAAGTGACTTGGTTATTGTATGAATTTGGACTTTTATTGTGGAATGAGTAACAATCTAGAAATAAATGACACAGGCTTTTGATCTATATCTTGAGGAACAGTGGTCAGGAAAAGCCAGGCATGGTGGTACACGCCTTTAATCTCAGGGGACAAAGCCAAGCTTAGGTGGTGAGGGAGTTGGGAAACAGAAAGCTGGTAATAGAACAAGCAGGCCCTATTCCATCACCAGCAAGCAGCAGAACTTGGCCGCTTCAGTCATGTGGTTCTGGCTTTTGAGTCAAAAATAGGAGAGACTCCTGGAATAGTTGATGGTGGTTAGCTGGAGCTAAGCAATTAGTGGTGATTAAGAAGAGACCAGCACCACTGAAGCAAAATCTTCTGGGAAGTATTTTCTGAGATCAGAAAGAAGCTGTGTGTTCTTTGTGTAGTTCTTCAACAACCTGGCTGCCTAACAAAGAGCTGGGCAAGTACACGGCCAACAAGGATGCTAACATGGAAGAGGAAAGTCTTTTGGGTCTCGACTCTTACACAAAGAACTACAGGCAATACAGAGATAGCCAAGGTTATACCTCTTGATGCAGCCAGACTTGGTAACAAGTAAGAATCACCCAAGTGGTACTGGTTTTGAAGGTATGACTCAGTCATGGAGAACAGCTGAGACTTGGGCCTGTGAGAGGCCAAGGAAGGCTATTGGTGAAGGTGCAACCTCAGTTGCAGTTGATGGCCCAGGATTGTAGTGACCATTCAAATAATTTGAGGCTTGGAACCTAGGAGGGAGCCCATCAGAATCTATTGG
Organism: Tokudaia tokunoshimensis; assembly: GCA_036184795.1. Taxonomy (NCBI): domain Eukaryota; kingdom Metazoa; phylum Chordata; class Mammalia; order Rodentia; family Muridae; genus Tokudaia; species Tokudaia tokunoshimensis. The sequence continues at coordinate 170,370,444 of BTHU01000001.1, read as the reverse complement.
TGAAGCCTAGTTGCAGTGGAAGACTCCAGCACATTGGAGACACCAGTACTGAGGAATAATCACCAAGAATGGCAGCAGCAGTGATTCAGCCCGATTCTAGAGTGCTACATAAAGCAGAGCTTGAGAAGTGACCCAAGCACTTTGGACTATCATGTCTGCATCCCAGACGTTTGAACAAGAGGCTGTGAAGTTGAAGTTGTCTTGGAGACTTAAGATATTAGAGATGCCAAAGCCATGAGAAGCCTGCTGAGAAATGCTGCTAACAGGGAGGGAAATGAGCCCAAGAGAAATAAATGTTTCAGTTATCAATGCTGAAACAAGTTGGAATCAGGCATATAGAGATACAGAGTATAGAGTTTGTTGACTTTTGGACTTCCTTTGACCCAGCATGTTCTCACTATAATGCTTTGGGATAGTAATGTAAATCCTGTAATGTTGGAGGTGTATGATCTTCTTTTTGATGTTGATTCTGTAGGGGACTACAGTTAAGTGATTGGATGAATCTTAGAAAAGACTTTGAACTTTGGACTTTTAACATTGTTGAGACTTTTACAGACTATGGGAGTTTTGAATTTGGACTAAACATATTTTGCATTATGGTATGCTTAGGTATGGCCCTCATAGACTCATGTGTTTGATCAAGCCTATATGGGCCACAAAGTGAATGCGGTGGTTTGAAGATGCTTGGCCCAGGGAATGGCAGTATTAGGAGGTGTGGCCTTGTTGGAGTAGGTGTGGCCTTGTTTGAGAAAGTGTGTTACTGTAGACATGGACTTTAAGATGCTTGTCGTAACTCAGAATACCCAAGACACAATTCACATATCAATAGATTTCCAAGAAGATGGAAGGAGAGACCCCTGGTCCTGCAAAGACTGGATGTAGGGAAATACCAGCACAGAGAAGTGAGAGGGGGTTGAATGGGGAACAGGGGGAGGGAAGAGGGCTTATGGGACTTTCGGGGAGGGAGGAACCGGGAAAGGAGAAATCATTCGGAATGTAAATTAAAAAAAATATAGAAAATAAAAAATAAAGAAAAAAGAAAAAAAAAAGAAAAAAAATGCTTGTCGTAGAGTACCATGACTGCCTGGACACTGACATGCCTCCTGTCATGATAATAGGCTGAACCTCTGAACCTGTAAGCCAGCCCCAACTAAATGTCACTTATGAGTTTCTTTGACCATGGTGCCTCTTCTCAGAGATGGAAATCCTAAGACACTACCCACACTTCTTCAATGTTTCCTAAGCTTTGAGCATAGAAGTTGTGTTGTAGATTATCTACTGGGGCTAGACATCCCAAAGTCAGTTGTTCTCTCCCTGTGTTGACCCTGTCATGGTTTTCCATAATGTTCTCCATCTGCTACAAAAAAAAAAAGGTTCCTTGACGGAGAGTGAGAGCTACATTCATCTATAAGGATGTAGTGTCACATAAGTGTCACTGATAGCCCTCAGGGACATCTTGCCATGTTGGTCATTGCTGTGAATCATGGGTGTCACAGATACACTAGTTCCTTCTACCATTTTGGAAGCCTGTATAGCACTTGTAGGTGCTTTGAAAGCTAGTCCTCTGGAAAAATTCAACTTAGATCTTCTGAGTCTTCAGCAACAGGGACTTACTTTCAACCTCAGGGAGACTAGAAAGCACAATGGCAATAGCCTGTATTGATTTGGGAACTTCTTGGGCTCCTTTGACCAAAAGCTTAAATGGGGGTGGTTCTTATGTCTGGTAGTTGTTTTAAAGGTACCACTAAGTGCTCTTGTAAACCTCATAAAGAATTATATTGTTTTTAGTTAGCTGAAGTTACATACAACACATATAAGTGAGTGTGTGTATATATGTATGTATATCTATATATATGTAAATAAAAAAATATAGAAAATAAAAAAAAAATTCTGATGATGCTGCCCTCAAGAGCCATAAGCTAATATTTGTGTATTTTCTTTAGAGAAATATCTGTTCAAATAAGTTCTCTGCTTTTCTTTTCTTTTCTTCAGATCTGACAATTTTTTCTTTTTTCATCTTTGTTTTTAAATCTTCTACCATACAATACATTCTGATCTCAGCTTTCCCTCATTCCACTCCTCCAAGTTCCCACTCCACCTACCCTCTCCCTTAGACCCACTGTCCTTCCATTTTTCTTCAGGGAAAAAACAAAAGCAGCCCTCCTAGTATGATCAAGTTAACACAGTTTGGCAAGATGGATTAAGACTAGGTACACTGTCATATCAAAGCTGACAATACAACTCATTAGGGGGAAAAGGGTCCTAAGAGCAGGCAAAAGAATCCAAGACACCCCTGTTTCCATTGTTAGGAATGCCACAAAACCCCAAACTAAACAACTACAGCATGCGTGGAGAGAGCCTAGTGCAGACCCATGCAGACTCTAAGATTGGCACTTTAGTCTCTGTGAACCTCTATGAGTCCAGCTTAGTTGACACTGTGGGCTGTGTTCTTCTGGTGTCCTCCATTCTGGGAAGATCTTCTTCCTCTCCCACTGGGTTCCATTATCTCCACCTAATGTTTGGCTATGGGTTTCTTCCTCTGCCAGAGGAAGCATCTGATCAGGTTAGGCACTGATCTATGACTTGTTTTTTTGTTTTTGTTTTTTGTTTTTGTATTGTTGTATTATGTTTGGTTTTTTTGTGGTCAGTCTTGTTTGATTATGCCCTAAAGATTCTGGGTCATTCAGATTCCTTTTCCTGGTCATTCAGATAATGTCAGGCATGGGTTCCCTCTTGTGCTGTGGGCCTCAAATTAAACCAGCTGATTGACCACTCCTACAAGATCACTCCATTGTGAAAATAGGCCACAATATTTTTATTCATTTTCAGTTGAGGGACATCTACATAGTTTTCAGTTTCTGGCTATTATGAATAAAGTCACTATGAACATAGCTGAGCAGGTTCTTATGGGAGGATTGAGTGTCTTTTGGGTATATGACTAAGAATGGTATAACTGGTTGCTTTTCAATAGAATATTTTATGGCTAAGTTATAGTATCCATTTACATATTCTGCGTATTAAACTCTTATTGTATACACACATACACACACACACACACACAAGCTTTGCTTGTCAGTTTGGTTTTGTTTATTCAGGCTCCTGGTTTTGTTTTTGGTGTCTTATACAAAAGATTAATCATCATTACATGCAATTTTGTGTATTTTTCATATTATATACTCTTTGGGTTTGGGGTAGTTTTTTATTAGGTATTCCAAGGTTTGAGTTCATATGTTAGTAGGAAAGCTCTGATTTCACAATGCTCTGGGGGAATATTAAAAGGAGTTATTTCAGAGATGTGCTTTACTCATGTGTGCTTTAGATCTCTAAAATAATATAAATGTATGAAGAAATAAAATGGAATATTTAGATAAAAATAGTATGTTGTAGAAATTTGAGCTTCTGACTATTGTGTCTTGTTTATTGTTTAAACACAGCCAAGAATAATGCATTACAATGTCAAATTCTATATCTTTTGTGTTTTATTTTTTATTTGTTATAAATGAAATTCTTTGATGCACTTGAATTTTATCTTTGCTAGAGATGGGTCATCAGATTAAAATTATTTTACTTCAGCTTTTTCTGAGATATTTGTGTTTATTTTTTATTAGATATTTGCTTTATTTACATTTCAAGTGTTATCTCCTTTCCTGGTTTCCCCTCAGAAAACCCCCTATTCCATCGCCACTTCCCCTGCTCACCAACCTACCTACTCCCACTTTTCTGTCCTGGCATTCCCCTACACTGAGGCATCGAATCTTCACAGGACCAATAGCCTCTCCTCTCATTGATGTCTGAAAAGGCCATCCTCTGCTACATATGTAGCTGGAGTCCTGGATCCCTTCATGTGTATTCTTTGGTTGGTGGTTTAATCCCTGGGAGCTCTGGGGGTACTGTTTGGTTCATATTGTTGTTCCTCTTACGGGGCTACAAACCTCTTGACATTTGTGTTTATAACAGAGTTCTTAAATTAGAGTATCGTACAATGTCATGATATCAATTGAGATACTTTATATGGCCTGAATTAAATGTGCTGTATTGATAGGTATGTTAATAATGGTAAAGACCAAAATCAATTAATCTTTAAGAAATATTGCATATTTCCTAAAATACTTTGTGTTAAGTAGTATATTGGGTGAAATGTGAAAGAGATACTTTCTTCTAAAGAGTTTATGGTTTAGTAGGAATAATTCATACATTTAATTGCAACTCATGACACAAACTTAATATAAAATACTGCATATAGGTGATGGAATAAAGAAGGTTCATTGAATACAAAAATTGACAAATTGAACAAGAAGAAAAATATATGTAAAAGTACTGAGTTCTGTGCTGTATCGTCTTCCATATTTTATAGCATCCAGGTATATTATCCAGGAAATACAGATGGCAGCAACTCAGAAAAATCTGTGTTTGGGGAGTGATGTCTACAAAGGAGTAGGAATTGATCCTACACACTTTTTAACTTATCGGACCTTATCAGATCAAATCAACACAACTCAAAATGTAAAGATCAATTTTAATGGTTCCCCTCAAATGTCAAACCTCTGAACAAACTAAACATGATCAGTTTAGTCTACGGGGTTTATATTGAGTTGATATTATATTGAAATAAAACATGAGAACAGGAAAAAAAAGCTGGTAGGTGTTTGTATTCATTTTACTTGTATTATACTGCTATAAAGAGAAGCCATCATCATAATAAGTCTTGTAAAGGAAAGCATTAAATTGGGGACTGCTTAGAGTTTCACAGATTTAATCCTCTGTCACTATAGTGGGAAACACTGGTATGTAGACAGACATGCTTTCTTGAGAGTTTTACATCTAGCTAGATCCACAGGCTGAAGGGAGGAGAGGGAGAGCCACTGATCCTGGTTAAGCTTTCTGAAACATCAAAACACATCCCCAGTGACACACTTCCCTCAACAAGGCAGTACCTACTCCAATAAGGCCAAACCTATTAATTTATGTCAAGTAGTGCCATACCCTAATGTTCAAGTATTCAAGTATATAAGCCTATGGAAGCCATTCCTATCAAAACAGAATAGTGCTGTTACATGCAAAAGTAACGTTTATTCACCTGATGTAAGTGTTTTCTAGGAGGCTTACTGCTGAATAAGGTCACCTTTCTTAGTTCTTTCAGAACTTTGGCTGGCTGGCTCAACTCAGCTGTTTTGGCTCAAAACTTCTCTCCAGGCTGACTGGTTCAAACTGGCATTTCTTGGCTTCTGATTGAATTACTCTGCTTAGTCTCAAACTAACTGGCAATGTCTTCTAATCCTCTGGCTCCTTCGCATTCTCTGTCTCCCTGAAACCTTTCTCTGTAAAGTTGTCCCAGTAAAACTGGCTCCCCTCTTTGCCCTTTGCTTTTTTTTTTATTTTTATTTTTATTTATTATTATTTTTTTTTTTTTGAGACAGTGTTTCTCTATATAGCCCTGGTTGTCCTGGAACTCACTCTCTGGCCCGGAAGTCAGAAATCTGCCTGCCTCTGCCTCTACCTCTGCCTCTGCCTAACCCTAACCCTAACCCTGATTTTCTCCCAAGTGCTGGGATTAAAGTCATGCACAACCACTACCTGACTGCACTTTGCTTTTAAGTCTTCTCCTTTTCCTGTCTGAGAGTTGGGTGTATCTTATCTCTGACTTATTCTGTCAAATCTTTCTCTGATTCATCACTGTGTCTGCCCCTCAATTAGACATCACCTTCAGACATGGATGCTTCCTTCTACTAACTAAACCTACATTCATTGTTGAGGATTAAAGGTGTGTACTAAGAATGTATCGGTATTCCGGCCAGATCATACTGTAATCCAAGGAATCGCTGCAATCCATAAGGATTACATAGAGTTAGAAGGCCTTTAGATGTGACCCCTTGTCAGAGCAGCCATATTGCTTAATTAAAATTCCTTTACAGTTTTAAATTTTATTTATTTCACCTACATTTCTTTTTGTTATCATAGTAATATACGTATTATTTATATAATTACAGTAAAAAGACGTTGGATGACAAGGCATTCCTGTAGTGTATAGTTTTAAAATGAACCCACATTAAATCTGGTTAATCTTGCTGGCAGTAGTGGTTTTGCCTATCCCCATGTCTTACTCTATGTCGTACTAACTGACTGTCTTGCCTGGAGCTACTGCTCACATTTCTCAGGCCATCCACCCACTGTAGCTGGCCTGCAGAATGCCAGGTACCACTCACTCAGTTCCCCTTAGCCCCCCAAAATGAAAACCCTAGAGACTTATATTATACCAGCCAGATGTATAATGGTAAATCTCGAACTCCAAAATGCATGTGCAAAAAACACACAGTCAATAATATAATTACAAGCTGTGCACTTCGATTAGACAAATATACCACTTCACTACTATACTACCCAGCTATGAAATCCTTAGCTACTTCTGACTCCTCTATCTTCTTCTCCCTCCTTCTCAGTCTTGTCTGACCCTGTTCTTCTCTCTTTCTCTTCCTGTTCTGCCAAGATGATCCTGCTTCCATATCTTTGTACAGTGTTTGGCTTTCTGCTGTCTTTATCAGCCAGTCAAATAACTAAGGGAAATTCTCCTACACATACCCATACACAATTTTGTGATTATGGTCTCTGTCTCTATAAATATTACAGTTAGGTCACTTGGTTGAGGCATGATGGTAGCTCAAGAGACAATATAGTCTAAATATCAAGGAGTTATTAAAGCAACACTAATAATAGTGATCACAATATACAATATTGTATTTGAAAAAAGAAAGTAGGTCTGCTATTGTGTTCCCTGAGGTAATATATGCCATGTCACTGTGAAACTTTTATAAATACAAGTGATACAGGCTATGGTTATATTTAATTCATCTCAATGATAACTGGCTGTCTTTATTCTCACTAGAAAACTAAATTATCAAAATTTTTCATCTTATGATTTGACACACAAAGTATATTTATTTAGCATCTATTTTCTCCACCTTCCAAGTATGTCTAACTTATTTCTAACCATAAGGCTAGATAATATTATAATCACGCCCGTTATAGCAGAAGCCTACACACCACCAACTCAGATGAACTTAGTAGTAAAGGTTAAGGAAGAAGCTGTATTAATGAGACATGGAGTTTATATGCTCATTAAATTTGAGGGTATTAGAAAAAAGCAACCATATGTTATAGATTGGTAACATATTATGGGTATAATCAACATAAATGTGGCAATTTAGTTAGTGAATAATTAATTAATAAATAAATAATGTTCATATTCATTTAAATATTTAAATCCTAGAGAAAATACTGAAATCGATGATGAGAAGCAGATGGAACATTTAATTTATTTCTCAATTACAGCTGACATGTTAGTTACAAAATTCTCATGTCATATTTTTATGATCCATTTGCAGCTGTGCTTATTGTTGTAATAAATAAATGCATCATATCGTCTTATGAGAACAGCAATGAAAGTTTTGTTAGAAAAACCACCTACATACTCTTACAATGCAAATAACCTAAAAGGAATACGAGGGAACATTTTAATCCAACAAAACACTCTGTCCACTTTTGACTAAAACCAACAACAAAAATGCAATCTGGGAATTAGGTGACATTGAGCTTTTTTCAAGTATTAATTCTTGAGACTATTAATAACTAACACAGTCATTCTAATATAGACACAATAAATCTGTGTGTATGCTTCCGAGCAACAATGAGAGCTACCATCTAGGAAGCAAATAAATGATCAAATTACTACCTCACTTTCACTGAAGTTTGTAGTTCCCCATGGGTAGAGGAGAAATATAAAATAGCATATTTTGTGCCTGTATTCATACTTTTTAAAAATAGTAGTGGGTTTAGTTTAAGAAAAGACAGGGATTGTTCTATTGGCTTTCAGATGAGTTAGTCCAACAACAGAGGCTACTTGAGCACCTACATTTCTTAGTTCTGTGCTAAGACCTGAGACCATCCATCAGTGTCCCAGTATGGCAAGTGTTTTCAGACTTAGAAGAGTATAAATGTTTTAGACATATTTCTACCCATTTATTTCCCTTGGGTGTTGGAGTCTTGACTAATTTTCCACATGAATACTCTCTGTTCTATGTTTTTCTCTTTAAAATGCTCTAGATAATCTGAGTTTTATAAATTGAAGGGCTTCCTCATGGAGTCAGCCACATACAGGCAAAGCAGACACTGGAAACTGCGTGAACTGCACATGATTCCAGCTACTTAGGGAAGACTTTGAGCTTCTGTGTGTGTTTATGGTACGTAAATGTAGTTGTCTGTGAGACAGTGTTTTGTGAAACATGAAGAGCATAAAATAATATACCATACAATGAAAGATGGTGAGCAAAGAAAAGAGTCCCTTATGTAAGTGACTTCATTTACAAAAGAAGCAAGCAATTAGTTTGAGCCCAAGGGGAAGAGGGTGGGAACACTTCACAATGTGGTATTCTGTAGGTCTAGAGAGTTCATCCCTGATATTTCATTATTTCTTGAACACTAATCAGCAACAAGAACAAAATAGACTTTAACATTAGATCCGTGAAGAAAGACGTTGGACTAACCAATTGTGTTTTAAAATTGAAATAGTAAACTATCTTAAAATGTTTATACCCAATGTCTTTGGTTGTTTGAAAATTAGAATATATTAAATTTCAAATTGTATTGGATTGAGTCAAGACCAGAAGTCCTTGATCTTATGACAATTATCAGAATTAATTTCAAATTGAGTTTCATTTCCTGATTTTTCTTCAACATTCCTCTGATTCCAGTGTACATATTTATTCCTTGCACTCAGATCTCTTGGCAGAAGATTGTCAAGTACAATACTTCTGAAGAAGAGACTATTTCTCTGAGTAGTAATAGCAAAACCTTTTATTTGTCACATGTAATTATCATCCCAGATGTTTACTGCTGAATAAGCTCACCCTTTCTAGTTCTTTCTGAGCTGTGGCTGACTGGTTAAACTCAGGTGTTCTGGCTCAAACTCCTCTCCAAGCTGACTGATTCAAACAGCTTCTCTCGGCTTCTCACTGAATTGTTCTGCATGGAAAACCCGACTCTGAATTCCATGAACTGAACTGCACTGACTGCATGAACTGAATGGAACTACATGAACTCAACTGGACTCCACTGCATTGTCTGAACTTAACTGAACTGTCCTCCATTCATAACTCACTCTATGCTGCTCCACCTAGTTCCCTCTTTCCTGTGCTGTTCTCCTGACAATTAGTTGTATCCTATCTTGACTCATTCTATCAAATCTTTCTCTAATCCTTAACTTTCTCTGTTCACCAATTAGACATTACTTTCAAACATGGCAGCTTCCTTCTACAAAATAACCTTACTTTCATTGTTTGGGGTTACAGGGGCATACTATATCCCAGCAAGAGGGATTAAAAAGGTATGTTATGACTGCATTCCAGCCAGATCACATAGACCTAGAAGGTCTTTGGATATGATCCCTTCTCAGGGCAGCCCGATATGCTGGATTAAAATTCCTCTACTTGTTTGTTTCATTTGTATTCTATTTTGGTGATGTAAACCTTCTTTTAGCACTTCTAGTTTTAGCAAGGTGATTTTGGCTTCAATGTGCATGTAAATATATGACTAACTATTCAGCAAGTCCAAAATTATTCGAAGTGATTTAGGAGCACTCTTTATAGAAAGTAAGAGAATGGAATTATTTATGTGTATCCTGAACAATAAATACAATAAAGAGTAAATAAACTGTTACTAGCAGGGAGGTTCTTTGTTGATAGAAAGCACAGAGGAGTAGAAAGCCCATTTCACAACAGCCTTTCTGCATACATCAAGTCTTGTGATAACACATTTCCATCCTACTCAAACTCTGACCATATTTAAAAATTCATACTGGCACAGGCCAACTACCATATTATGAAGGGAGAATGCTGACATTTTGCCCTTGATGCTATTTTTGTTTTCTACTGCTGCATACATACTTAACTGGCAGACAAATCTTGAAGTTGCCTTTGACTTGATTTGCGATTTCCCAGTTTCAGTAGTCGAATCCTTACAAATACATTTTTAATTTTTGTTCCTTATGTTTGAGTCATACTTATACAAATACTCTATTTTGATTCTTCTACAACTTTCAACTCACAGCTATTATTTTTGTCTTAGTTATAGAAATCAAAAAATCCACTTGTCAGGCACATTTGATAACATCCCACTTCATCCTCACATTGTGAATATTATTACATCTTTCTGGATCTTAAGAATTGTGTAAAATCAAAAGTCCATGTAAAGAAACCAACTATAAAAAGTTTTCAATTTTCATAATTATAATTTATCGTTTTTTAGAAAATATTCCATATGATAGAATTCCAAAGCATTTTTTAAAAGATGAAGACACAGATCCAAAATGATACAGGTAACTGAGAAATTCTGAATATAAATCTTCATTATTTTCTTTCCCGTGTTTGATACCTTTGTCTTTATCATTAAGCCTGAACTAAATGTTGGCTTTAAAAGATATTTGGTAATGAAGTGTGTTCTTCAGAAAATGAATATAGTCTGCATTTGACAGTTAATTAGTAAATACTGCTGGCGAGGAATACAAAGCAGAAGCGAACTCATGGGTTCTCTCTCCATTAAAATGTTCCCAGTCTGATAAAGTCATGTAAATAGACAAGCTCCAGCATTAACGTGTAAGCATACTTAATGAGCAGACAGGGTAATGGGGGAATTATAGATAACAATAGTGATTATCTCACTCACTCCAGGAGAATTAGTTAAGGCTTTACTATGGACTTTACAAGTTGCTGGGATTTGAAAGATTAGTAAGGGATTACAGGGTGAAAAGAGATAGCTGATCATTTGTAGCAGGGAGAGAAGTAAGCTCATAAGACAGTGTTGAAATTTTACCCACCCACTGTAATAACAATGACCACGCTATTATGGTGTCTTACATTTAGTGATCTGAAGGAGAAGTGTTTTATTAGGAGAGACTAAAGACACAAGAAAGAAATTGTGGTTCCAGCCTAGGTGTTTGTTCTTTATTTAGTATTTGCTCTTAGTTTTCTTCAAGGTAGCTATGATATTTCTTCACATAGGTAATGGTTGTTATAGTAACAGTCAGTGCTGGTGATTAAGATTTGTGATCCTACGGTAATTCAAAATTATACTAATCTCTACAAGCTACAATACTTATTTGTGTGAATGTCCTCTAGCAAAGGTCTAGGCCAGTGCCAGCCAGGACTCAACTCCTTCAACTCTTTAGGCAAAAAGCAACAACCAGGCTTCTCTAGAGGTGCAATCTGACCCACGTCCTGAGCATTTTTTCCTGTAGTTCTCCTTCCTCTATCCCCAGAGTCCATGAAATAAGGAGGAATTAGGAAAAGGGGCAGAGCAGCAACTGGGTTTAAAAAGCCTTCTTTCTTTTCCTGGGCTTGCTTTCCCTTCCAGGGTTGACAGAGTTTTCAAAGATACAGTCCTTTTTGTTTACCTCACTTGCCTACAATATAGGGCTAATTAAAGCCTACCTGGACCTATACGAATTAATATCTTCAATCCAATATCAGCAAGTTGCAGTCCAGGGATGGAGCTTCCAGGTACAGACTAAATAAATTAGCCATAGAGGAAGACTTCTGAGATCTAAAGGAGCCAGCTGCATGACTTGTGATGGGTTCCCATTGTCCTTGCCATTTTTTTCCACTGAGATGCTACTCTTTTGTTTCTGGCAGCGAACATATTCTTCCTCTGGAGTACCTACTCTTCCTGTTCCACAGACCTGTCTGAAGCTTGCCTTTCCTGGTTGTATTGTAGTAATTTTATGGGGTGTTTTCTACCCTACTCTATCCTGTTTAATATACTTGTAAATGTCATACAGACATCAGGTTTTATTAATAAGCTGCTGACACTATGCTGCACAGGTTCTCAGCTATTCTAACCTGACTAATCCATTAATAACCAGATAACTGCCCTGCTACTTGCCAACTGAATTTTGCTCTGTTCCATGTATGTCCTCAGTGTGAGCATCTCTTGGTCCATGAGTGTGCTCATGGTCCATCCTATCTCATGGCAACCTCCATCCTCTCCACTCCTTTGTCTTTTTCACTCTAACAGAAGTTTCAAATTGCTCTTTCCCCTACCAAGTCACGGGCTCAAGCCTTATCTTACCAATCAAAGATAGCATTCTTTATTGCACATTGACCAATGAAATGGCCATGTTTGAACTGCAACCTGATTTGAGGGACCAGAACCCAGAATCTGAATACACAGTGCACAAGACCAACCCCAGCATGGCTGCACTGATTCCTCTGTCGTACTTTCTGATAAACAGAAAACTAAAGAGAAAACAGAATATAGGATAATTGGAGCACCCTACAAACAATAAGACATAACTGACATCTGTCAAGCCAGACTCTTTAGTGACACAAAAGATATTAACTGGATGGGTTTTAGTCTAGAACAATAACAAAAGTATCAAGAAATCTGAAGACAGAAATCATTCATGTTTCTTTACTTAGCATGAATTACTAGAGACACAGAGCAAAACAAACCAGCTTGGAGTATGGCAACTATGAGGGTAGCTGTGATGTGTTGACATTATTGGTTCATGGAAGAAAATGTTTCCCCAGAGTTTGCTTCTCTCTCCGTCATTAAGTCCTGCCATTCTGATGATCCACAACAGTACCTTATAGATCTATTTGAAATATTATTCTAGAATCCAGTTAGCATTGTCCTTCAGTGGTAAAAAAGGAATTTTCCTTTAGAAATGGACCAATCAGAACACCAGGAGTCACCCACTGAATTTCCCCCCTGTAATTTCCAAGTCCTTTTCCGTTGAACTTTTTCCTGTCAACTTTTGCTGCCAAATTAGCTCACTCAGTCCACTAATAGGCTAAAATAAGTACCTTGTTTGAGAAACTTTTTTCTATTTTCCTACTTTATGAGATTAGGTGATTTTCTTCAGTTTTAAGGAATCAAAGTTTGAGACATGAAGAACGGTTTGCATATCTTTATGCATTCTTATGAAACAGGATGTGGAACTCATTTTAATACCACCACTACAGAACTTAATTCCTTTTAAAAAGTAGACCTTTCATCCTTTTATTAGTGATTAATGAGTCATGGAATATGAAATGTATATGTTAAAGTTGATCTTTCAGTTTTTGTATCCTCCCCCTGGGAGAAGTATAGAATGATTACAGGTTTTATCTACAATAGAAAAATTAGACTTCTAACATGACAGATACTGTACATAATTTCTAGTAACTTTATAGTGAATGTTCTTCATTCCTATTGACCTGTCCCCCATAACTATTGCCTGTGCATTGTTTAGAAAATAATCATTACTGTGGTTAAAGGAAATTTCTCACCCTTTCTAAATAAACGATGATAAAGAAACAGGGAAATATTTTTCATGTTAAGGACAAATAGCTCCTTGTTAATGAAATACAGTTATATGATATGTTTGTGACAATCAAAGCCATACAGTTTAAATGGCACCAATTTTATAGCCATTAAAAATAAGGTATAGAACCAATGTAATAATGAATATTAAAGTGTAGAATTAGTAAAAGGAAGATCAAAATACAAATCTGCCATAATCAAAGGATTATTCCCACAGTTATCTGCTCAGTACACAGAGACACATATGTATACTTACACACTTATACACACAAACACACATAACACTATTCCACTCATATACACACAGACATCCATGTACACTGCTGTACATATATTCACAGACCTACGTGTAATACTGGCACACAAATATACAGAGGCACACATGTATATTGCCACACTGATACAGATAAGAGCATACAAATGGAACACACTCATGTGTTGGAAGATGCTAAATTAAGAAAACTTTATGAGTATTCAAACTAAATTCTTGTCAACCTAGAAGTAAATTACTAGTAGAGATTTTAATGAGAGAGTGGTTTTAAAACCAGTGAAGTATAAATATTCAAAATCTGAATAGGTATGTGTGACTACATTAATAATTAACTAATACTAGTTTAGTGAATAACTATAATATGCTACAACTAGTTATATAGTATGTAGCATATATATATATATACGTTACAACCATTCTAAGGGAATTCAAACCTACAAAGCTTTTTATCTTAAAGGATCTCGTTATGGTTTCATCTATGGATTTTGGTACGGAAAAAAATGCTTTGGTTTCATAATTACATTTCCACAGTAACCTGAAACAGTAAAGATAATTATAGAATTTAATAGAACCTATTATTTTCCTTAGCATAAACAGGTACTTAATTCATTGTTGAAAGCTTGTTGGGATACTATTCTGTTGCTTCATAGCAGCAAAGTTGTTCACTAACATTAAAGATCTTTATGCAGAGGCAAAATATATATTTCATAATCTTCATTTTAAAATATAGTTTCTAAGGATATTTATTTCCATATTATGATGAATAAAGAAAGAAAGCCATCCATTTGATTTACATGTTCAGTAAACACCAGCTTTTAGCAAACAGCACTGAAATTATCATAATATTGTAATCTATTTCACACTGTGATCAAGTACATATATAAGAATCTTTGAGGAGTCATCTTTTACTTTTTGTGGAGGATGTGTGTGTGTGTGTGTGTGTGTGTGTGACAGACAGAGAGAACAAGAAAGAGAATAAAATATTTCTCTTATAACTTGACATTCATCTTAGATAATTGTTAAAAACATTAGAGGAAAAAATCTTATATGCCTTACATCTCCAAAATGTCTGAGATTTTTTCCATGACTAAAATACCCAAGGTGGAAAGATATAAATGTAATTTTATCCACATACCACGGTGTCATTATCATTAACAAAAAATAAAACAACAAACAAACAAAAAGAAATGCATTTTAGAATGAGTCCTATTCAGGGGAACCTACTCAGGTTTTGCAGAAAATAGATTTGACTTACTTGGAAACAAAGTTAAGTACTTCATAAAAAAACTACAGTTAAGCTTGATTGTAAAGCAAGACAGCAATGTTACCTACTTGACACAGTAAAGGAAAAAAGCATTCATCTTCGCTTTGATCAATTATCAGTATACTTTGCTTTACAAAATTCTTCATATTAGGGATAGTAAACAGGGCACCCTAGACTAACTCTAATCATTTCTGTATTGAAGAGTAAAATTACCTTGCTTCTGAATATGTCATGCCTCCTTATGCTTCTTAGAGCACAAATATGCTTTATCTCTCCTTTAAGGTTTAGTTTTATTTATTTCTTAATAGGAAGTACATTCTTTGAATGTTTAAATCTTTAGCTATTCAATGTGTTTCCCCATTATTTTGTAGTTCCAGTCATCAATTTTGACTCCTTTCCAGCCGAGTCAATATGAGTTACAGAAGCTACAATCTATTTCTTTCGCATAAATTTTAATAGTGATGTTTTACTGAGTTTTAGTAATATAATAGGCATTGTGTGGGCTAGAAATTATTAAAGATACATAAAAGGAAACCATGCATGCGTAAGAGCTAACTCAGCCATGAGAAAGAAGTATGTGAGGAAAAATATAAATTGAGTGAGAGGTAGTTTACACCAAGACCCCAGTGAGGAGAAAGTGACATTTTTCCATTATTACAAGGTGGGAGCCTTTGGTTTCCAAATAAAAGCACTCATGCAAATTTGTATTTGATGTCCTGAATAGTTTTAAATAATTTTGGACACTCTCTCCAAGTCATCAATATGTACTCCTGAGATGCTTGGCCTTTCAGTGGTATAGTTAAATGAAGTTTAGAATACAATCCAGGAGTTATTGGTGTAATGCTGTGGCTTTGAAATGTGATTGAGAATGAGAACATACAAGAAAAAAAAAGAGCAATTATTTTGAAAGGATTGACTCGATTTTTAATATTAAAATTTGGTATAGGCACATGATTAGATATTAAATTGTAGGCACTGCCAAAAGTAAAATAATATAAAATCCTGGGACCAAATAAAATGAGACATCGAAATGAATAATGAAAGGACTCATGTTTAATTTGAGCAGGAGTTAGCATTGCAGTCAATTCAAGCTTCCTCTCTAGTATGCAAAGAGTCCACCTACATTTTTTATTAAAACTGTAATAAAGGTAGAACAGATAGGCACTTCAGAGTTCTTCCAAAGTTTCTATCTTATCTTTTAGGAATTCTTTGTGTTATAGTTAACCTTTCCAGGAGAGTTTTGTTCTGCCATTACCAGTGGTAAGGATTCAGACAACTACCTTGTGGTGGATGACAGGATTCTGTGTTCTGCAGTGTCCTTTACAGTTCTTTTTAAAAACTTTTTATTTTTTGTATGTGGGTATTTTGCCTACATGTTTGCCTGTGAATGTCTGAAATTCAGGGAGGTCTGAAGCAGGCATCTGATCCCACAGAACTGGAGTTACTGGAGGCTGCCATTTTGGTGCTAGGAACTGAATGAGGATCCTCTGGAAGAACATTCAGTTCTCTCAAGATCTGAGCCATCTCTATAGCCCCTGTAGTGTCTTTCATTATAAGGGAATGATATAATACTCATGAGTCAAGAACAGAAGAATATAGAAATCCAAAAATAAAAATCTTATAATCTTATTAATAATATTGGGAGAAAACAATTGATATGTTATAAAAAAAAGTTTTAAGGCCTTAGATGAGTACAAGCATACATTCATTTCTAAAAGTAGATTTTGTACGTGGGTGTGTTCATGCACACATGTGCCATGTGCACACAGGTGCCTGTAATGGCCAGAAGCGTGCATAGAGTCAGTGTGCTGCAAGCTAAACTAAGACCCTGTTGAAGAACAGAAAGTGCTCTTAATCTCTATGCCATCTCTCTAGATACACCCCAGCCATTTTCAAGGACAATAGACAGTCACCTTCTCTTCAGAAGTTTTATAACCATTTGGTCTTTGGTTGATAAAATTGCTCAATAATGCTTTATGTCCCAGTCTTTTGTTTCCCTGATGATATTCTTTCCAAGTAAATTTGTAGAATTTTGCTGTTAGAAGTTTATTAACAAGCTCCTGAGGTTTTAAAAAAATGATATTAACTTATCAAAGAGTATCTGCCATCTCTTGCTTCTGACATCTCCCTGTAAGAATTCAAACTATCTTAAGTCCCATAACAGCATGTCTTCTCTCTCAAGGTGATTAATTTTACGAATTTATAGCCACCTGGTAGAAATAACCACAATTGACTGTTGAATTTTTGTGGTATATCTATTATTTTAATCTTCCCTATGTGTTCCAGCTTAACTTTGATTCTAAGGAGAGTGTTCCTGACACCAGTTTCTCTTTGTGTGGTCATATTGGGTAGGAGAGAAATGACATCACTGTGGAAGAGCATCAGGTGGATCCAACCATAAACTGCAACAAGTCCATGTTGCTATTGCATTATTTTTACATACTGTGTCTCAAGCCCAGTCCCTGTTGTATGCTATGACTGTAATTTTAATGTCTCATTCTTTCACTTCTTGTGCTATGAACTGCTTCTTCACTGCAGCTTCTTTTCCTGTGTTAGATGCTGCTGGTTTTGATCTTTAATAAAGAATACTTTTGAATGCCTGCTACTTTTTTGGAATGAGTGTTAAGGTTGAATGATCAGGTCATGGTTCTGAGATCCATCTATCTCCCCCAACTATCTCCACTGGGGACCTTGTGCTCAGTCCAATGGAGCTAGAGAAAGGACCCAAGGAGCTGAAGGAGCTCTCAGCCCCATAGGAGGAACAACATTATGAACCAACCAGTACCCCCAGAGCTCCCAGGGACTAAACTACCAACCAAAGAATACACATGGCTCCAGCTGTATATGTAGCAGAGGATGGCCTTGTTGAACATCAAAGGGAGGAGAGGCCCTAGGTCCTGTGGAGGCTTGATGCCCCAGTATAGGGGAAATTCCAGGACAAGGAAGCAGGAGTGGGTGGTTTGGTGAGCAGGGGGAGTTGGGATGGGATAGGGGGTTTTTGGAGGGGAAACCAGGAAAGGGGATAACATTTGAAATGTAAATAAAGAAAATATCTAATAAAAAACTAGGCTGAATAATCATTGATTTGATGCTTGTTGTGAATTTTATATTTCTCTTGTATATAATGTACCAAGGTCAATAAGTGTGGTGTTTTAACACAACACAAAAACACAAAAAGGAGACGTATAAAATATTGAAGGGTCATAGACTACCCTATGTGAACATTAGATCAGCAACACTGGTGTGCATATGTAGCTCTGACGGAGAAAGTTATTAGTACTGTTTATGTCTTTATCATTATAATTCAAAGACGTTAAGGGCTGGGGTGGAGTGCTGCTATACTTCTGTGTGGTGGTAAAGCTAATTCAGGAAACTCAGGTAAAGACACCTGTGTCCTGATAATTCATTTTGCCTCTCCATAACCAATTCCACAATCATACTTCCTTGTGAAGACAGAATCTTGACACATCTCACAGCTGCCCTTTTTCTCCATGGCTTCATCTACCTAGATACAGTGGGCCTGGGAGCTATTGCTTTGCTTCTGCATTGAATCCATGGGGAATACTTAAAAGTATAGACAGTCCTCTATGATGACCTCACAGAGTGTAGAACTTTCCACAGTTATGATAACAGATTTTGAAGGAAAGAAGCAGATAATAGTGGGAAAATATCAGAGAACCATAATTAAAAATATTAAGGGTACCACTTCTTTCATCTGAGGTCTGTCCCAATACCTCTGCTCTGTGAGCCTTAGTTTCCCCCCTCCAACATAGGGAACACATCACCTCCTGGGTCACACATCACCTCCTGGGTCACATTCTTCATATATATGAAGTAGTAGAGTACATGATGTGTTGGTTGGCTTTGGTCAGCTTGTCACAAACCTAGACATATCTAGGAGGAAACATCTTCATTTTATTGGCCTTTAAGCAGGTATATGTGTCATTTTCTTGAGTTAGGATTGATGTGAGAGAGCCAAGCCCACTATGGGCACTACCAACCCTGGGTAAGTGGTCCTGGGAGATATAAAATGGTAGCTGAAGTTAAGCTGGAAGAACAAGACAGTAGGCACACCTGAGTGTGGAACGAGTAGGTCTCTGATTCTTTTGTCTTTTCTTGGACATTTTTCCTTTTTTTGGTTTTATCTTGTTCAAGTATGATGTGATAGGTTTTGTTTTTATCTTATCTTATTTTATTTTTTTAAGTGAATGAATGAATGAATGAATGAATGAATGAAAACCTAAGGAAATTCATGATCATCCCATTTACCCACTCCGTTACTCTATATCTAACCTCTGGGGTTCTGTGGATTGTAGTTTTGTTATCACTGCATTAGCAACTAGTCTTTACCTATACACAAATAATACTATGTTTGTCTTCATGGGTTACCTAACTCAGGGTGAGGTTTTTTGTTTTTTTTTTTTTAGTTATACCCGTTTACCTACACATTTCATGTTCTAATTTTTTTTAACACATTAGCAATATTTCATTGTATAAATTTACCACATTTTCTTTACCCATTCATCTGTTGAGGGACATCTAGGTTGTCTCTAGCTTTTCAGGGTACTGTGAATGGATGGTTCAGCAGTAAAAAATGTTGACCAGTTGTCTATAACAGGATGAAGCATGCTTTAAGTATTTGCTCAAGTGCGGCAAAGCTCATTCTTGAAGTAGATCTTTTTTTCTGTTTTTTTGTAAAGAACCATCACATTGACTTTTACATGGCTGAACAAGTTTGCAGTCCCACCAGCAGTGGGTGAGTGGTCTTCTTATTCCACATTCTCTCTAGCAGGCGCTATCATTTGTTGTATTCATCTTAGCCATTCTCTGACTGCAGGCTTTTGTCTTGAGCTCTTGTCCTAACTTCTTCTCTTCATGTTAGCTTATAAACTGTAAACTGAAGAAAAACATTTCCTCCTCAAGTTGCTTTTAGTCATGGTTTTTCACCACAGCTGTAGAAATCAAACTAAGGCACATGGTAAAAAGTGTTTACCTCCAAAATCTTAGATCTCTATCTGTGTATGTGCTAACTGAGCCACATACTAATGCATCATGTATCTATTCATTTACCTACTTGTTATCTATCTGCCTGTCACCTGTTATCCATCATTCTTTGATGTATTGCTCTAGTCTTCCATGTCTGGATGCCTATGTAAAACGCTCTTATTCAGGTTGATTCCAAGCAACATGCCAAAATTATTAAAGAAATGACAGGTGTGATTTTGATTCCTCTGTTTACCTGTTTTTCGCTTTTCATCAAGGAGAGAAAATATCTGCTCAATGCCTGCTCATTACCCTACTTCCTGCTGTGTAGGGCAACAGTGCAGGGATTTCTTAAAATCTTACCATTTTCACATTTTTAATTAATTACTCAGCAAGTAAAAATTTCATTAGTGAATTATGGATTTTATTTCCTTCATCTGCTGTTTGTCTATAAAGGCTATTGCCAGATTTGATTATAATTACTTTCTAATTGCTGTATTATGGCATTAATTGATATGGCATCAAGCAGCTAACTACTTTATTCTGCATAAGTCAAGTCTTCATAATCACACATGGCCTAGAGTTAGGTTGTAGTTATCTGTTTCTCAACTCTCACAATCATAATTTATTTTTAACACTGATTTAAGAGGGTTTTTTGGGAGCCACAATGTCTTTAAATTCTTTCCTGCTAAAAACAGATGACTAATTTCCCAAAGGTACCTTTCCTTGAAATAGCATTTGTTATGGTACTCCCAATTGCTAAAATGCTCAACTATTGGTCAGGACAGTGATGTCTCTAAAGTGGATTTAATAAGCTGATAATTTTGTATCATCTTCAATGTGAAAATATATTTTCATTAAAACAGAAAAAAATTACAGTATCACAGATAGATTGAAAAGGTAGAATATTTTAACATTTATTCCACTAATTACATGGAAAAATGATACTGAAATGAACAACAACAAAAACAACAAACCAAACCAAACCAATCCAAACCAAACTAAGCCAAACCAAAAGAATATGGCAAACATTAACTTGGGCTGAATTACAAACTTTTCTCTTATAAGAAGCCAAAAGAAAAGCAGAATTTTCAGAATTCTGCTTTGTGCTTTATTTCAGGACTGACTAGCCCTGTACTGCAAACTACTGATCTCTGTTTGTCTTTGTAATGTATTATTTTATTATATATATTTAAGTGCTTTTGGTTTTCATGCTATAAGAATAAGAGCAAAGACCAAATTCTCTACACTCTGTATTCATCCTGTGTCTAGGCTGTACTCTTTAATACCTCCATCTTCACTGTGATATTATTATTATTATTATTATTATTATTATTATTATTATTATTATTTTAACCTATCTGTATTTACCATTCATGTGTTACTTACTCAAGAGATAGAAGTAGACCACAACTGAGTGTGTTAAATTTCTGCTAAGATAGTCTAATAACCCATTCCTCGACATGTGAAGCATCCTTTATTTCTTTCAACAGTTAAGATAAAGGCTGATCTAGACACATTCCAAACACCTATCACTTGAATCTAAGAACACTGTACTATATTTCTGCCTTTTCAAGAATACCTGGAAATAAATATCCTAGATATGTGAGAGATATTCAAGTATAGTCTAGGGTAAGATGGACAAACAGGCTCTGTCATGCTCCTTGTCTCTGGAGATACACTGCCAGGGTTCCTGTGACAGTTTCCCTGTGAGCCTGTCCAGGGACCCGATGTCTGCTTTTGCTTCAAGGATTGCCTTAGGCTCGACAGCTAATTCAATATTTTTAACGGCAACTTAGAAGAATGAAGAAAAACAAAGGAACCCTGGGAATTCATTTTATTCTGCAATAGACCATCATTTAAGCAATTTGTAAGAAATTCTAAAATAAACTCTATAAAGGCTCTTAATCAAAAAAAGGGAAAATTTTAATTATATAAATTAAAGTATTTACAGCAAAACAGAGTGAAGTCTTTGACAATTTCAAAGTTCCCAGAAGAAATACATTTATATTTTTAAAATGTTCATTAGACAGCCAGGAGGCAGTGACACAGGCCCTTAATCTTTGCACTCAGGAGGCAGAGGCAGACGTATGTCTGTGAGTTTAAGTCCAGCCTGGTCTACAGTGAAAGTTTCAGGACAGTCAGAGCTACACAGAAAAATCCTGTCTTGAAAAACAATCAAAACCCAAACGACAACGACAACAACAAAACCTAAAAAGAACAACAACAACAAAAAAAATCCAAAAACAATAAAAGTTCTTTGGTTTAGAATGCATATTTCATGTATAATTGCTTTGGACTATAAATATGCTCTCATGATAGGGTGTATTTACTCTAACTGATATCCTACCTCATCTCCATTATTTTTTTTAAAATTTTCTGAGTGGGGTTGATAAAATATTTTTTAAGTTTAAAATCTTTTTTAAAAATATTTTTACTTAATTTACATCTTGATCACAGCCCCTATTACCCCTTCTCGCAATCCCACCTTTACAAATCCCTCTGTCCTATGCCTTGTCCCCTTCTCTCTGAGGAGAATGGGGAGCCACCACTTGGGTACCACGCCTCCCTTGGACATCTAATCCCAATAGGACTATGCATATCCTCTCCCGCTGAGGCCGAACAAAGTTGTTCAGGTGTTGGGGAGGGAATCTAATGGCTGGGAACAGAGACCCAAGACAGCCTCTGCACTACCTGTTAGGGGTCCAACATGAAGAGAAAGCTGCCCATTTGCTACAAATGAATAAGGGGCCAAGGTTCAGACACTGCATGCTTCCCTGGTTGGGGGACGAGTCTATGTGAGCCCTTATTGACCCAGGTGGGTTGACTTTGTAGGTCTCCTTATTGTGTCCTTGACCCCTCTGACTTCCACAATCTTATCTCCCACTCTTCCACTTCCACAAGACTCTCTGAGCTCCATTTGATGTTTGGCTGTGGGTCTCTGCAACTGACTTCATCTGCTTCTTCATGATGCTTTCTTTTCAAGAGCAGAGTATCATGAATATTTTCGGGTGTTGGCTTTCTCACATGGTATGGGGCAATCATTGCTTGACTGTTTCTTCAATCTCTGCTCTATCTTTATTCCTGCCCATCTTGTAGGCAAGACAAAGTTTGGGTTAAAGGTTTTGTGGGTCGATTGATGTGTAGCTGGAAGCAAAACAAGAAAACAACAAATGACAGGCACACAAAACTTTCTCAGAGTACTGGTGTAGATCACATAAAATCTCTGATCTTCACATCTAATGGCACACAGCTGAGTATTCACCTATAGTTGAAATGAGTTGATTTGCCTAAAGTTTAGAAGACATGGCTCCCTAAAGGTGTGCATCTACAGATGTCAGGAAAGACAGTGCTGACACTCTGACTCAGTATTCTTGCTTTCTTAATATATAGAAGTTTTTCATTTATTCCAGATATCCCAACAGTCTACATATATTTGAAAATGTTTTTCAGGGTTTAGAAATCCCTCTTGGTTTTCTCTCCTGCTCTGTTAATTTCATCTTGTTTCTAAACATATTTTACATTGTTCACAAAACACATAATATGTTAGCAATATAATCTAAGCAAATGTCAGTATACTGAAGTATTTGAATTTAATAGAAAATAAAGTACTTTCAAGGAAAGTTTTCTTGACATCTTGTTAAAATAAAATTAATTATAGTTATATTAAATTTTCCAAAGGAAAGTATTACAGTCATTGCAAAGCACTCAAATTTTCACCAGAAGACAAGTTGAATGAATTTTAAATATTTTAAAATATCAAATTATGAATATGTGTTCTTCCTTCTTTATGGAGACCATAATATGCTATAGTAAGAGGAAGTAATAGAAGATGTCTACATTTGTATTGAGCTAAAAGTTATAATTTTGATTGCCATAAAATAGATCTAGATATATAAGACATATACTTTATTGGAGAGACAACTTAGAATCTATATGTCATTTTTTTATGATAATGATAATTTAGCTATATTTTGAAGTCAGTTCATGACTGTTGAATTTATATGCAACAAATTGGCCAGTATTCAATGTATACTTCTTATATATTTTTGGCAAATATAATTGATTTTGTCCCTACTGTTCCAAGAAGAAAACAAGCAAACAAACAAAAACCACATGAAAACAAAAACCGAAACAATAAATCCATAGTACTAAAAAATAGTTTACTTAGTTATCTTTTCCTTAGTCGATTTTTAAACACTTTTCTAATCTATATCAATGAACTCTTATGATGGGAAGATTTTTGTGTCCAGTTTTGTCCCTTAGTATAATATTCTAAGATTTGTTCATGTCGTTTCATGTGACAATACCTAGGTTCTTTTTATTGCTGGTACAACTTTTTTATACGTTCTTTTGCTGGTCTATTTAACTATGCTGGAGTGTATCTTGGATCTTTCTAATTTGGAGCCACCTCTCTCTGTGGACATAATTGGTATTGTTAGATGAATTACCATTATGGTGTTTTGAAGAGCTGAATTTTGTCATAAAATAAAAATGTGCATACTCGACTTTTCAAGAAACTCTGTAAATGCTTTCAAAAGTGATTATTGTATTTTTTTTTGTCATTAATGCATGAGTCTTCCAGTTTCTTTACTTTCAAAAAATACATAATTTCATTGGTGGGAGTGCCATGCCTACCTGTTTGTAAGTAAATCATGTGCAAACCTGGTGCGGAAGGATAGCAGGAAGAGGGCATAGGTTTTCCTAGCAATGAAAGTGTGGGTGCTTGTGAGCAATTATGTGGTATTGAGAACAGAAGTCAGGTTATGCAGAAATATCAAGTGCTCTTAATCACTGGGCTGTCTCTCTAACTTCCTCCCTCTATTTTTTTTATTAATATTCCACATTGTCAGTCTTTTGAATTTTAGCTTTCCTACTGACATTCATAGTAATTACAGATTTGTTTTCAAACTGCATCTAATTTTTCTTTTGATTTAAATATCCAAAGTGTATTATTGTTGAAAACTGTATAACTAGAATTTCAGAATATTTGAGAGTAATGGATGTGTGACGATATTCAAATTTTAAAGCCTTATTTACAAAGTTATTATTAGATGTAAAAATATTTTCAAAATAAAAGAACATAATTAGCCCAAACTAGCCTGAAACATAGAGCCAGGTGATGTATATTCTATTGCAAGCAGCAAAACCTGGGAAATGGAAAGAAGGGTGGGAAGGAGCACTCTAATATCTTACAGCCCATCTAGAGATCCAAAATTCTGCTTAAAAGAGGAGGAGGGAGTCTAATACTCACAGTCTTAGTAAATCCTCATCTTTAATACATGTAGTTTTGAAAGACTAAGAAGTGTGGTGCTGAAGAGGGAAAGAAATTACTTGCTGCTTCTAAGAGATAGAAATGAAACGTGAACCTGATAGATTTGTATCATCCTGAGGATAAATTGAATGTTCCTCTTCAGCGTCACACTGGGCCAAGAGGAAAATTAAGCAAGGGGAGTATATCTCTTCTCTTTGTAGCCCTCCTGGAGAGATCAGAGTCTCTGTTTCACAGACCTGTCTAAGTAAATAAATACTCTGCTCTAGCCACAAGGTAACAGGGAATATGTGTGAGCAAGGGGAAAGGTACAAAGTTGGGTAAGCTTAAAGACAAGATACACCTAACATTTTCTTTGAATTTATTGGCCAAGTGCCAGCTGCTTTAAATAAATTAGCATACGCACCAAACACTTTCCATATATTAACCTCATTTTGTTCCTGAAGCTGTCTGTGAATTAAGGATCTCACTAAGAGATCCTTAATTTCCTGTCTCACACGGGAAAGCAACTAAGTAATAGAAAGATTCCAGTGGGTTGTTTCAGGCTACCTCGATGGGAAGCGGAAGGGCCAGGATTGAGCAGTGGAACTCCTCTCTTAGTTTCTTGGATTTCCACCATTGACAGAGGTGGTTGGACGTGGTTACTGACCATAACTTAGTGTTTTTGTCGTAAACTTTTTTAAGTCTGTCAAATCTCTCCTTCTGAGTAGCGCTTTAAATTTCTGTCTGCTTGAGACTGAGGGAAAGACCATCCAGAGACTGCCCCATATACAGTTACAAAACCCAAACACTATTGTGGATGCCAATAAGGGCTTGCTGATAGGAGCCTGATATAGCTGTCACCTGGGAGGCTCTGCCAGTGCATGACAAATACAGAGGGGGACACTCTCAGCCAACCATTGAACAGAGCACAGGGTCCCCAATGGAGGAGCTAGAGAAAGGACCCACGGAGCTGAGGGGTTTGCAGTGCCATAGGAGGAACAACAGTATGAACCTCCCAATACCCCCAGAGCTCCCAGGGACTAAACCATCAACCAAAGAGTACACAAGGAGGGACCCATGGCTCCAGATGCATATGCAGCAGAGGATGGCCCTGTTGGACATCAAAGGGAAAAGAGGCCCTTTGTTCTGAGAAGACTAGATGCCCCGGTATAGGGGAATGCCAAGACAGGGAAGCAGGAGTGGGTGGATTGGTGAACAGGGGAGGGGGATGGGTTAGGGAATTTTTTTTTGGGGGGGGGGAACCAGAAAGGGGACAACATCTGAAATGTAAATAAAGAATATATCTCGGGACTGGAGAGATGGCTCAGTGGTTAAGAGCACTGAGTACTCTTCCAGAAGTCCTGAGTTCAATTCCCATCAACCATTTGGTGGCTCACAACCATCTTTAATCGAATCTGTTGTCCTCTGGTGTGTCTGAAGACATCAACAGAATAGTGTACTCACATACATAAAATAAATAAATCTTAAAAAAAAAGAATATATCTAAAAAAATTTCTGTCTGCTTAATATATATGTATATACACACATATACACATATATATTTATATACATATGCATATACATACATGCATACACATACACATTAAATAGGAAAGAAGACCTGAACTCAATTTTATTGAATATTCAGGTCCTCATCTACAAGTTAATTTATCTAATGTGGCCTTTCGATTTCCCTGAGTGCAAGAATCACCTTGAACATGTGTGAAAAGTCAGGCAGCCCAGCATGCACACACTCTGACAGAGAGAGATTTATTTTATGAGATCCACAATCTTTTTACTTGATTTCTGTCTTTAAACTCTTTGCTTTTACACCATAAGAAAAAAATGTATTTTTTTGTCAAAAGTCACTGACTGCATCTCTCTATGTCAGGTTCACTTCATAAAGTAACAAAAGAGCCCCAAGATCTACTCCAGCACTATGGCCAGAGACATGGGTGCCTATGAACTTTGCTTTCGCCCTCTGTTTTAGAAGACTTTTAAAATAATTTCTTGTAGATGTTATCTACCTTAGAAAATTTTGCATGCTTTGAATCTTCAAAGCAGCTTTCTTATGTATGGACTCCACAATTCAAACTGTGTGTTCATGAATTATTGAATAAGTGAAATAAAGAAGTCTTTACAGTATGCAAAATATTATTCTAACTGCCCTGATAGAAATGAAGACACTTGTAAGTGAGATCTGACTCTCTCAATTTGACTATCATATTATTAAACAACGGATCCCAAAGAAACAGGAATTGCCAGTAAATCTAATGATGGAAGCAGAGAAAGGGCAAGGCAGAGGCTATACTAGCTTGGAGATTTTCAAGTTGTCTGACCAACATATAGGACGAGTGAGGGGGTCCTTGCATCCATCACAGTCAGCAGGGAAATAAAGTGTAAAGAGGTAAAAATCAAAACTCGATTCCTCCTGGCTTAAGACTAGATCAGACTTCTTTTTTTTTTTTTAAATTTTATTTTCTATATTTTTTTTATTTACATTCCGAATGATTTCCCATTTCCCGGATCCTCCCTCCCTGAAAGTCCCATAAGCCCTCAAATCTCTGCTTATCTTTATCCCTATGTATTTTTTAAGGCTGAGCAAATTTTGGGTTAAAGGTTTTGTGGGTGACTTGATGTCCCTCTCCCTTCCCTGGAAGTCCTTCCAGGAACAGGAGATGGCCACTTCAGTGTCCATAACCCCAGCTGCTAGGAGTCTCAGCTAAGATCACCCCAATAGACTCTCAGGAGCCTCCTCCATCCCAGGAATCTGGCTAGTCCAAGAGATGTCCATCATTTCCATTTTCACTTCAGGCCTTTCAGGCCTCCCTCTCCCAACACCTGATCCTCATCCACATACCACTCCTCATGCCCTTTTCCACCCAGTTCCTTCCTTCCATCGACCTTATATATTTATTTTATTTCCACTTCTGAGTAAAATTCACACATCCTCACTTAGCCTCCCTATTACTTAGTTTCTTTGGATCTGTGGATTGTAGCATGGTTATCCTGTACTTTTCTATCCCATGGGAGAGAGCTAACCCCTGAAATTATGAATGATAGTCAGTTATGCTTGTACACAGAAGCCGAGCATAACTGTATCCTGAGAGGTTTCATGAAGCCTCTCTTGGAAACAGAGATTCGGAGACCCACATTGAAACATCAGGCATAGCTTGGACAAGTGGGGGAAGACTTAAGCCAGCCTGAGAGGTCAAGAACACCACAAGAAGACTTACAGAGTCAACTAAACTGGGCACTTGGGGGCCTCACAGAGACTGAACTACCAACCAAAGAGCACGAAAGGGCTGGACCTAGAACCCCTACATATTTGTAGCAGATGTGCGACTTGGTCTTCATATACAGACCCTAACAATTAGAGTAGAGGCTGTCTCTTGTTTCCTGTCCTTCAGTCTCCTTCCCCTACCTGGGCTGCCTGGTTGGGCCTCAGTGGGAGAGGATGTGCTTGGATGTAAAGTTAATACATACATTAATTATTAAAATATTTCTCTATAAGATCAGGCTGTAGGCAAACCTGCAAGGCATTTTCTTCCTTAGTGATCAGTGTGGGATGGTCTATAGGCTGGTGCCATCCTTGGGCTGGTGGTGCTGAGTTCTATAAGAAAGCAGGCTGAACAATCCATGATGAGCAATGCAGTAAACCCCTCCATGGTCTCTGCATCAATTCCCTCCTCCACATTTGATTTTCTGCCTGCTAGAGTTCCTGTTCTGCCTTTTTTTTTTTTTTTTGATAATGGAACTGTTATTTGAAATGGTGAGTGAAATAAACCCCTTCTCCCCAAGTTGCTTTTGGCCATATTATTTTTTTTATTTTATTTTATTTTTTTAATTTACATTCCAAATCACTTCCCCTTTCCCGTTTCCTCCCTCCCCGAAAGTCCCATAAGCCCCCTTCCCTCCCTCTTTTCTCCATTCAACTCCCTCTCGTTACTCTGTCCTGGCATTCCCCTACATCCAGTCTTTCCAGGACCAGGGGTCTCTCCTTCCATCTTCTTAGAAATCTATGATATGCGGATTGTGTCTAGGGTATTCCGAGATTCTGGGTTAATATTCCCCTTATCAGTGACTGCATACCATGTGTGTTCTTTTGTGATTGGGTTACCTCACTAAGGATGATATTTTCAAGTTCTGACCATTTGCCTAGGAATTTCGTGAATTCATTGTTTTTAATTGCAGAGTAGTATTCCATTGTGTAGATATACCACATCTTCTGAATCCATTCCTCCGTTGAGGGACATATGGGTTCTTTCCAGCTTCTGGCTATTATAAATAAGGCTGCTATGAACATAGTGGAGCATGTGTCCTTATTGCATGCAGGTAAAGCCTCTGGGTATATGCCCAGGAGTGGTATAGCCGGATCCTCCGGGAGTGTCATGCCCAGTTTTCTGAGGAACCGCCAGACTACTTTCCAGAGTGGTTGTACCAGCCTGCAATTCCACCAGCAGTGGAGGAGTGTTCCTCTTTATCCACATCCTCGCCAACAACTGCTGTCTCCTGTGTTTTTGATCTTAGCCATCCTGACTGGTGTGAGATGGAATCTCAGGGTTGTTTTGATTTGCATTTCCCTAATGACTAAGGATGATGAACATCTCTTTAGGTGCTTCTCAGCCATTAGATATTCTTCAGGTGAGAACTCTTTGTGTAGCTCTGTACCCCATTTTTTAATAGGGTTACTTGCCTCTCTGGAGTTTAACTTCTTGAGTTCTTTGTATATCTTGGATATTAGCCCTCTGTCAGATGTAAGGTTGGTAAAGATCATTTCCCAGTTAGTTGGTTGCCGCTTTGTCTTTTTGACAGTGTCTTTTGCCTTGCAAAAACTTTGTAATTTAATGAGGTCCCATTTGTCTATTCTTGATCATCCTTTCATGCTAAAGGTCTTGGAAAGATCAGGAATTCAAGGCCCATATCTAAACATAGTAAAAGCAATTTACAGCAAACCAGTAGCCAGCATCAATCTAAATGGAGAGAAACTTGAAGCAATCCCACTAAAATCAGGGACTAGACAAGGCTGACCTCTCTCTCCATATCTTTTCAATATAGTACTTGAAGTTCTAGCTAGAGCAATTAGACAACAAAAAGAGGTCAAAGGGATACAAATTGGAAAGGAAGAAGTCAAACTATCACTATTTGCAGACGATATGATAGTATACTTAAGCGACCCAAAGAACTCCACCAGAGAACTCCTACAGCTGATAAACAGCTTCAGCAAAGTGGCCGGATATAAAATCAACTCAAGCAAGTCAGAAGCCTTCCTATACTCAAAGGATAAGCAGGCTGAGAAAGAAGTAAGAGAAATAATACCATTCACGATAGCCACAAACCATATTAAGTATCTTGGCGTGACTCTAACCAAACAAGTGAAAGATCTGTATGACAAGAACTTCAAGTCTCTGAAGAAAGAAATTGAAGAAGACCTCAGAAGATGGAAAAATCTGCCATGCTCATGGATTGGCAGGATTAATATAGTAAAAATGAGCATCTTACCAAAAGTAATACACAGATTCAATGCAATCCCCATCAAAATCCCAACTCAATTCTTCATAGAGTTAGAAAGAGCAATTCAAAAATTCATCTGGAATAACAGAAAACCCAGAATAGCTAAAACTATTCTCAAGAGTAAAAGAACCTCTGGGGGAATCAGTATCCCGGACCTCAAGCTGTACTACAGAGCAATAGTGTTAAAAACTGCATGGTATTGGTACAGTAACAGACATGTAGATCAATGGAACAGAATTGAAGACCCAGAAATGAATCCACACTCCTATGGTCACTTGATCTTTGACAAAGGAGCTAAAACCATCCAGTGGAAAAAAGATAGCCTTTTCAACAAATGGTGCTGGCTCAGCTGGAGGTCAACATGCAGAAGAATGCAAATTGACCCATTCTTATCTCCTTGCACTAAGCTCAATTCTAAGTGGATCAAATATCTCCACATAAAACCAGACACACTGAAACGAATAGAAGGGAAACTAGGGAAGAACCTTGAACATATGGGCACAGGGGAGAATTTCCTGAACAGAACTCCAATAGCTTGGCCATATTATTTAATCACAACAATAGAAAGCCCAAGACACATTCTATGCCTAGTTTGGACCATTCACTACCTTTCGTTGATTAATCACCATATTGGTCATAATTATCATACAAAAGTTTTTTCCTATTTTTTTTTTAAATACAAGGCTGTGTGGTCAGAAATGGCTTGAATTTGGTCCAACTAGTATGAGGAACTATATCTCTCATATCACTTCTAAATAAGTTTGTTTTCCAAGGAGAGAGAGAGAGAGAGAGAGAGAGAGAGAGAGAGAGAGAGAGAGAGAGAGAGAGAGAGAGAGAGATCCAAGAGCATAAGCCAAATCACTTGCAGTCCCTTGTGTGAGGTTTATTATAACAGTGCAAGTAATTTATTCATACTTGACTACATGCTTTAAAATATGAATTTGAAGCTCCTTCAATCAAGAAACGGTATTTCTTGCCTCTGCAATCTAGATTGGCCTTTTGAATTGTATTGGAAATCAGAATGAGTAACGGTGACATTTTGCTAGTGCCAGGTCTAAGGATTAAGAGGCCTGTCACACTCCCACTAGCTCTCTGGAAAACCTGCTACCACAGTGTGAAAAGGCACAGGCTTGCCTGGAGGGTGATAAACAGGTCCTGCCAAGAGCAGCCGTGCATAGCGCAGATCAGCAGAATCATTCAGTTAATCCATAGTTTTGGGACAGTACAAAAATGCTAATTGCTGTAAGCTATTGAGTTATGTAATGGCTTAAAGAATGGTGACTGATACTGTGCTTGCAGCCTCAGATGTGACAGTCAAAATGTCATTTATGCCTCAGTTTAATTGATAAACAGAAATAAAAAGCCAATGCAGATATAAAGTGTAATGTGATTAAGTCCAATTCTAAATATGAGAAGCTACAAATCACATTGTAGAGTATGTGAGTTCAGAGAGGCATTGTAAACAGGAGTTGATAATCAATCTAAGAAACTGTAAACTGTCTTTTTTCTTCCCTCCCCCCTACTTTATTCATTATCTTCCTTCTTTCCTTCCTTCCTTCCATTCTTATATTCTCTCTTTACTCCTCTTAAAACTCATACCTCTGGTACATCCTAGAGATGCTCACCCTGCCCATTTCTCCTCTGATTTCTCCTCTCCTGGTGCTCTCCTCTTGGCTCTACCTACATCTGATCCCCCGCATAGTCCTCCCTATTGCCTTTCCCTCCCAGTTCTCTCCCTCCAGTCACTTCCAATGACAATTTTATTTCCCCATCTGAGTGAAATTAACACATCCTCCCTTAGGCCCTCCTTCTTATTAAACTTCTTTGGGTCTTTGGATTGTACTAGGGGTATCCTGTACTTTATGGCTAATATCCACTTATTTTGAGTACATACTATGCATTTCCATTTGGGTCTGAGTTACCTCACTCAGGATGATATTTTCTAGTTCCATCCATTTGCCTACAAATTTCATGATGTCCTTATGTTTAATAGCTGAGTAGTATTCCATTGTGTAGATGAACCACATTTTCTTTATTCATTCTTTGGTCGAGGGGTATTTGGGTTGTTTCTAGTTTCTGGGTATTATGAATAAAGCTGCTATGCATATAGTGGAGCAAGTGTCCTTGTAGTATGATAGAGCTTGAGGGAGTAGATATACAAGGGCAGCTCTAGTTGAGATTCATAGCAGAGGGTGATATGGATCTTGAAGTGGTCATCTCCTGTAGCAAGACAGGACTCCCAGTCAAGGGAAGATCTCTAGCCCACCCATAAAACATTTGACCCAAAATCTGTACTGCCTCCAAGAAGTGCAGGGACAAAGATCTCACAGAGACTGAGGAAATGGCCAACCAGTGACTGGCCCAAACTGAGATCCATCCCATGGACAAGAACCAATCTCTAATACGAGTAATGATACTTGCCTTGGCTTGCAGACAGGAGGCTAGCATAACTATCCTCTGAGAGGCTCTACCCATTAGCTGAACAAAATGAATACAGAGACCCTCAGCTAAGCATTAGGCAGGGCTCATGAAGTCTTGTGGAAGAATTGGGGGAAGGTTTGAGGAACCCAGAAGGGATAGGGACTCCACAAGAAGACCATCAGAGTCAATTAACCTTGGGGGGCTCCCAGAGACTGAACCACTAACTAAAGAACATACAAAGGCTGGACCTAGGCCCCCACACATATGTATCATATGTGCAGTGTGGCCTTCATGCATGTTCCTCATCAACTGTAGTGGAGAATTGACTGTTGCCAGTCTATGGATTCTGCTCCCCTAATGGGCTGTTCTGACTGGCCTCTGTAGGCAAGGACTTACCTAGTCCTACAGTGACTTGAGGTATATTTTACAATAAAATTGAGGATTCATTTTGCAATGAAAACTATACCAGGTGTCTCTTAAATTCTTGCCAAAATAATTCTATGCACAAGGGCTTTGCACAAGATAACAATTGTTTAGACACATCCAATGATTTGGATAAAGACTGTGAAGGTATAAAAGACCCTTGCTTTTCCAGTTCATGCCAAGGAATTGCCACTTGTGGGAATACACCAGGAGAAAGAGGCTCTCTGTGCCAAAGTCCTGGGTAGAGAGGGTTGACCCATGAAACTTTCACTAATCCCTGTGGAGGGAATGCCTGCCAACATGCAGGCACCTGCCGTAAAGACCCTGAGCGTCTGCCTGTGTCTGCCCTGCTGGATATGCTGGAAGATTCTGTAAAGCAGATCATAATGAGCACACTTCCAGCCCTTCCCACAATAGGGCTGTGTGTCAGGATGGAATCAATGGCTTCTCCTGCTTCTGTGAACACCAAGGTAGGCATTGGGACTTGGAAGTGGATGAAAGTGTTTCTGATCCCTGCATGAATGAGGCAGTATGCCTTAATGACAAAGGGAGTTACATGTGTGTCTGTCCTCGAATGTATCCTGTTATGAACCGTGAATTGGAAATTGATGAATGTGGATCCCAGCTGTGTTGTCATGGTGTCAGGATGCTTTTGCAGGTTACTTCTGTGACTACGCACCTGGCTTCCTTGGAGACCACTGTGAACTCAACTTTGATGAATGTGCAGGTCATTCATGTCTCCATGGAGGTCTGTGTGTGGACAGAGGAGACGACTACTACCGTGACTGCACAGGTACTGAATTCACAGGGACACACTGTGAGACTTTAATGCCTTATTGCTGCTCAAAACCTTGTCACGAGGATACAACATGTGAAGTCACTGTTGGCAGCTATATTTGTCACTGTTGGCCTGGACACGCAGGTATCTTGTGTGAGACAGACATAAATGAATGCAGTAGCAGCCCCTGCCAATTTGAGGGGGAAGGTGCTGAGCTTTCCCCATAGGGTCAATAGGGATATTTTCCAGGCCTGTGTTCCTCCTTCAACTACCTTGGAACCTCAGACCATGTTTGTATCTGTCAGCCAGGAGCCTAGCATAACTGTCCTCTGAAAGGCTCTACCCAGCAACTAACAATAATAAATGCAGTCTTTTTGGGGAAAGATTGAGGAACCGAGAAAATATAGGGACTCCACAAGCACATCAGAGTCAACTTGCCTGTACCCTTTGGGTTTCCTAGAGACCGAACCACCAACCAAGGAGCATAAAAAGGTTGGACCTAGGCTCCCTGCATATATGTAGCAGATGTGCAGCTTGGTCTTCAAGCCGGTCCCACAACAACTGGAACAGGGGCTTACTTGGACTCTGTTGCCTTTGGATTCTGTTCCCTAACTGAATCGCCTCATCTGATCTCAGTAGGAGAAAATGTGCTTAGTGATGCAGTGACTTGAGGTGCCATGATGAGTTGATACCCAGTGGGAAACTCC
This sequence comes from Tokudaia tokunoshimensis, assembly GCA_036184795.1. Lineage (NCBI taxonomy): Eukaryota > Metazoa > Chordata > Mammalia > Rodentia > Muridae > Tokudaia > Tokudaia tokunoshimensis. Next base: position 170,335,479 of record BTHU01000001.1, on the reverse strand, counting down.
CCCTTCTCAGAGATGAAGAGGAAGTACTAGGAGGAGGGGGTTGTGATCAGGATGTAGAGTGAATAAATAAAATAATTAATGGGAACAAACAAAGTCATACACCTGTTTCCTCCCCAACCCAAAACACAGACACTCTTTATGTGCTTTATTAAAAAAATGTTCTTTCATGTTTAAATATATTTTATTTTATTGGATGTTTTATTTATTTACATTTCAAATGTTATCCTATTTCCCAGTTTCTCCATGGGAACCCCCTATCTCATTCCCCCTGTCCCTGCTTCTATGAGAGTGCTCCCCATCCACCCAACCACTCCCACCTCCTCTCCCTGGCATTCTTCTACACTGGGGCCTTCACAGGACCAAGGACCTCTCCTCCCATTGATGTCCAATAAGGCCATCCTCTGGTACATACGTGCCTGGAGCCATGGGTTCCTCGATGTGTACTCTTTGGTTTGTGGTTTAATCCCTGGGAGCTCTGGGGAATATGGTTGGTAGATATTGTTGTTCTTCCTATAGATTGCAAACCCCTTCAGCTCCTTCAGTCCGTTCTCTAACTCCTCCATTGGGGACCCAGTGCTCAGTCCAATGGTTGGCTACAAGTATCTGCCTTTATATTTTTCAGGCTCTGGCAAAGCCTCTCAGGAGACAGCTATATCAGGCCCCTGTCAGCAATCACTTCTTGGACTCGGCGATAGTGACTGGGTTTGGTGTCTGTTTATGGAATGGATCCCCAGGTGGGGCAGTATTTGGATGGCCTTTCCTTCAGTCTCTGCTCCACACTTTGTCTCCATATTTTTTCCCTTGAGTATTTTGTTCCCCAGTTATTGAAAATAGTTTTCTCTTTTAGAAACACTAATATAGACCTATTTGACCCATAGTTTTATTTTGGGTAACATCAAAATGAAACATGCAAATAAAACAAAGTGCCATTGATGAGGGTGATCCTAAAAGACTGTGATGTTCAGTGTGGCATGCCTGCAATTATACATTCCCTGACTCTTGTATTTGCTTACCACCACTCTTTCCATTAAATAAATGTACTGAGATTTAAGTGAACAGCAAGACTTCACTAGATTTTCCCAACAGTATCCTAATTATTAAAGATGGGACACTTCCTTTCTAGGCAATAGTATTGTAACTGACATGATATTATAGAAGATTTTCACTAGGTAATGCAATATGTGCTTAATCCTGCTGGTCATAATTATAATAGTAGGTATTTTAATTCCTCTAAAGGAAATGTTTTCATAAAGAAGTTATGATCATGATGTCTTCACCCAGTTTCTACAAACACACATCATTTCTAATTATTTTATTCTTATTTATCTTTGCAAAGCATAGCTTTAACAAAGACAAGAAAATGCTTCATCTAAAACATTGTGAAATTGTCTGTCAGGCCAGGTCAGAAATATAACAAGGGGACCATGTTGCCTATGTAAATCACAGGAACAGGAGGATCTCTGCTTTCAGTGGGAAGGTAATCATTATGTCTCCTTGGTTATTTATTCAGGATCTCTTCTGGACTAACAAATAGGTTAACCAGTAAACATATGCTTCAGATAGATTAGGAAACAATATTTATGCGGCCCCAGTGTGTGGTTTATATTTGATGCACATCATTCCATCTTTGAAGTAAACCTCATTATGCTGAGGGATCAAAAACCCAAAAGTTTAGGTAGGAAGCTTAAGTGACTCATTCTAGATTAAAGTGTTAGGAAGCAATATATCCAGGGTTCAAATCCAGCGCAACTACTTGTAAAACAGGGCCCATTTAATCTTTCCTCAATTGTTTGTAAACGCTGTTAGAGTCAGGTTAATAAGGCAGCAAATGATTAAACAGTAGTAAAGTGGCATTAATTGGATATTTTAGAGTTCTATTTAGGAAGAACAAAGTAGTGACTTAAAAGCTTGTCTCAGCAACATTTATGCATTGTGAGAGTCAACAAAAATAAAAACCATGTTCATTAAACCAAGATGGGAGACATAATCTGAGTGTGATTTACTCCTAAGAAACGGAGATACCATCCCATGGGAAAACCCTTTGATTCTCTAGTTCTTACGAGGTTTCCTAGCAAACTTCCATACTGATTTCTATGCCTTACATGTTAGAGTCATATTATGAATGTATTCATTGTGTTGGGCTCTACCACTCTATATTTTGATTGGTTATAGTATTCTGTAATGGAATGCCAAATGTCTCATATTCTCTCTCATCTGAGGCATCTAGCTCCAAATATTCAGATGTGAATACATATCTTGGAGTAACTATAGAAACCAAAAAAGTGTAGTCTTCATCCCTCATTACGAAAACTTCTCTTTCAACAGACAGAGACCATTTCAGATGGTGTCTCCCAGGAATGTCAGATACATACACAAAGTATACTCTTTCTTAATGATATAGAAATCATGATTCTTAAAAAAAAAAAAAGAAAAAAGAAATCATGATTCTTAACTTTCAAATACTGTACAACAGCTACTAAATCAATCCAAACAAAGGGTTGAATGGGGATGTTTCTTTAAAAGCCATCAATGCCATGTATAGACTGGAGGTGGAAATCAAAGTAAACAAATAAAGTTCCTGAACTTGTATCGATCATGGAATCAGTTTTCTACATTGGATACTTGTTTTTGCAACAGAAGAGGTAGTAAAATAGACTTAAGGAAGGAAGGGACGATTCTGGCTCACAGTTTCAGGATGTCATCAGTCATGATCAGAAACTCGTAGTGACAAGAACTTGTCACGAGGTATTCATACTCAGGAATCATAGAGGAATATATGGTAGTGCTGTTCTGTGCTTGTTTGTTCTTTCAGTTGAGTCTTCCAACTTCAGTTAACCTAATTAAGAAAATCTCTCACAGATATTCCCAGAGACTCATCTCCAAGGTGATTTTGTACACTGTCAAGGTGAACATACTAGTCTTCACAGAGTCACATCCTTTAGGGCTTTGTGGTGACTGTACCTGATGCACTCTATATCAAGAGATATTGTAAAACCGGAGGTTCAGAAAGCAACAAATTCAGGACAACTTTGATTTTGTTTATTGTGTGGTGATTTTAAAACATATGATTTCCAAGTTTCCCTCCATGCTCCAGAAATATCACAGGATGCTAAGGCACCAAACTGTTATGACTTTCTATGTTAGTGTTCAGTAGCTGTGTATGTGAGCCCTTCAGATATTCCATGAAAAGAAAGGACATTTTACATGCACTCTGAGTTATTTACTTGTTTTGGCCAGGAGAAATGGGATTATGACTCAATCTCTTAATGTAATTTTTAAAATACAGTTCTTGATCTGATAATGATTATTTCCACTAAATTTAACAAATATTTTATATGAATGAATCATTTTAATGTTAATGTCAGCTTAATTGATGAAGTGATTTACTACATTATATTATTTCATACATTAGCTCTCATTCTCTATTAATAGTGTCAATGTAAATGAACAAGCCATGTCATCTTTATCTTCTTGATACTGAGTGAGTTAGTGACTCAGTCAATAATAGCATCCTTTTCAAAGAACTTAAGAGGTAATGCACTAGATAAACTAATTCAAGTAATTCTACAAATGGTTATTGAATATCCTTTGTCAGATCTTCAATTAAGGACTAAGGCAATAAAAATAAGTATCACAGTCTTGCTTTGGAGGAATACAAAGCCTAGTATTAAAAAATAACTTGTGAAAATATACATATATGTGTGTGTACATACTTACATACATATATACATACATACATATATACATACAGATAAATAGATCACATATGTATGTTAGATGTGAAGACACACACATTTACTCTCAGAAAATAGGTAGACATGGGTAAATATCTGTATGTTTAATCCCAACCTGGTCTACATAGTATGTTACAGGACAGAAAGGGCTGCATAATCATAGTGACACCCTATGCTAGTGTATCAATGATAAGTGTGTGCGTGTATGTGTGTGTGTGTGTTGCACAGTACCATTAATTTTAGCATGTTTGGGAACATGAAAATGAGCCAGACCTAAGCAGGAAGGCAAAAGGGCAACATCATATGTATGAACTTTTTCTTCAGTGGGGCATATATATACATATATATACATATACATACACACATATGTATGTGTATGTGTATGCATATATGTATATGATGTATATGTATATGATATATATGTATGTATATGTGTATGTATATGTATATAATGTATAGTATATGTATTTGTATATGTATATATGAATGGTTTATCATTCAGTGTAGTATGACCAGGGATGATGATCTGTTCTGTATCTTAAACATTGTACCCAGAATCTCCTCTCAGAAGAAAAAGTCTTTATTAGTTGCAATCATGCCTTTGTTAGCAAATGGCTTTGCTAATCATTCCTGAGTTTTATAAGTCTAACTCCATATTTTAAGCATCTGCAAAACATTCACTGACATCTAGACTTTCTTCCATATCAAAGTAGTCCTCCAAATCTCTCCCCTGCAGAAGCTATTGCATACATATTTCTCATGGAACTCAGGAATGTATATATAGGCTTCAGAGAAAAATCAAATTATTCAGATTTTCATGAATGAGAATGTAGAAAAGAATAATATATGTATATATGTATATGTGTATATATATACATATATATGTATATTCTTATTTTGGAGGAATTAAGTAAATTACATAGTAGTAATAGCAAACTGGGTAAATCTTGTCCTGAATTCTGCTTGAATGAATAGAGATTATTATATTCTTATGATGTCACACCTATATATTTTATTTTAGCAGTCTTCAAAAAATAGACTACAAAAATAAATGCTAAGGAGAAATGATTAAACAGGTTCATTTCATTAAATATCATAAATATGCAGAGTAATGGAAATCATTGCTAACATTTGAAAAGTTTGCTCCTATTCTAACTTCTTTATTGGAAATATGGACTCAGAGAGTTACCACAACATTGTCAGAGTTGTTACAAAAAGCAGATGAAAATGATCAACTAGTAGAATGATGATTACCCCAGCCTCAGATGATTGCCATCTGACCTTGTATGCGCTGCTGAAGAAGTCCGGTGTTTTGTAGAATCTTGACTGGATGAGTCAAGTAAAGAATGGATGAGTAGACGGGCACAGATACTGATTGCTGACGTTTCTGTCTAGCAATCTTAACACCTCTTTCCCTGAACTGTCTCATGAGTTTCCAGCAGGCGAGGGTCGCTCTTATGCACACTCAGTGCCTATTATTTTGCCTGGCTTCTGAAATGACTGCTTCTTCTTTGTAATAAGTCAAATTCATCTCAATCGGACAATGAGCCATTAACCCTCTTCTAGATATCCAAAGCAATACAAAGTCATAGGCAGCTCCATGATTACTAAGGACAGTGTAGCATAATCTCTACCTACTTCATTCTGAAGAAAAAATCATTTAGTTTTATAAAAAGAAAAAAAAACTATTTGTTTTGTCCATGGACAAGTTTTCAAATCGTTCTCTCTGTCCTGTTGTCCTGTGACAGCTGTTACATTATAGTTAGTTCCCAAGGTGATCGGAACTACTCCCTTCATGGTTCCTTGACAGACATCTTGCTGGTACATTACAGTGTAGAAACAATAGTAAAAACTTCACTACTCTACTTCAATCCTTGCTGCAACATGTGGATGACAATATTCATCTTCTTGGATTGCTATGGTTTATGTAAATTAACTACCATTATGCTTGACATAGGTGAATCACATAACCAGAGATAATGAGGAGCAATACCGAATCCTTGACCAACTCTTCCGCTGCTGTGCTGTTGCTTATTCTGCAGCCTACTGGGGAGCAGAAGCCAATAATCCTTTTAGGATTTGCTCTGAAATGAATTGTTCTCAAGTTCAGCTTCCATGTCTAAATACTACAGATTTACATATAATTACATGTACATGTATGCATTTTTCTGTTTATACATATACACACAAAGATTATATATATATATATATATATGTTTGTATAATATTCTTTTATCTAAAACATTCCACTTACCATTCTACTTGACATATTTTTAAGGTATTGACAATCACTCTATTTCTTAGCTGGATTCTTTATGTTTTTGTTTTGAGACAAGGTCTCGTGCACATCAGGTGTTTTGACTGGTTTTGTGTGTCAACTTGACACAGCCTGGAGTTATCACAGAGAAAGGAGTTCCAGTTGGGGAAGTGCCTCCATGAGATCCAGCTGTGGGGCATTTTCTCAATTAGTGATCAAGGAGGGAGGGCCCCTTGTGGGTGGTACCACCTCTGGGCTGGTAGTCTTGGGTTCTATAAGAGAGCAGGCTGAGCAAGCCGGGGGAAGCAAGCCAGTAAGAAACATCCCTCCATGGCCTCTGCATCAGCTCCTGCTTCCTGACCTGCTTGAGATCCAGTCCTGACCTCTTTTGGTGATAAACAGCAATTTGGAACTGTAAGCTGAATAAACCCTTTCCTCCCCAACTTGCTTCTTGGTCATGATGTTTGTGCAGGAATAGAAACCCTGACTAAGACATCAGGATAGACTGACTTTAACTGCTATGTAACCAAAGATGACCTTGAACATTTCATCTGTCTGCCTCCACTTGCTTTATAGAACAGTCCTAGCTTTGATGTGTATTTTTTCCTCTGTTGAAAATCATCTGGATACTACTAAACCTACCTTCAAGACTTCCAACCGGGAAAGCTAAACTTATGTTGAAAAAGACTGCTGTACTTCAGCACTAGGTATCTCATCAAATTGGCAGTGAACTTTGAACATCAGATAAGGTTTGTTGAAGTCTGCAGTATGAAGATAGAGATGCCTGAGGAAAGCATTCTTTTTTATTCTGAGTGTGCTGGGGGTTTTAAAAAAAATCTTTTTTCCTGGTTCCAATTATCTTTAACACTGCCTTTTCAGGGTTCCTACCAAATTCTCATAGTCCCTGCTCTCAAAGACCAAGATCCTTCCAAGAAGGTTATATTGATGTTAGTTTTATTTTGTAACATATAAAAGGTGAGGTCATTTCATAATTAAGTTAATAAGTGAGAACAGAGATTGTGGTAACTTAAATGTATTTTTCTTGGAAACTGAATGACATAAGTCTTCCAGAGTTATTATGCCACAGGTACAGCATCTCAGGAGATAATATAACATTCAACCATGGTGGGAGAATATACCTGGTACCAATCCATATTTGTAAATATTGTTTTTTGAAAAATAAATTTTAGGCAGCATTCTTGGGCATGAATAAGGACTGTTTCCATAATGGTAAGACTATTTCTGCATGCTTTCTTTGAACAACTGAGGTGCAATGCCTTTGGGAAGTCCTATATTTGAATTAACAATTTTAAAAAATTCTTTCTGAAATATTTCTATCATTTTAAAAGAAATATCTTAAGACAAAATTTCTGGTCAAAATACAAGGGAAAGGTCATTTTTTTTCTGGTAGAAACCATCTCTCTTAGTACAGAGGCTTTGATCATAGGTCCTTAGGGAAAGAGTTTCTTATTGGTATGATCATGTGTTATACATTTGTGACATAATAACGCACATGGTGTTTAAGTTAAGCCTGTTCTTGAAGTTCGAGTACTGTTTGGTCATTTCCTAGTAACTAAGAGCATTTGGTGACATTCTATTTATATAGCTTTTTAAAACTCAACTGATGTTGCTTTAGGACCAAGATGAATACATGGAGGATTAGGAGCTAATCTCTTCTCTTGGGATTTTCTGGTTGCTTTTCTTGTGCTTCTTTGGAGTAGTGTGAATGTTGCATGAGGGCAGAACTAACTTATGGATTAAACTAGGTGGCTTTCATCTTTTAAAAGGCAGATTAAAACTCCTTGGAAGTTTCAGAAGACCTGTTGGACCGCCAAAGGGTCTGAGGGTACTACTTTGGGGAAAGACTTTATAAATCATTTCTTCTCACACTCATCCTTCCTTAACTTTTCTAAGGCTTATATTTGGCGTGCAAATTTGGTCAAACTCAACTTCTCTGGTTGAAATTCTGACTCTCCTTAGTTTTCTCATCTTATATGCAAACAAAGAATACTGGCTTGAATTTTCCCAGCCCCATTTTATTTCTTAAAGTAGAAAAATACTATGCTTATATTAGATACCTTTGAATTGCTATAAGCTCTAGACATGTCAGTTCACATTTCCATTACATAAAATTCCTCATTCAACTGTGAGAACGTCACATAAAAGTACATTACACTACAAGTTATGTTATAAGGCAGTGCATAAGTGACACTGAGATTTTACAAAAAAGACCCTAAGAGCAGGGCAGAAATATTTATAGGGTGTTTACACATTAACTTTTTATTTACCTAGCATTTGTAGATGGATTATGGTGTTCTACATTTGAGAAAATTGGCATGAAATTGTTATAGCCATATGTCATTAGAGAGTTTATACTGTGATGAAACACCATGACACTCCCCTATTCTTCCCCAAACCCCTAACACAACCAACCAAACAAACAAACAAACAAACAAACAAACAAATCCTTGTTGAAGAAAAGTTTATTTCAGGTTGCAATCTGGCACTGAGGGAACTCGGGCAGGAACTCAAGGCAGGAGCTGAACCAGAAGCCATGAAGGTATTCTTTGCTTTTCTTCTTTGGTTGGTTGGTTGGTTGTTGTTGTTTTTGCATAGTCCTGTCTGTCCTAGAACTCACACAGAATATCATACTTGCCTCCAACTCAGAGATCCACCTGCCTTTGCCTCCCAAGTCCTGGAATATAAGGCATGCACAAAACATCTGAGTAGTAATGAGGAATTCTTTGTAGCAATCATTAACAGAGATTTACTAGGGAAGAAGTTATTTAACTTACTTCAACTCACACTGAATAGCACTCAAAAACATGAAAGATGCTATTAACCTATAATCCTATGTTGCTGTCAACATTTATGAGATATTTGTTGTTTAAGATTGTATACAGCCTGTTGACTGCTTTTAGAAAATCATTAACACACACACCTACAATCATACACGTAAACACACACACACACACACACACACATACACACACACACACAGATCAGGAGCTTGAAAGAGTATATATAATTTAATATTCAAGTATGTATTTATCTTAAATTGTAAATGTTGATTATAAGAGCAACCCTAAGCATATTATGGTAAGTGACATTATTCTTTTATAGTTGGTTAAACATAAACTGACTGAATACACAGAAGGATATCATGTTAAGTACATAATATTAAATAATCAAAAGACATATTATTAACTTGACTGCAAGGTCTAGAAAAAGTTGAGTCTCCTTGGGTTCAAGAGATAATTTCATATATGTGTCACCAGAATCTGTCAAGCTCTACTATGCTGGAGGGTTTGTACATGAAACAAGAGTAAAATGGATTTCAGTTATAGAGTTCAAGGTTTGTTTTATTGTAGGCAGTATGCTATTTTTAAACCCTTTACAATTATTTTGGTTTGAAATTCTGTTTGTTGCAATAGACTGACTTCCAGAAAAATACTTATAATTTGCAGAAAATTCAATCAAGTGTCTGTTCACCATCCATTGTTGTTGCAGGAATATCTCAGCAGGCCTTGCCTTTCATGAATTATAAGTTGTTTCTTCCATCAGTTTCTGATATGGAAGGCAGTAGTATGTACCGTGAATAAAAAAATAAGTTGGAGATTAACAAACTTGAATTTAACCGAGGTCACGTTCCAGATTGCAGGTTAAGGTTTGTTTTATATGAAAAGAAATATCTGAGTTTTTGAGTAGAAGGAGAAGATCAAATATTCAGTTCATTAGAATGTGGGAACAGGAAACTTAATCCTAAGAGGATGCTGCAGGAGATCAGTGATACTTCAAGATTCTGGAGGAAGGAGATAAGAATATACAATGTGGATATCCTGACAAATGGACTAAATGATTTCAGTCAGCTGAGAAGAGAGTGTGTTTCCCAAACTTTTGCTAAATATTGGATTGTGTTTTTTTAAAAGAGATGTTGAATACTTAGCAAGAACATCAAGGTAGAATCCATCTCTCTAGGCTTCAGACATTGTAGCAAGAAATCCATGAACTTTTACTAGAGGTATGGGTCATTTGGCTGAAAGCTCTAATTCAAAGCAATCCAGTTGGCAAAGGCAGAATTAAAATGAAGTTTAGAAGACATCGATTTATCTTTCTGTTCTATAACCTGCTCTGGTTTATTAGAAGGGTAGTTTCTACCAAATGATGACTATATCAGATCAAGATTTAGATCACATTAGTCATTAAGTCAGCAAAAGGAATGTTCCTTTCAAGTCGGGCCAAATTATGCTTATGAGAAACAAATCTCGAGGACTCAGGTTTTCTCCCTTGGGTCGCAGGCATGTTCCTCAGCCAATCAGATGAGATGCTCTGCATTATCATGTGTCACTGAGTCATGGATTAATGAATGAAGGTGAGAGCAGGGCATCGTATTTCTTTATATTTAATCTCAACATAATTCCAGACTGAAAAATGTGTTAGCAGGAAGAGCATACCAGAGGGATAATATAAAAATTGGTGATAAAATGATTGTTGGTCAAACAAGAGCAATTGGCCTGTCTGTGCTGTAGTGTGTTACATTTGCTTGCCTACCAAAACCTTGGCTGCAAAGGAATATTTTGAGAATGCAGTTTTCTCTCATCTAGTTATCCTCAAGATAACATGCAAAACCCTCCATTCTTAGTCTCATGCCCCATTTACCCTTGCCTCTGACAAATGCATAACTACATAAACACTGCATTAATTTCATAAACAACAATTTTTGCATTGGCTCTCTAATGTTCCTGGAACATTACTAAGATCTTCCTTGAGTACTGTTGTCTGAAGACTTAGGCTTTGTTTTTCCCCAAGGATCCTCTTTCCATCTTTAGCACAAGAGTGACTCTAGGGACAACAATGACTTCAACGTAAGCTTGTAGTATAATGTTTCTACATTCTAGCAATGAAGGAGATCTATGGATCATCAGGACCTTGCCTGTGTGTTATGTCAGATACCAGGAAATCCATATAACAAACACAGTGACAGATCATGGCCATCAGATTATTCAGTGTATAGTGGAACTAATTGAAGTGAGAGTGTAGCTTGTGGTAACAGATATACTGAAGCAGAATTGAAATGATGACCATTGTGCTTATCTGAGAGAGCTTGACTTGAAAAAAAAGGAGCAGAATATAAGAAACTTTCCCATGAATTCAAGTATGTATACGCCTTCGCCGAGAATAACCTAGGGCTGCACATTAACTTGAAAGCAAACAATGAAACCAATGAAGCAAGGGAAGTTTCCTAGCTCCTTGCATTTAAATTCTGCTACTTAAAAATATTCAGTCTCCATCCTCTTAAAGTACAATGCACTATCCATTGAGCCTAAGTGAAGTAACCCAGACCCAGAAAGACACACAGAGTATGTACTCACTTGTACGTGGACATTAGCCATAAAGTACAGGATAACCATGTTACAATCCACAGACCCAAAGGAATTACATAATTAGGAAGACACAAGGGAGGATGCACATGAATCTCACTCAGAAGGGAAATAAAATACACTTTGGAACTGGAGGTTAGGAGGAAACTGTATGGGAGAGGCAGATAGGAAGGGAACAGGGGCAGGAATCAGATTTGGGGAGTGCAGGAGGTGGAGAATGGTGGAGAGAGAGAGGGTAGAAATTAGTGGGGTCCAACTCTGGGACTAACCAGAGACTTGGGATGGAGGAGTCTCCTGGGAATCTTTGGGGATGACCCTAGGTAAAACTCCTAGCAGCTAGGGATATGGACACTGAAGTTGCCATTTCCAGTAGCCAGGAAGGATTTTCAGTGGAGGGAGTAGGACATTAACCAACCCACAGAACCTTCCACACATAAATTTGTCCTGCCTGCAAGATTCTTAGTGATAAACATCGAACAGAGATTGATGGAATTGCCAACCAATGAGTGGTCCAAGTTGAGATCCATCCCGAAAGAGTGAGCCAACCCCTGACACTACTAATTGTACTCTGCTATATTTGCAGACAGGAGCCTACTATAACTGTCTCTGTGAGACTTCATTCAGCAGCGAATGGAAACAAATTCAGTGAGAGCCAACATCAGGAGCTGAGAGAGTCTTTAGGAAGCACATTTGGGAGTGTTGGATTCAGCAAACCAGATGGGTAAAGGACACCACAAGAAGACCTATAGAGTCAACTAAACTGGGCCCATGAGGGCTCCCAAACACCAACCAATGAAGATGTAGAAGCTAGATCTAGACTCCCTACACATCTGTAACAGATGTACAGCTTGGTCTTAATGTGGGTCCTCTAACAATTGGAGCAAGGGCTATCTCAGATTCTATTGCTTGCCATTGGATCTCCTTCCCCTAGCTCATTTGCCTAGTTGATCCTCAAAGGGAGAGGATTTGCTTAATCCTACTGTGACTGGCTATCCCAGGACAGGACGGTACCCAAGGTACTTTGTTGGAGAAAGAGAGGTGGTAGTGTGGGGAGGGCTTTGTGACGGTGGAACTGGGAGGAGAGGAGGGAGGAGACTGCAATCAGGACATAAAGTAAAAATGACAAAAAACGAAATGGCAAAAAAAAAAAATCAGGAACTAGTTCTACATCACTTGTGATAGTAAGAGAGAAGAAAGAACAGCCTCGCAAGCAGCAACCAGGACATGGAGGGTTCCTGGTACTAGCTTTCTCTACTCTAGTCCTACCCTCTGGCTGATTTATAGAGGCTCAGAGACATCTTAGAAGGAATCTACTTGCGCTATATAACTTACCTACATATTACAATATGCTTGAGCGTCTTTCTGTATCCGTCTCTCCCTTTTGTGTGTGGGAACTTCATGTGCTTGCAGGCATATAAACATGGGTGTGAAGTATAGAGGACATTGTCAGTCCTCAGGACCCTTCAGCCTTTTCTTCGTGAAGGAACAGAGTTTTTCTTTGGCCTGGAAATTCACAAGGAAAGGCTGACTACTAGCCAGTCACCAGAATATCCAGCTCTGTCTCCCAGAGATAGGATTACAATTATGCAACATCTAACCCTGCTTTAGGATTTTCTAATTTTTAACAAATAATATTTATTTTTTTCTGAATTAAAAGGAAAAAGTCAAATTTGAAAGAGTAGACTTATGTTGATAGCTATTCAAACTGGCAATTACTCACTGGAGAAATGAACTAAAAAATAGCAAGAAAGAAACACTGAGAAGTCACACAGTCATAGTCATGCAGTCAGATAGTCATATGCACTCTGAAGTACCTTTTCCCTCATTATCTTCTAGCAATTAATAGAAGACAGTGACTAACTCTATCATCAAGAATATTGATAATGCATATATCATTCTATCATCTATCTTCACCATCATCATCACCACCATCATCTATCTATCATATATCTTTCTATTTTTCTAACTATTTACCATCATCTAGCTATATATATATCCATGCATTCATGCTTTCTTGGATTTCAAACTTCATTCAATCAACTGTTTTTAAGTTTTATTATTTCAATTTGGTAAATAACATTTATATGCATTTATGACAACACAGGGTAATAGCTATTTTAACAGATGTATGTAATGCTGAGTTATCATGCTAATATATCTTATCATCTCAATTATTTACAATTGTTATACTCAAGTTATTTAATTAAAAGTGTAACTCAGACACTATTGCAGACACCAAGAAGTGCTGGCTGGCAGGAGCCTGATATAGCTGTCTCTTGAGGGGTTCTTCCAGAGCCTGACAAATACAGATGTGGATGTTCACAGCCAACCATTTGACTGAGCACAGGGACCCCAATAGAGGATCTAGAGAAAGGACTAAAAGAGCTGGAGGAGTTTGCAACCCCATAGGATGAATAACAATATCAACCAACCAGACACTCCAGAACTCCTAGGGACTAAACCACCAGCCAAAAAGTACACATGGAGGGACTCATGGCTCCAGCCACATATGTAGCAATGGATGGCCTTATCTGGCATCAATGGGATGAGAGGCCCTTGGTCCTCTGAAGGCTGGATGCCCCAGTATAGGGGAATGCCAGGGCGGTAGGGGTGGGAGTGGGTACTTGGGTGGGTGGGAGAGCACCCTTATAGAAGCAGGGTGATTTGGGGATTGGATAGGGGGTTTGTGGAGGGGAAACTAGGAAAGGGAAAACATTTGAAATGTAAATAAATAAAATATCCTATAAAAATAAAATAAAAATATAAGATATATATCATATCCAACTTTAATTAGCAGATTGTAGAATAAGATCTCAACCTCTTATTTCTTTTATGTAGATGAAAAGTTGTACCCCTTTCTCAATGCTTCCCCACTGCCTGTCCCCTTTGTCTTCCAGGTTTTTGTGACCACTACTGCACCCACATACTTTCTTGAGATTTTCATTTCTAAATTCCACATGCATGTGTGAATGTGTAAAATTTGTCACTCTACTTGTGGTTTATTCCACTTAACCTAATACTGTCTAACACATTCTATGTTGTCACAAATGACAGAATGTCCTCCTTTGGGGAGGTCAAATAATTCTTGTGTGCCTGTGTGTGTGTGTGTGTGTGTGTATGCGTATATGTGTGTGCGCACGTGCATGTATACATTTCTGTTGTATGTTTATCCCCTGATGGATATATATATTGATTCTATGTGTTGGTTATTTTGAAAACCGTTATTTTTTCCAACAACTACACTAATTATCCATACAAAAATGCTTATGGTCTTTAAGTATCTGTTCACTATACATAGTATATCGCACATAAGGGAATCGAGCAGCAATTGGAGGCAGTGCATGGGTTTATGGTCTTGTGGAAAACAAAAAGGAAACACATAAAATTCTAATTAAGATGATGTGCTAAAATAATATTTGGATAGGTAAAAAAATAGTATGAAGATAAGTGGAGGCAGGGATTTATTAGGGAGAGCCTAGAATGGGATAGGTAGTTTTAATTATGCCCTGACAGGTCAGGCCTTTACTCTTTCGTATCTCATAGGTGGGAGAGAGAGAGAGAGAGAGAGAGAGAGAGAGAGAGAGAGAGAGAGAGAGAGAGAGAGAGAGAGAGAGAGAGAGGAAGGGAGAGAGAGAAAGGGAGAGAAAGGGAGATAAGGGACCAGAAAGAAAGAGAGAGAGAGAGAGAGAGAGAGAGAGAAAGCACACAAATATAAACTGGCTAAAGGACCAATCAGCAGGCAAACTCCAAATAATTATAAATTATTACTATTATTATTATTATTTTAAATAACTCTCATATTTATTGTCAGGTGTGCATCACATGATGGGTTTTCTATTTCATATTCCAGATATAAACCCAAAGAAAACTGTGATATGCTTGGTTTTATATGACAAAGGAAAATGAAATATACTGGGAAACTCCTGTTTCTGATAGAAACACCATACTCTAGTATTGGGTGGAATGGTTGAAATCTGTGTTTGTAGGAGGCATATTACTCTAAATCTTGATAGATTCTGTAAATGTATATAAAATATATATCTACTAAGTTATATATATGTATATGAAGAGTTACTTTGTACATCACGTACACACACACACACACACACACACAGAGAGAGAGAGAGAGAGAGAGAGAGAGAGAGAGAGAGAGAGAGAGAGAATCAATGAATTCCATTATTTGCCCCACAAGTCCAGAGGAAAGCGGAGTTAGGAGCACTTATTCAAGGTAATAATTTTTCAAAGAATAAAGCAACAGTGAGCATAATCTGTAGGGTAAGAGGCATTTTAAGTTGTAAACTGGGCAAAGAAGCCACTGGACATTTCCTTCTGTTCCTTTACCATCTTCAGATGCTGTTAGTCAGTCTAACTCTGAATATATCTATAATCATGGTACAGAAAACTTAGAAGATTCTCGAAGGAATATTTGTCATGTCTTTTCAAATGTTATTTTCTTGCCTACCTTCCATCTATTCCTCTTCGAAAATTCAATTCCCTCTCTGAGCAGTGATTCAGAAGCATGGCATCAGATGGCATTTCCCTGTGAGTGATGTCTGATAGGCTCCTGCCATGTGCTCTAATCCAATTATCAGGAGCTGAGGAAGAGTCTAAAGTAGGGCTTCTGTTCAGTAAAAAGTGACTGATAAAACCTTGGACAGGGAAGAGAGGGATTTTCTCGGTGCCACAGAGATGTGTGTCTTTTCTCATTTTAAGAAGTATCCTATGAACTTTTTTTTTAAATTTTATTTTATTTTCTAAGTTTTTTTATTTACATTCAAAATCATTTCCCCTTTCCCGTTTCTTCCCTCCCCGAAAGTCCCATAAACCCCCTTCCCTCCCTCTTTTCCCCATTCAACCCCCTCTCGCTTCTCTGTCCTGGCATTCCCCTACATTCAGTCTTTCCGGGACCAGGGGTCTCTCCTTCCATCTTCTTGGAAATCTATTGATATGCGAATTGTGTCTAGGGTATTCCGAGATTCTGGGTTAATATCCCCTTATCAGTGACTACATACCATGTGTGTTCTTTTGTGATTGGGTTACCTCACTAAGGATGATATTTTCAAGTTCTGACCATTTGCCTACCTGCATGCAATAAGGACACATGCTCCACTACGGTCATAGCAGCCTTATTTATAATAGCCAGAAGCTGGAAAGAACCCAGATGTCCCTCAACGGAGGAATGGATTCAGAAGATGTGGTATATTTACACAATGGAATACTACTCTGCAATTAAAAACAATGAATTCACGAAATTCCTATGAACTTTTACAACGCTTTTACAATGAGAAAATTGGCGTAGGATAATGTTCTTGGTTATAAAATACCCTTAATTCCTGTGCTATGATACAATAGCACTAACTGAGATAAAGAGATAAAATAGTCATGGAGGGGCAATTACTGGTCCATAAGTTGCCAATGGGTTTGACTTAGTACCAACTCATTTGAATTCTGGATAGGAATTTCGCACACACAGTTTCATTGAATCACCACAGTGACTCTTTTGAGTGGCTATGAATGATCCTAAGCATTGACTTGTAAGGTCAAAACCAGTTAGTTAAAACCAAATTGATACACACCAAGGAAGCATTGTAGTTGCAATTATCTTCCATGACTACATTTAGGATGTTGCCTTTATGAGAAGAGAAAAACAAATGGGCAGGATGTTGTGATGTCCCTGTTCATCTATGACAACAAAACAATTCATTGAGATTGTCCTGCTGCTCTGGCTTAGGGGCAATCTGGAAGCAGTGAGCATCTGTGTGTACTTGGCTTTATCATCAGAAATATATTGCACAACTCCAATGAGAGTCTTCTGTTTAACTAATTGCATACATGGTTTTGTTATGTAAATTTTTTATATTTTTGGTTCTTTTACATTCATCAATTTATTTATTCACTTTGCATTCCAATATCAGCCCATCTCCTCCCAGTGCCCCTATTACAAGCTCCTCCTCTGATTTCCTCTTCCTCTTCTCTGAAAAAGGGGAGGACCCCCTGGGTACCACCCCACCTGGCCATATCAATTCACTGCAGGACTAGGTGCATCCTCTCCTACTGAGGCTAGATGAAGCAGCCCAGTTAGAGGAATGGGACTGACAGGCAAGCAACAGGTTCAAGGATATATCAAACGCATATATGTTACATATGTGCAGCAGGGAGTATAGGTCCAGGCCATTCGTGATCTTTGGTTGGTAACTCAGTCTCTGGGAGCCCCCAGGGTTGCAGGTTAGTTGACTCTGTTGGCCTTCTTGTGGAGTCCCCATCACCTCTGGGTTCCTCAGTCATTTCTCCAATTCTACCACAAGCCTACTTGAGCTCCAACTAGTGTTTGGCTGTGGGTCTCTGCATCTGTTTCCATTGGCTGCTCAGTGGAGCCTCTCAGAGGACAGTTATGCTAGAATCCTATCTGCAAGCACACCAGAGAATCATTATTAATGTCAAGGATTCTTGCCTATGGGATGGGTCTCAATTTGGGCCAATCATTAGTTGGCCATTCACTCAATCTCTGCTCCATCTTTATCCCTGAACATCTTGTAGACAAGACAAATTTTGGTCTAAGGTTTTGTAGGTGGATTGATTTTATTATCCCTGGACTGGGAGTCCTGTGTAGCTACAGGAGATAGCCACTTCAGGCTCTATATCCTCCACTGTTATGAATCTCAGCAAGATTCACCCTCTTAGCCTGTCCCTCCTGTCCCAGGTCTCTGGCACATTCTAGAGACACCCTTTTGTCCACTGCCAATTTCTGTTACCTTCTCTCCACTCTTCCTAAGCCTGATCTACCTGTTGTGTGTCTCTTCCACACACTCTCTCTCACCCAGTTCTCTCTCTCTGTCCATCAGCCATGTCTACCCTCCTTGTTGTTTGGCTTCTTTCTGTCTGTGGACTGTAGTGTGATTATCCTGTACTTTATGGCTAATATCTACTTATAAGTGAGTATATATAATATATGTATATATATTATATATATAGTATATATAATATATGTATATATATATATATCCTTTTGGGTCGGGGTTACTTTACTCAGGATCATATTTTCTCCTCCATCCATTTGCTTACAAAATTTATGATATCCTTGTTAATAACTGTGTGCTATTTTATTGAGTAAATGTACCACATTTTCTTTGTCCATTCCTCAGTTGAGGAAATATCTGGGTTATTTCCAGTTTCTGGCTATTACAAATAAATCTGCTATGATCATAGTTGAGCAAATGCCCTTGTGGTATAGTGGGGCATCTTTTGGGTATATTTCCTAGAGTGGTGTAGCTGGGTCTTCAGGTAGAACTTGTCCCAATTTTTTGAGAAACCACTAAATTGATTTCCACAGTGGTTGTACAGTTTGCATTTCTACCAGCAAGGAGGAGTGTTCCCCTTTCTCCACATCCTTGCCAGAATGTTCTGTTTCTTGAGTTGTTTGACGTTAGCCACTGTGTTAGGTATAATGTGGAATCTCAGAGTTGTTTTGATTTGCATTTCCCTGATGATTAAGGAGAATGAACATTTCTTTAAGTGTTTTTCGGCTACTAGAAATTCCTCTTTTGAGAATTCTCTGCTTAGCTCTGTACCCCATTTTTCAAATTGGTTATTTTGGTTGTTAGTGTCTAACTTTTTGAGTTACTTAAAAATTTGAATATTTTGCCCTTTGTCTGATGTAAGGTTGGTAAAGATATTTTCCAAAACTGTAGACTGTCATTTTATCCTATTGATGGTATCCTTTGCCTTACAGAAACTTTTTAATTTCACAGGGTCCCAACTTTTCATTGTTGATCTTATATGAGCTATGGGTGTTCTGTTCTGGATATTGTCTCCTGTACCAATGAGATCAAGACTTACCCCTACTTTCTGTAAGATTAGATTTACTTTATCCGGTTTTATGTTGAGATCTTTGATCCACTTGGACTTGAGTTTTGTGCATTCTTCTACATACATACATTCAATTAGAGCAGTATCATTTGTTGTAGAAACTTTTCTGTTTACATTGTATGGTTTTGGCTCCTTTGTCAAAAATCAAAGTCCATAGATGTGTAGGTTTATTTCAGTGTCTTCAATTTGATTATATACGTCACCCTTTCTCTTTCTATACCAATGCCATGCAGTTTTTATTACTATTGATCTGTAGTACAGCTTGAGGTCAGGGATCATGATACCTCCAGAAGTTCTTTTATTGTACAAGATTGTTTTAGTTATCCTGACTTTTTTTTCATATAAAGTTGAGAATTGTTATTTCAAGATCTGCAAAGAGTTGTGCTGGAATTTTGATGGGAATTGTACTGAATCTGTGTATTTCTTTTGAAAGGTGGCCATTTTCACTGTATTAATCAATGAGCATAGGAGATCTTTCCATTTTCTGAAATCATCTTTAATTTCTTTCTTCAGAAACTTTAAATTTTTATCATACAGGTCATTCAATTGCTTGATTACAGTTACACCAAGATATCTTATATTACTTATGGCTATTTTGCTGGAGCATAAAGGAGGTCTCTTGATTTTTTTTGAGTTAATTTTTTATCTAGCCACTTTGCTTAAGGATGGTTGAGTTTTTGGGGTCACTTATGTATGTCATCATATCATTTGCAAATAGAGATACTTTGATGTCTTCCTTTCCTATTAATATCCACTTTATCTCCTTTAGTTGTCTTATTTCTCTGGCTAGAACTCTTGAGTACTATGTTGAATAGATATGGAGAGAGTGGGCAGCTTTGCCTTGTCTCTGATTTTAGTGGAATTGCTTTAAGTTTCTCTCCATTTAATTTGATGTTGACTACTGTCTTGCTGTATGTTGCCTTTATTGTGCTTAGGTATACACCTGTATCCCTGAGCTCTCTAAGACTTTTAACATGAAGAGCTGTTGGATTTTGATCAAAGATTTTTTTTCAGCATCTAATGAGATGATCATATGGTATTTGGCTTTCAGTTTTTCATCTGGTGAATTGTGTTGATCGATTTTCATGTTTTTAACCACTCCTGCATCACTGGGATGAAGTCTATTTCATCACAGTGAATGATGTCTTTGATATGTTCTTGGATTCAGTTTGAGAGTTTTTTTATTGAGTAGTTTTGCATCAATGTATATAAGGGAAATTGCTCTGAAATTCTCTTTTTTTGTTGAGTGTGTATTTTGAGGTTCTGAATAACTACAGTCTCAAAGAGAGAGTTTGGCAATGTTTCTTCTGTTTCTACTTTGTGGAATAGTTTGAGGAGTGTTGGTATTAGCTCTTCTTTGAATGTCTGATAGAATTCTGAGCTAAAATCATCTGGCCCTGGGCTTTTATTTTTCTTCCTTCCTTCCTTCCTTCCTTCCTTCCTTCCTTCCTTCCTTCCTTCCTTCCTTCCTCCCTCCCTCCCTCCCTCCCTCCCTCCCCCTCTCTCTCTTTCTTTCTTTCTCTCTTTCTATTTCTTCCTTCCTTCCTTCCTTTCTTCCTTTCTCTTTGTTTTGAGACTTTTAAAGATAGTTCTCATTTTTTTAAGGGTTATAGGACTATTTTGATAGTTCATTGGATCTTGATTTAACTTTGGTAATTGGTATCTGTCTAGAAAATAATCCATTTCACTTAGATTTTCCAATTTTGTGCAGTACAGGCTTTTGAAGTAATACTTAATGATTATTTGAATTTCCTCAATGTTGCTATGTCTCCTTTTCATTTGTGATTTTGTTAATTTGGGTTTTGTCTCTCTACCTTTCAGTTAGTTTAGATAAGGGGTGTTTTATCTTGTTGATTTTCTCCTACAATCAGCTCTTAGTTTCATCAATTTTTTGTATTGTTTTCTTTGTTTCTGATTTATTGATTTTAGCCCTGAGTTTTCTCTTGGGTATATTTGCTTTTTTGTTTGTTTGTTTATTGGTTTCTTTTTCTAGAACTTTTAGGTATACTGTTAAATTGTTAGTCTGAGAACTCTCCAACTTCTTTATGAAGGTACTTAGTACTATTAACTTTCTTCTTAGCACTGCTTTCATTATATCCCATAAGATTGGATATGTTGTCCCTTTGTTTTCACTGAATTCTAGAAAAGCTTTAATTTATTTCTTTTCTGATACAATGATCATTGTGTAGAGAGTTGTTCAGTTTCCATGAGTATGTAGCTTTCTGTTTTGTCTATTGTTCAATTTCAGCTTTTGTCTGTTAGGATGCAAAGAATTATCTTATATCTGTTGAGGAAGGTTCCATGAGATCCTCAGAAGATGGTATAATCTTTTGTGTTTAGGTGAAATGTTCTGCAGATATCTGATTCATAACCACTGTTAGTTTCACTGTCTCTCTGGTTATTTTCTGTCTCTGATGATACCTGTCCATTGGTGAATGTGGGGTGTTGAAGTGAAGTCTCTCACTATTAATGTTTAGAGTTAGATGTATGATTTAAGCTTTAGTCATGTTTCTTTTACAAATGTGGATACCTTTGCATTTGGGGCATTGTTGTTCAGAATTGAGACTTTATTTTCGCGTTTTTTTTTAGATGATGTTGAAGTATTCTTCCACATCACTTGAACGTTTATCTTATTAGATATCAGAATGGCTACTCCATCTTTTTTCTTGAGTCCATTCGCTAGGAAAACCTTTTCGTGCCTTTACTCTAAGGTAATGACTGTCTTTGCTGCTGAGATGTATTTCTTTTATGCAGTGGAATGATGGGTCTTGCCTGTATATTCACCCTGTTAGCCTGTGTCTTTTTAATGGGGAAATGAGATCACTGATCATGAGAGATTTTAACCAATGATTGTTAGTTCCTGTTATTTTAATGGTAGTTTTGTTTCTCTCTCTCTCTCTCCTCTCTCTCTCTCTCTCTCTCTCTCCTCTCTCTCTCTCTCTCTCTCTCTCTCTCTCTCTCTCTCTCTCTCTCTCTCTCTGTGTGTGTGTGTGTGTGTGTGTGTGTGTGTGTGTGTGTGTGTGCCCATGTACATGTATCTGTTAGCATTTTTCTTCTTTTGGTTCTTCTGGTGGGGAATTATTTATTTATTGTGTTTTCCTAGAAATAGTTATTCTCCTTGTATTGGAGTTTTCCTTCTAGTTTCATCTTTAGGACTGGATTATGGAAAAGATATTGTGTAAATTTTTATTTGTCATGGAATACATTGTTTATTTCAGTCTATGGTGATTTGTTGTTCTCCTGGGTATAGTAGTCTGGGCTGTTACCTATGATCTCTTAGAAATTGTAAGACATATGCTCTGGCCCTTCTGACTTTTAAAGTCTCTGTTGAGAAGTCTATTGTAATTCTTATTGGTCTGCCTTTATATGTTACTTGACCTTTATCCCTTGCAGCTTTTTATATTCTTTCTTGATTCTATACATTTAGTGTTTTGATTTTTTTTTTATGTGGCAGGAAGATTTTATTTTTGGTTCAAATAGTCTTGATGTTCTGTAATGTTCTTGTACCTTCATAGGCATCTCTTTCTTTAGGTTAGGGACATTTTATTCTATGATTTTATTGAAGAAATTTTCTGAGCTTTCGAGTTGGGAGTCTTCTCCTTTTCCTATTGCTATTATTCTTAGGTGTGATCTTTTTATAGTGTCCCAAATTTCCTGGAAGTTTTGTGTTAGGAACGCTTTAGCTTTAGCATTTTCTTTAACCAATGTCTCAATTTCTCCTATGCTATCCTCTATACTTAAGGTGGCCCCCTCTTGTTTTCTGTTGGTGATGCTGTGTCTGTTGTTTCTCTTCTCTTTCCTAAGGTTTTCATCTCCACGAGTACTTCAGATCACGTTTTCTTTATTGCTTCTATTCTCTCAGGTCTTAAATAGTTTTATTCATTTCTTTTACCTGTTTGATTGTATTTTCATATATTTCTTTATATTTACTCATTTTCTCTATAAGGACCTCTAAATGTTTGCATTTTTCCTTATTTTGTTAAGGTATTTATTACTTTCATCTTTAAAAGGCCTCTGTTATTTTCATCAGATTGGATTAAGGGCATTTTCTTGTAGCTCAGGTATGATAGGGCATTCAGGGTATAGTAGGATAGCTGGGTGCTGGTAGAACCATATTGCCCTGGCTTTTGTTGGTTTTGTTCTTACATTGACTTTTAGCCATCTGGTTGTCCCTAATGTTGGCAGGCCTGGTAATCTCTGATGGGAGTATGCCTCTGAGGCTGCAGGCAGAGCAGGTAGTCCTTCATTTCATCAGGCTCTGGGATTTCAGGTATAGTTGGTTGTTGCTGATGGCATCAAGTTTTTAGGGATGTAGGCTGAGCTGGTAATCCTTGATTGCTGCAGACTGCCAGTTACCCCAGGTGAGGGCAGGCCTCTTAGTATGCAGGTAAAGATGGTGATCCCTGATGTTTTCAGGCTTCTGCTTTTCCTGGGCAACAGCAGGTCTCTAGGGATGGAGGCAGAGGTGTGTCTAGAAAAATGGAGTGCAGAGGGGGTTGCTAGGTTTGTCCAGAGGGGCTGGAGGGCAGAGAATTGGGATAGGGGCTCTCACCTGGTAGTTCCTGATGGCTGCAGGCATTGGAATTATGGTTAGAGGTGTGAACTGGAGCACACAAATAGAGCAGCAATGAACATGATGAATCAAGTGTCTCTGTAGTAGGACGAAGCATCCTTTGGGTTCACTCCCAAGAGCAGTGTAGCTGGAAATTGAGGTCAATCCATTCCCATTTTCCTGAGGAATTTCCTGATTTCCACAGTGGCTCTAAAGTTTGCATTCTTGCCTGTAACAGATGAGTGTTCCTCTTACTCCACATCTATGTTAGCGTGAGCTGTCAGTTGTGTTATTGGTCTTAGCCATTCTGATGGGTGAAAGAAGAAATCTCAAAAGTAGTTTTGATTTACACTTCCCCAATGATGTAATATGCTGGACAACTCTTCACATGTTTTTCAGCCATTAGTGTTTCCTCCTTTTAGAATTCTGTTTAGAATAACTCGATATGTATACTACCTTGACAGGCATGCCAGTTAATCACTCAATGGAAATACTTAAGAGAGGCCAGTTTATCAGCCTGCTTCCTTGATTTAAATTCTCTCTCATGAGTTTCTGACCATTATTAATTCAAGGGGGAAGGAATATAGGTAAAAAGGCTAAGAAAATGTAGAAAGTGTATATTTTCAGTGCCATCGTTGCCCAATTAGTTTCCCAGGTTGTTTGTCCTTGTAAAATGCAACTGTGCTCCCAATGTGATACCGTTCCTTCAGAGTGGGATGGCTGAGTAGAAATGTGAACAACATGTAGAACAGCTAAATAACATACACACATTTAGAGTGGCCCATTACAGAGGAGGGGCCAGTGCCTGAGGTGGTGTACATTTCAATTTCCCTTGCCACCACATCAAAGCAAGTCCACGTGGCCTCGTGTGATTAACAGGCAGCTCTGCCCACCTCTCTACTCCTACCCCCAGGTCAGGAAAATGGAAATAAGAAAGTCACTTTTCTCTTTTTTCTTTTTTATTCCAAGCTGATTGAATTTTTCTAAATTAAAATGGACTCTATATATGTAAAGGTCATTTTAGCTCTGTATTATCTTCATTAATAGCAAACTGAAATCTAGCTGTCTCTGCTTTCACCCAATCATGATGCCTGAGGATGCTATCAGCAAGGCCCAGTGGAGCATAGAACCACAGACACAATCATCAGCTCCAGAGGAAAGAGGCAAACATGATTCAGTTCACAATATTTAGTTTAAATTAATATCAGAATTAAAACTGAAAATTTCCTGGGCTTTACAGCATACTGCTTCTTTAGACTTAAGGAGTTTCTCCAAGAAACATCAAAATCATTGTGTTATACATTTCTGCCTACTCAGACTTTGTGGGTCCTTTGTAAGAAATCAGGCAGCCTTTGTGACCGCTGTGGTTCTTTCTCTATAGAAAGATATTTGTCTATGGTGATGTATTTCCTATGACCAGAGTGTATAGACTCTTTTGAGAGATCAGTTAAATGCCTATTAATAAATCTAGGATAATATAAAATGATTGAAATTTTTAACAAAATGATTTGGAAGTGACTCAAACAGAAAAGGAAAGTGTGATGGGAAAACAGGCTTAGATGCATTATCTGAATTTGACCTAGGCTAAGTGGATTATAGGAACAGATTTGATATAAATGTCAGGTTAATAATAATATAATATTATACACAATAAAAAAATACTGTATGTGAATAACTTCTCTGTGTTATATAAGCATAAATATTTATAATATATAATTAATAATAAATAATAATAGAATAATAGGTTACTCTCAAAACATATAAATATAATATATAGAAAAGGAGATACATTAAACTAGCTGATGAATATAAAAACTCATTTATAGTGAAATAATAAAAGCAGAAGAACTAAGTATTAAATATGAATTCCAGAGAATATAGCTATAAATTTACTAATTTGGCCTATTCTAATGTGTTAGTTTTTGTTTTATCTTATTATGATTATATTTTATTATTATTTCTGTTTGTTTTCTAATGATAACAGAAAGGGTAGATGCAGATGGGAGGAGAGATGGTGAGAGGAACTGGGAGTAGTAGAGGGAAAGGAAACTCTAATCAGCATGGATTAGATACAAAATATTTTATTTTTTATAAATTTATTAAAAATAGAAAAAACGACAGTAAATTAGGAGACTAAAAATTTCAGAGACACATTGTATCTGTTTTGAAGACAGATGCAACTTTCTAACCAAATAATCTAAAGACAGATTCCCATCAGATTCTGGCTGAGTGTTACAAGAGGAAAGGCTTCCTTGCCTAGAAAAATGAATCCCATGGACTCCTCAACATTATGAAATTCATTCATTTAACTCATTTATTCAGCAAGCATTTGTTAAATACCTTATGTGATTCAGACAACAAATGATAGACTGGGCTTCAGGAAGTGAATGGGAGATGGTCCCATCAGAGGAGGCTCTCAAGGTCCTATTCAGAAAGATAAGCCAGATGTCTGAAGTTAGACATTGTAAGGCAACCAGTCACAGTATTACATGTAAAAATAAACACATAACTCAAAAATATCCTTGTTAATACTATATATGTCATCTATGAAAGTTTCAACAGATTGCATAATATTTTGTGTATTCTTTTCTTCCAATATAGTTTTTTTTTGTTTGATGTGTCTGTTTTTTGAAATTAAGTCTATTTTTGTTTTTATTTTAATTTTTGATAATAGGGATTTTTAATACAGCATATTCTGATTACAATTTACTTCCTTCAACTCCTCCCAGATCCTCCACAGCCTTTCTTGCTCTCTCATTACAAAACAAACAGGCATTTAGAAAGCAATAATAATAAAATGAGAGAAAATAAAATAAACAAACTAGAATATGGGCTTATAAATAGGGCTGCTATGAACATAGTGGAGCATGTGTCCTTATTACATGCTGGGGAATCCTCTGGGTATATGCCCAGGAGTGGTATAATAGGATCCTCTGGGAGTTTCATGCCCAGTTTTCTGAGGAACCGCCAGACTGATTTCCAGAGTGGTTGTAACAGCTTGCAATCCCACCAGCAGTGGAGTAGTGTTCCTCTTTCTCCATATCTTCACCAATATCTGCTGTCTCCTGAGTTTTTGTTCTTAGCCTGGAAAATCTGGAGGAAATGGACAATTTCCTAGACAGATACCAAGTACCAAAATTAAATCAGGATCAAATAAACCCTCTAAACAGTCCCATAACCCCTGAAGAAATAGAAGTGGTCATTGAAAGTCTTCCAACCAAAGAAAGCACAGGACCAGATGGTTTTAGTGCAGATTTCTGTCAGACCTTCAAAGGAGACCTAACACCAATACTCTTCAATCTATTCCACAAAATAGAAACAGAAGGAACACTACCCAACTAGTTCTATGAAGCCACAATTACGCTGATACCAAACCCACACAAAGATCCAACAAAGAAAGAGAACTTCAAATCAATTCAAATCAAATCAAATCAAAAAACTATCGAATTCTTAGTTGAATTCATTTGGCTGTCAGAGTTTCAGGTTGGGAGATTTTGAATCACTATTTCAATATCCCTTTCGGATATATGTCTGTTTAACTT
Source organism: Tokudaia tokunoshimensis (assembly GCA_036184795.1). Lineage (NCBI taxonomy): Eukaryota > Metazoa > Chordata > Mammalia > Rodentia > Muridae > Tokudaia > Tokudaia tokunoshimensis. The sequence continues at coordinate 170,308,147 of BTHU01000001.1, read as the reverse complement.
GCCTATCTCTTCACATCTACTCCATTTACATATTGTCGCATCTTTCTGTTGCAGAGCATTTAGGTGTGCCGTTATTAGCATGAGATCTCTCCCCTTTTTTAAATGTAAACATTCATTGCTTTGAATTTTCCTCTTAGCACTTTCTTCTTAGCACCGCCCTCATTCTGTTGCATAGTTTGGGTATGTTTTGTTTTCATTTTTCTTTAATTGGATATTTTATGTATTTATATATAAAATGTTATCCTTTTTCACCTCCCCCCTGCTTCTATGAGGGTTCTTCTGCACCCACCCACACTTCAACCTCCCCGCTCTGGCATTCCCCTACACTGGGGCATCGAGCCTTCACCGGACCAAAAGCCTCTCCTCCCATTGATGCCAGACAATGCTGTACCCTGCTACATATGCGCTGGAGCCATGTGTGCCTCCATGTGTACTTTTTGGTTGGTGGTTTAGTCCCTGGGAACTCTGGGGTGTCTGGTTGGTTGGTATTTTTGTTCTTCCTATGGGATTGCAAACCCCTTCAGCTCCTTAGGTCCTTTCTCTAACTCCTTCATTTCAGACCTTGTGCCAATCCAATGGTTGGCTGTGAGCATCTACCTCCGTATTACTCAGGCTCTGGCAGAACCTCTCAGGAGACAGATAAAACAGGCTCCTATCAAAAAGCGCTTCTTGGCATCCACAATAGTGTCTGATGTCTGTGTATGTGATGAATCTCCAGGTGGGACAGACTCTGGATGGCCTTTCCTTCAGTCTCTGCTCCACACTTTGTCCCCATATTTCATTTAGACAGAAGCCACTCTGGGTTAAAAATTTGGAGATGAGTGGCTGGCTCCCTCCCTCAACCGGGGTCCTTGCCTAACCTCTGGATATGGTCTCTCCCTCCCCTTTGTTAGGCATTTCAGCTAATCTCATCCCATTTGGGTCCTGGGAGCCTCTTGCTTTCCTGGCATCTGGAACTTGCTGGTGGCTACCCCCAGCTCCCCATACCCCATTGCTACACACCTCTGTTCAGATTCCTGACCCTCTGTATATCATCCCTGTCTCCTCCCATACCTGGTCCTGCCATGCTTTTTCTCCTCTTGCTCCTCTCTTCCTCCTAAGTCCCTCCCACCCTCTACCACCCGTGAGTATTTTGTTCATTCTATTCTAAAACGATTTTAATTTCACTATTAATTTCTGTCTGGACCCTTTTTTTCATTCAGTAGTGAGTTGTTCCGTTTCCATGGTTATGTAAGCTTTTGATTTTTTACTTGTTTCTACTGTTATTGATACCTAGCTTTTAATCTGCTGTGATTAGATATGATATAAAGTGTTGTTTCAAATGGGAAAGGGGATAATATTTGAAATGTAAATACATAAAATATCCAATAAAAATTTAGTATCTACTTAAACTTGCTTTGTATCTGAGTATGTGGCTGTGGCTGTCTTTGGAGAAATTTCCATGAGTTGCCAAAAGTCAGAGGCATTCTTTTATATTTGAATGAAATGTTCAGAATGTATCAATTAGGTCTATTTGGTTTATAATATAGATTAATAAAGTATCCATTTACTTTTTGCGTGGATGACCTGTTTCTAGGTAACAGTGTGTGTGGTATTGAAGACTCCCACTATCATCTCACAAAGGCAAATATGTGATTTAAGTTATAGTGATGCTTCTTTTACTAAGTTGGGTGCTCACACATTTGGTGCTTAGATCTTATGAATTACAATGTCTCCATATTTAAATGCTCCCAGAAGTATTTTGTTCCCCTTTCTTAGAAGGACCGAAGCCCCCACACTTTGATCTTCCTTCTTGAGCTTCATGTGGCGTGTGAATTGTATCTTGGGTATTCCTAGCTTTTGGGCTCATATCCATTTATCAGTGAGTGCATACCATGTGTGTTCTTTTGTGGTTGGGTTACCTTACTCAGGATGATATTTTCTAGTTCCATCCATTTGCCTAAAGGGGATCCATCCCATATATAGTCACCAAACCCAGACACTATTGTGGATACCAAGAAGTGCTTTCTGAAAGGAGCATCAATTGGAAGAGAGGCCCTTGGTCCTGTGAAGGCTTGATGCCCCAGTGTAGGGGAGGGATTTTAGGGCAGGGAGGTGGGAGTGTGTAAGTGGGTGGGGGAACACCCTCATAGAAGCAGAGGGAGGGGTGATAGGATAGGGGATTTCCTGGGGGGGGGAACTGGGGAAAGGGTAACATTTGAAATGTAAATAAAGAAAATATCCAAGAAGAAGAAGACGAAGAAGAAGAAGAAGAAGAAGAAGAAGAAGAAGAAGAAGAAGAAGAAGAAGAAGAAGAAGAAGAAGAAGAAGAAGAAAATTACAATGTCCTCTTGGTGAAATTTCCCATTTATGAGCGTGTTATGTACTTTCCTATTTCTTCTGATTAGTTTTTATTTGAAGTCTATTTTGTCAGATATTAAAATGACACACAAGCTTTGTTCTTACGTCAGTTTGTTTGGAGTAACTTTTTCCATTATTTTGCCCTTAGGTGGGGTCAATCTTTTGATGTTAAGACAAGTTTGAGACTCAGCTCTAAATGGGATATCTCTATTGAGTCCTTCCCTCAAGCTCAGGGAAGCCAGCAGAAAAGGAAGCAGAGAGAGTGGAAGAGCAAGTGAGGAAGGAAGACAGCAAGAAAACAAGGGCTTCTAAATCAGCAGTTTTAAACCTGTGGGTTTCAACCCCTTTAGAATTGAATGACCCTTTTACACCATCAGAAAACACAGATACTTATATTACAATTCCTCACTGTAGCAAAATTACAGCTATGAAGTACCAAAGAAAATAATTCTATGGTTAGGATTTACCTCAACATGATGAACTGTATTAAATAATCACAGCATTAGGGATACTTAGTACCACTCTTCTTAATTTACCTGAGCAAACCTCAAATTAACTCCCAGAGACTCAAGCAGCAGGCACAGGGCCCACACCAATCTTCACCAGGTCTTCGGTGTATATATTATAACTTCGCTTCTAGTTTAGTGTTTTTATGGGATTCCTGCAAATGGGTGAGTCTCTGAATTCTTTTTCCTTTTCTTGGGCTCATCTCCTTGTCCAACTTCAATGTGAAAGATTTTGTTGTATTTTATTATATTTTATTTTGTTACTTTTTAAAAAATGAATTAGTAAATGAATACCTAGTCACTAGGGTAAAGGCTAACAACAACGGAACTGTTATTTATATTGGCTAGGAGAAGGACAGAAAAGCAGTTTTCTCCAGTGTAGTGATCCTGAGTATATCAACCACTACTAGCCAGCTTTCATGTTTAGGAATATTTGACCAACGTATTATGATTCCACATTATTTTCACATTCTTTTATTTGATTACATTTTGCTGGGTTTTTGGAAGGGGAATTGTAGTTTTGTTTTCTTGGTTTTGGAGGCTTTTGTTGTTGTGTTGGGTTATTGTTTGTTTTTTTTTTTTTTTTGAGAAAGAATGTAGAGTTGGGTGGTTGTTGGGGGAGAAAAGATATGGATGGACATGGGCAAGGGATAAAAATATAATCAAATATATTTTAGAATGTTTTGTATAATAAAGATATAATAAAAAGAAAGGCAAATAAAAATAACTAGTATTTGGGAGGATTCATGTGCATAGTAAAAAGAATGCAAATTCCTTTTAAGTCAGCAAAGCATGGCTCTTATCCACAAAAAAAGTATAACCTTATACTTAGCTAATGAAGAAGAATACTATTCATGCTGACATTTTGGCAATGTTGGAAATGGAATTCTTATAGGTCAAGTGCCTACCATAGTATATGGTAGTCAACAAATGATTTCAATTCTGTGACTATTCTATAGACTGTAACTGACATGTCTATAATTCACCCAAAAGCTCCCAAAATTCTTCCATATTTCTAAAGCCTATGTAAATTTCTTCTCATTCGGTGGGAGCTTCATGACATAACTGAAGACATATTTTAAATAGTTTAAAGTTTAAAGTATGACATTTCCCCTTATTATCTTGTCATCTCAGGTATGTTACCTAACCAACTAGAACTCAATTTCTCTAGAAATAAAAATTGTACTAATACCTTCTTTATCACAGGACCCTTTAGAAGATGCTAAATATTTAAATGTCTGCAAACAATGTAAACACTCCATAGTATAACTAACATTAGTATGGGAAGCAACATTAAAATAAATAATTTTCAGATATTGTTTCCTAAAATTCATGAGTTTTGTTTGTATGCATTGTTCTGCCAGTTTTGTATTATTTGTTTGTTTATAGTGCTATGGATTGGTCCCATGCCTCAGTATATGCTAGATGAGTTCTCAACACTGAATTGCATCTATAGTCTTTTTGTTACATTGTAAGACATGTTCTCATTAAATTACACTCGAGCTGTTTTTAATACAAGTTCCCCTTGGATTTGAGTTCCTCCTGCCTCAACCACCAAAGTTGGTACAATATCAGGCATGTGAGGTCATAACCAGAGTAACCTGTGTTCATAAATATCTCCAGACTCTGTCTGTCTGTCTGTCTATATATCTATGTATCTATGCATCTATATTTCTATGTGTCTGTCTGTCTGTCTGTCTATCTTTCTATCTATCTATCTACCCATCTATGTCTCTACATATCTATGTATCTATCTTTCTATCTATCTGATGCAAGATATTTCCTCTCCATTCACATTGAGGCAGCGAGAGGCCAGTGATTGGAGGAGAGGGGAGGAGGAACTAAGAAAAGTGAGGAGCAGGAGAGGAAGAGAGAGGTCTGAGCAGAGAGGCTGCAGGAGCAGAGCAGAGAGAAGGAGAAGCGGATATCCAGATGGCTTCAGATGTGTTTCTGGTGTTCTGAGAGTTTAGAAATATTGAGATAAAACTTTATCATTGTAAATTGGCATTAAGTAATTGGGAGTTTCATATATATAAATATATTTGGCTAACTATTCAAGTTTAAGAGTCATGCATTACCAGATATTTGGAGCAGAGACTCATTATTATTACCCACTACATTTATCTTTCTATCTATCTATCTATCTATCTATCTATCTATCTATCTATCTATCTATCTATCTATCTATCTATCTATCCATCCATCCATCCATCCATCCATCCATCCATCCATCCATCCATCTATCTATCTATCTATCTATCTATCTATCTATCTATCTATCTATCTATCTATCATCTATCCATCCTCAACTATCATCTATCAAATCTATCATCTATATCTCTCTCTAGCTATCTATCTAGTTGTCTAACTAACATTACCCACCATTCATTTACTTGTTTGTTTGTTCATTTGTTTTTTAAACTATCTATTTATTTATACATGTCTTAAATTAATTCAGATTTGTTTGGGTTTTACCAATCACGTATTTTCTAAGCTTAACTAAACTATAAATACAAAAATTTCCCACTTTCCTTTCCTCTCTCAAACCCTTCTTACATATCTTCCATCTAATATCCTCTGTTACCACTTATCCTCTCTTCAAATCTATGATTCTCTCTCTCTCTCTCTCTCTCTCTCTCTCTCTCTCTCTGTTATTATTGCTACAAATATATATCTACAAATACATAAATATATGTTACTGAAAACAAAAACACTTTGCTTTATGTGTCATATTTGTTGCTGTCAATGAATCAAATTGGGGAGGGGCATTTGAGAATGAACACAGTAAATTATAGGAGGATTCAGCAGCAGTGGATTCTCAAGAAGGCAGAAGAATGCATTTATGCCCTTGCTTTATACTTATAGACAAGATACAATAAAAAGACATGAGTGTTTCAGAAAAATTTAAATCACCTAAGAATATACTTAAGGATTATCTACTTAAATAGAGTTTTAAATTTTTATTTTCAAGTTAGTATTTTTACTTAAACACATATTGAAACTTGCACTGACATTTTCCTTACGTAAAATTGATTCTCAATTTTTAGCAAACTGCTTCAAAGATAATAACCATGAGGCATTGTGCTACAGTAAGCGACTGTTTAAAGGGGCAGAATTCAAAGTAAAACATTTAGGTGATAGAAACTTAAGACGATCATTTCTGTTTTATGTAAGATATTTCTTAGTTTGATAAATAGAGTATTACCTAGATATAAAAACTCTACAAGGGTCATACATGGCCTGTTCTGCCAGAGACAAATCTTTCTTTCAGCTCACAACTTGGCCTGGGGCACAGCCAGCACTCCAGACCCCCTCTACTACCCAGAGACAGCTTAACTCCCAGGAGGTCCATCACAACCAGCCTCACAGTTGAAACACTCCCCACCCAATACAACCTGGGACCCCACAGTGCCCAGCAGACTAAGGACCACATGATCATCTGATTAGATCCTAAAAATGCCTTTGACAAAATCCAACACCCTTCATGTTAAAAGTCTTAGAACGATCAGAAATTCAAGGCACATACCTAAACGTAATGAAAGCAATGTACAGCAAACCAACAACCAACATTAAATTAAATGGAGAGAAACTTGAAGCAATCCTACTAAAATAAGGGACAAGACAAAGCTGCCCACTCTCTCCCTATTTATTCAAAATAGTACTCAAAGTTCTAAAAAGAGGAATTAGTTAACAAAAGGAGGTCAAATGGAAACGAATTGTAAAAGAAGTCAAGTTATCACTATTTGCAGATGATATGATGGTATACATAAGGGACCACAAAAAATTGCAACAGAGATATCCTACAGTTAAAAATCATTTTCAAAAAAGCAGGTGGACATAAAATTAACTGAAACAAATCAGTAGCCTTCTTCTACACAAAGGATAAACAGGCAGAGAAAGAAACAACAACCTTTGCAATAGTTCCAAATAATATAAAAATATCTCGTCATAATTCTAACCAAGCCTGTGAAATATCTGTATGACAAGAGCAAGAATGTCAAGTCTCTGAAGAAAGAATTTGAAAAAGACCTCACAATATGGAAATATCTTTCATGCTCATGGATCAATAGGATTAAGAGAGAAAAAATGGTCATCTTTCCAAAACCAATCTACAGATTCAATGCAATCCCTATTAAAATTCCAACTCGATTCTTCAGAGATAGAAAGAGCAATTCTCAACTTCATTTGGAATAACAAAAAACCCAGGATAGCAAAAAGAGTGCTCAACAATAAAGGAACTTCTGGGGGAATCACTATCCCTTACTTCAAGGTGTATTACACAGTACTACCATGTAATACATAGTATTGGTACAGAGACAGACAGATAGATCAATGGAATAGATTTGAAACCCAGAAATAAATTCACACACCTATGGTCACTTGATCTTTGACAATGAAGCCAAAACCATACAGTGGATAAAAGACAGCATTTTCAACAAATGGTACAGGTCTAACTGGCAATCTGCATGTAGAAAAATGCAAATTGATCAATTTTTATCTTCTTGTACGAAGGTCAAGTCCAAATGGATCAAGGAACTTCACATAAAACCAAATAGAACAGAAAGAACCGAATAGAACAGAAAGTGGGGGAAAAAAACCATGAACACATCAGCATAGGGGAAAAATATCCTGAATAGAATGCCAATGACTCAGGCTCTAAGATCAACAATTGCCAAATGGGATCTTATGAAACTGAAGTTTCTGTATGGCAAAGGAAACTGTCAATAGGACAAAATGGCAACCTACAGATTTGGAAAAGATATGTACCAACCCTATATCTGATAGAGGATTAATATCCAAAATTTACAAAGAACTCAAAAAGTTAGACTCCAACCAAATAACCTAATTAAAAGATGGGGTACAGAGCTAAACTAAGAATTCTCAACTGAAAATCTTGAATGACTGAGAAGCACCTAAAGAAATGTTCAACATCCTTAGTCATCAGGGAAATGCAAATCAAAACCACCCTGAGACTCTACCTCATACCATTCAGAATGGCTAAGATCAAAAACTCAACTGACAACAGATGCTGGTGAGGATGTGGAAAAAGAGGAACACTCCTCCATTGCTGGTGGGATTGCAAACTAGTACAACTACTTCGGAAATCAATTTTGCAGTTCCTCAGAAAATTCTAAATAGTTCTATCTGAAGACCCAGCTATACCACTTCTGGGAATATACCCTAAAGATGCTCCAATATATAACAAGGACATATGCTCCACTATGTTCATAGCAACCTTATTTATATCATCCAGAAGCTAGAAACAACCCAGATGTCCTTTGACAAAAGAATGGATATAGAAAATGTGGTGTATTTACACACTGGAATATGACTCAGCTACTAAAAATGAAGATTTCAGGAACTTTGAGGCCAATGGAAGGAAATAGAAAATATCATCCTGAGTAAGGTAACCCAGTCCCAAAAGGACATACCTAGTATGCACTCACTAAAAAGTGGATATTAGCTTAAAAGTTCAGAATACCCTTGATAAAATTCACAGACCAATTGGAGCTTAACAAGAAGGAAGGTCAAAGTGTGCATGCTTCAAACCCACTTAGGAGAGGGAACAAAATAATCACTGGAGGGAGGGAGGAACCTGGGTGGGAGAGGAGATGGGGGGGATAAAAAGAGGGGCAGGACCAGGTATTGGAAGAGTCGGGTGTGAAGTCTAGAGGGCCGGAGAATGAATAGAAACAAGTAGCAGTAGGGGTGTGTATAACTTGGGGATCCACTAGAAAGTCCAAGACACCAGGAATGTGAGAGGCTCCCAGGACCCAGTGAGGATGACTTTAGCCAAAATAACCAACAACAGGGAGATAGAAACTGAAGAGACCACCTCCTGTAGATAGACACTTCCTCCAGCAGAGGGATGGGGCCACCCACCCATCTCAAAATTTTTAATCCAGAATTGTCCCTGTCTAAAGGAAATGCAGCTACAAAAAATGGAGCAGAGGCTGAAGGGAAGGCCATCAGGAGACCACCCCACTGTGCAATCCATTCCATCCTCAGACACTAAACCCTCACACTATTGCTTGTGACAAGTAGGGCTTGTAGAGAGGAGCCAGGTATGGCTCTCCTCTGAGAGGATCTGCCAGCACCTGACTTAAACAGATATAGTTACTAGCAGCCAAACATTTGACTGAGCCTGGGGACCCCAACGGAAGAGTCATGGGAAGAATTGGAAGAGCTGTAGGGGATTGCATTTCTATAGGAAGAACAACGGTATCAACTAACTGGACTCCTCAGAGCTCCCAGGGACTAAACCACCAACCAAAGAGTATAGATGGATAGTTTCATGACCCTTGATACATATGCAGCAGAGGACTGTCTCATCTGGCATCAGTGGGAGGGGAGGCACTTGGTCCTGTGGAGGATTGATACCCTAGATAAGGGGGATGGATACTAGAGGTGTGAAGCAGGACTGAGTGGATGGTTGGGGAAGTACCCTCTTAGATGCAAAGGGGAGAGGATGGGGTTGGGGCATTCATGAAGGGTAGACAGGGAAGGGGGGACAGCATTTGAAATGTAAACAAATAAAATGATTAACAAATTTTAAGAAATGGAAATGAAAAGAAAAGCTGTACAAATAGGTATACATGAAAGATAGACTAGAATCCACTTGAAATATGTTGCATTTTTTTTTGTTGTGATCTATAAAGATTTGTCACATTTGTGCTGTGACTGTTAATAGACCATCACATAAATGGGAATAATTTTAGTTGTATGTTGAAATGGGATAAAGTATATCATTGTGAGAGTTAAGATTACAGTGCCTGTGTATTCAGTAATTAAGATAAGTGTATGATGGAAGAAGGTATTGGGTCCCTCAAAAGCAAGTGCTACTTCAGTATATTAACTGAACCAGAAGATGGATTTGTGGGAATCACAAGTTGTAGCTACTTGGCCACAAGTTTTATAGTCCCAAATTGTGAGTAGTATGTGAAAGGGATGTGTGTCTTATAGAACACGTTTATTAGCCAAAAATGGGTGGCCAGCAAATCTAAAAATTCTCCGTATCTCCACCTGGTCAGGTCTAGGATAACAATTATATGTTATCACATTTTCTGAAAACTGAACAAAGGTTCTTAGCTATCTCTCAGCCCAAAATATGTAATTTCCATCTATAATTTTGCATATAAATAATTTTGTATATGATTTTGGCTTGAGTTTTGTTTTATCTAAATAAAGAAATAATTGATTTCTGATTTCACTAACTTGAAATATGAGGCAGCTATCTTTTAAATTTTGTACTTTCACAAAGTATAATTAACATGCTTTAAAATGTTACCATTTTAGAGTATATGGTTATTTTTCTCATAAAATTTGGAGATCTATCTAATTTCACCACAATCCAACTATATAAATATCTGTATAAGTCCATGTACATTCAATCTTTATTGTTTTTATCTACCTTAGACTAGCAGGATTCATGTTTTGGCTACCCAGGGACCCTACAGTGCTACTTTCTTGGATGGTAGGGTTTACTAAGACACAGGAACAACGGGAACATTGCTAATCACCTCATAGAAAGCTTTTCATTGAGGGTTCCTTCTAATGCATAGAGGTGTGTGTGTGTGTGTGTGTGTGTGTGTGTGTGTGTGTGTGTAGACATTGTTTTCTGAATATTTTTCATGAGTGCAATCATACAATAATTGGTCTTTGTGCCTGGCACAATGAGGGCAACATAGTTGAGATTTTCTTATTTTTTACTTGCGTCAAACTTTTCTCCATAACACTGTTGATTAGGATTATAGTTAATAATTACATATGCTTATTTATTTATAAAGAATTGGTAATTTAAGGTGTCTGTAATTTTAAGGCTTTGAAAATAATTAATTATGGTTATTCACCTATATAATTTTATATGAAGATAATCTTTTAGAGTCTGTCAGACAGAAAATCTCGGTAATATGATTCATGCAGTAAGATTTTTGGGATCATTGAAATCACTGAATCATGTTATGCTCCCATTATTTAGTATCTATTTTTTTCATATTTCTCTCAATGTTTGTCTGTTTTAATTTTAATCATTCTTATCTAGTAGGAGAAGTATTCTATTTTGATATTACTTTCTAAAGACAACACTGAACATTTTTTTTTAATTCACTGCTTGGTTATTCACACGTCTTTTTTATTATATGCCTACTTCTCTCTCTCTCCTAGTTTCCCCCATATACTCTTCTCATTTAGTGAGAAGACTGGAGGCAGAGAGATGAAGACTAAATACTATGTTGCTTCTTCTCTTACCTCATTATTTGTTTGACCTAAAAAAAATTCCTTTGTTTTTCATATTTTCTGCTTTTCTCTCTTTTTCATAATATTACTGGGTTATATTTCCTTAATGTTAGCCAACAACTGGCTCCTGATGAATACATATGACAATTTGGCATGATTTTTCACATAAACAGACACAAAGATATTTTCCCCTTCTTTTTCTTTCCTAAGTCCTCCTTTAACAACACTAAGACCAAATTTTAATTTTTTAAAAACTAGATATTTCTCTACCTTCGAAAGTCAAGGAAGCCAATCATAAACATGACAGAAGACATCTAGAAAAAGCTGTAGCAAGCAAGTCTTCTGGAGATGGTCCACTGTTTTTACAGTGATGGGAACATTGTGAGATGCAGGGTCCTCAGAGACTTTATCCCAGGATTGCTTTTTCCTTCTAATATGTCTTTCCTACCACTATTACATAGCCTGATGATTCCTGGGTATCATCCCATCCTATTGGGCAAATTTCCTACTGATGAACATGAAGACAAACTTTCATGAATTAATGCCCTTTAGATTAATTAAGGACTTTATAGAATTTGTGAATTGATTCGAATAATTTTAGGAATAAATTTTTTTTTAATTTAATTTTATTTTATTTTTTTAATTTACATTCCAAATCACTTCCCCTTTCCCGTTTCCTCCCTCCCCGAAAGTCCCATAAGCCCCCTTCCCTCCCTCTTTTCTCCGTTCAACCCCCTCTCATTACTCTGTCCTGGCGTTCCCCTACATCCAGTCTTTCCAGGACCAGGGGTCTCTCCTTCCATCTTTTTAGAAATCTATTGATATGCTGATTGTGTCTAGGGTATTCTGAGATTCTGGGTCAATATCCCCTTATCAGTGACTGCATACCATGTGTGATCTTTTGTGATTGGGTTACCTCACTAAGGATGATATTTTCAAGTTCTGACCATTTGCCTAGGAATTTCGTGAATTCATTGTTTTTAATTGCAGAGTAGTATTCCATTGTGTAAATATACCACATCTTCTGAATCCATTCCTCCGTTGAGGGACATCTGGGTTCTTTCCAGCTTCTGGCTATTATAAATAAGGCTGCTATGAATATAGTGGAGCATGTGTCCTTATTGCATGCAGGTAAAGTCTCTGGGTATATGCCCAGGAGTGGTATAGCCGGATCCTCCGGAAGTGTCATGCCCAGTTTTCTGAGGAGCCGCCAGACTGCTTGCCAGAGTGGTTGTACCAGCCTGCAATTCCACCAGCAGTGGAGGAGTGTTCCTCTTTCTCCACATCCTCGCCAACAACTGCTGTCTCCTGTGTTTTTGATCTTAGCCATCCTGACTGGTGTGAGATGGAATCTCAGGGTTGTTTTGATTTGCATTTCCCTAATGACTAAGGATGATGAACATCTCTTTAGGTGCTTCTCAGCCATTAGATATTCTTCAGGTGAGAACTCTTTGTGTAGCTCTGTACCCCATTTTTTAATAGGGTTACTTGCCTCTCTGGAGTTTAACTTCTTGAGTTCTTTGTATATCTTGGATATTAGCCCTCTGTCGGATGTAAGGTTGGTAAAGATCATTTCCCAGTTAGTTGGTTGCCGCTTTGTCTTTTTGACGGTGTCTTTTGCCTTGCAAAAACTTTGTAATTTTATGAGGTCCCATTTGTCTATTCTTGATCTTAGAGTATAAGCTATTGGAGTTCTGTTCAGGAAATTCTCCCCTGTGCCCATATGTTCAAGGTTCTTCCCTAGTTTCCCTTCTATTAGTTTCAGTGTGTCTGGTTTTATGTGGAGATCTTTGATCCACTTAGAATTGAGCTTAGTGCAAGGAGATAAGGATGGGTCAATTTGCATTCTTCTGCATGTTGACCTCCAGCTGAGCCAGCACCATTTGTTGAAAAGGCTATCTTTTTTCCACTGGATGGTTTTAGCTCCTTTGTCAAAGATCAAGTGACCATAGGAGTGTGGATTCATTTCTGGGTCTTCAATTCTGTTCCATTGATCTACATGTCTGTTACTGTACCAATACCATGCAGTTTTTAACACTATTGCTCTGTAGTACAGCTTGAGGTCCGGGATACTGATTCCCCCAGAGGTTCTTTTACTCTTGAGAATAGTTTTAGCTATTCTGGGTTTTCTGTTATTCCAGATGAATTTTTGAATTGCTCTTTCTAACTCTATGAAGAATTGAGTTGGGATTTTGATGGGGATTGCATTGAATCTGTGTATTACTTTTGGTAAGATGCTCATTTTTACTATATTAATCCTGCCAATCCATGAGCATGGCAGATTTTTCCATCTTCCGAGGTCTTCTTCAATTTCTTTCTTCAGAGACTTGAAGTTCTTGTCATACAGATCTTTCACTTGTTTGGTTAGCGTCACGCCAAGATACTTAATATGGTTTGTGGCTATCGTAAAGGGTATTATTTCTCTTACTTCTTTCTCAGCCTGCTTATCCTTTGAGTATAGGAAGGCTTCTGACTTGCTTGAGTTGATTTTATATCCGGCCACTTTGCTGAAGTCGTTTATCAGCTGTAGGAGTTCTCTGGTGGAGTTCTTTGGGTCGCTTATGTATACTATCATATCGTCTGCAAATAGTGATAGTTTGACTTCTTCCTTTCCAATTTGTATCCCTTTGACCTCTTTTTCTTGTCTAATTGCTCTAGCTAGAACTTCAAGTACTATATTGAAAAGATATGGAGAGAGAGGGCAGCCTTGTCTAGTCCCTGATTTTAGTGGGATTGCTTCAAGTTTCTCTCCGTTTAGATTGATGCTGGCTACTGGTTTGCTGTAAATTGCTTTTACTATGTTTAGATATGGGCCTTGAATTCCTGATCTTTCCAAGACCTTTAGCATGAAAGGATGCTGAATTTTGTCAAATGCTTTCTCAGCATCTAATGAGATGACCATGTGGTTTTTTTTTTTTTTGAGATTGTTTATGTAGTGGATTACATTGATGGATTTCCTTATATTGAACCATCCCTGCATCCCTGGGATGAAGCCTACTTGATCGTGGTGAATGATCGTTTTGATGTGTTCTTGGATTCGGTTGGCAAGAATTTTATTGAGTATTTTTGCATCGATATTCATAAGAGAGATTGGCCTTAGATTCTCTTTCTTTGTCGGATCTTTGTGTGCTTTTGGTATTAGTGTAATTGTGGCTTCATAGAACGAGTTGGGTAGTGTTCCTTCTGTTTCTATTTTGTGGAACAGTTTGAAGAGTATTGGTGTTAGGTCTTCTTTGAAGGTCTGATAGAATTCTGCACTAAAACCATCTGGACCTGTGCTTTTTTTGGTTGGAAGACTTCCAATGACAACTTCTATTTCTTCAGGGGTTATAGGACGGTTTAGATGGTCTATTTGATCCTGATTTAATTTTGGTACTTGGTATCTGTCAAGGAAATTGTCCATTTCCTCAAGATTTTATAGTTGTGTTGAATACAGGTTTTTGTAGTAGGATCTGATGATTTTTTGAATTTCCTCAGTTTCTGTTGTTATCTCTCCCTTTTCGTTTCTGATTTTATTAATTTGGATACTATCTCTGTGCCCTCTGGTTAGTCTGGCTAAGGGCTTATCTATCTTGTTGATTTTCTCAAAGAACCAACTCCTCGTTTTGTTGATTCTTTGTATGGTTTTATTTGTTTCTACTTGATTGATTTCAGCCCTGAGTTTGATGATTTCCTGCCTTCTACTCCTCTTTGGTGTATTTGCTTCTTTTTGTTCCAGGGCTTTCAGGTGTGCCATTAAGCTGTTAGTGTATGCTGTCTCCCGTTTCTTTTTGGCGGCACTCAGGGCTATGAATTTTCCTCTTAGCACTGCTTTCATTGTGTCCCATAAGTTAGGGTATGTTGTGCCTTCATTTTCATTAACTTTCAAAAAGTCTTTGATTTCTTTCTTTATTTCCACCTTGACCAAGTTATCATTGAGTAGAGCATTGTTCAGCCTCCATGTGTACGTGGGTTTTCTTTTGTTTTTGTTGCCATTGAAGACCACCCTTATTCCATAGTGATCTGATAGGAGGCATGGGATTATTTCTATCTTCTTGTATCTGTTGAGGTCTGATTTGTGACCAATTATATGGTCAATTTTGGAGAAGGTACCATGAGGAGCTGAGAAGAAGGTGTATTCTTTAGCTCTAGGATGAAATGTTCTATATATATCAGTTAGTTCCATTTGGTCCAAGGCTTCAATTAGATTCACTGTGTCCCTGTTTAGTTTCTACTTTCCTGAACGATCCATTTCAGAGAGCGGGGTGTTGAAGTCACCCACTATTATTGTGTGCGGTGCGATGTGTGCTTTGAGTTTTAGTAAAGTTTCTTTTACGAATGAGGGTGCCCTTGCATTTGGAGCATAGATATTCAGGATTGAGAGTTCTTGATGGTGGATTTTTCCCTTGATCAGTATGTAGTGTCCTTCTGTGTCTTTTTTGATGACTTTGGGTTGAAAATCAATTTTATCCGATATTAGGATGGCTACTCCACCTCGTTTCTTGGGGCCATTTGCTTGTAAAATTGTTTTCCAGCCTTTTACTCTGAGGTAGTGTTTGTCTTTGACACTGAGGTGCGTTTCCTGCATGCAGCAAAATGCTGGGTCCTGTTTACGTATCCAGTCTGCTAGTCTATGTCTTTTAATTGGGGAATTGAGACCATTGATATTAAGAGAGATTAAGGCATAGTGATTATTGCCATCTGCCATTCTTGACGCTATCTTTATGTTTGAGTGGTTATCTACTTTTGATTCAAGAAGGTTATTATCTCATTTTTTCCAGGGTGTTGTTTCTCTCCCTGTATTGGAGGTTTCCACCTATTATCCGTTGCAGGGCTGGATTTGTGGAAAGATATTGTGAAAATTTGGTTTTATCATGGAATATCTTGGTCTCTCCATCTATGGTGATTGAGAGTTTTGCTGGGTATAGTAGTCTAGGCTGGCATTTGTGCTGTCTTAGTGTCTGCATGAGATCTGCCCAGGATCTTCTGGCTTTCATAGTCTCTGGTGAGAAGTCTGATGTGATTCGGATAGGTCTTCCTTTGTATGTTACTTGGCCCTTTTCTCTTACTGCATTTAGTATTCTTTCTTTGTTTAGAACATTCGGTGTTTTGATTATTATGTGACGGGAGGTATTTCTGTTCTGGTCCAGTCTGTTTGGAGTTCTGTAGGCTTCTTGTATGTTCATCGGCATCTCTCTCTTTAAGTTAGGGGAGTTTTCCTCCATAATTTTGTTGAAGATGTTTACTGGCCCTTTAAGTTGCAAATCTTCACTCTCATCTATACCTATAATCCTTAGGTTTGGTCTTCTCATTGTGTCCTGGATTTCCTGGATGTTTTGGGTTACGCGTTTTTTGCATTTTGCATTTTCTTTGACTGTTGAGTCGATGCTTTCTATGGAATCTTCAGCACCTGAGATTCTTTCTTCCATCTCTTGTATTCTATTGTTGATGTTTGCATCTATGACTCCTGATTTCTTCCCAAGGTTTTCTATCTCCAAAGTTGTCTCCCTTTGTGATTTCTTAGTTGTTTCTACTTCCTTTTTTAGTTCCTGGATGGATTTGCTGAGATCCTTCACTTGTTTGTTTGTATTTTCCTGTATTTCTTTAAGGTATTTTTGCATTACCTCTTTCAGGATTTCTTCCTGATGACCCACGTTCTCCTGCATTTCTCTGAGCGATTTTTGTGTTTCCTCCTCATGGGATTCCATCTGTTGATCCATCGTCTCCTGCATTTCTTTAAGCAGTTCTCGTGTTTCCTTTGTAAGGGCATCTAACCGTTGATTCATTTCTTTAAGCAATTTTTGTGTTGCCTCCTTATGGGCATCCGTCTGTTGACCCATATTCTTCTGCATTTCTTTATGCAAATTTTGTGATTCCTTTGTGAGTGCATCTACCCGTTGATTCATCTCGTTAAGCGATTTTTGTGTTGTCTCCTTGTGCGCCTCCATCTTTTGATCCATGTTCTCCCGCATTTCTCTAAGCGATTTTTGTGTTTCCTTTGTAAGGGCTTCTAACCGTTGATTCATGGTCTCCTGTAACTCTTTATGAGATTTATTTGTGTCCTTCTTGTGATCCTCTAATAGCATCATGAGAAGTGATTTTAAATCCAGATCTTGTCTTTCGGGTGTGGTGGGGTATCCAGGACTTGCTGCTGTTGGAGAGTTGGGTTTGGATGGTCCCACATTACTTTGATTACTGTTAGTAACATTCCTACGTTTGCCTTTTGCCATCTGGATACCTCTGGTGTTAGTTGGTCCTGCTGCCACTGGCTGTTGGTTGGACCTCCTGTGAGCCTGCAAAGCTATTTCTGCCCCCCTGGATTACCAGGATTCCCCTGGCACCGATTTCTGGGGCCTGCCTGCTCCTGAGTGACTTTGGAGCCCTAATGTGCTTTGCCCCAAGTGATCTTATATTGGGGAGGCCTTGCACATCTAAAGGCTCAGCCTAGTGGATTCCTGGAGCAGAGGTCGCCAAAGGGAGGCTGGCAGGCTCCTGCCCTGTGCAGGGGTGTGTGATCTCTCCTGGGGGGGGAGGGGGCGTCCCTCTGCCAGGCAGAAGTCCCACAGCAGATCTGGC